>CM029551.1:34803727-35098727 GCA_017141385.1 Sogatella furcifera
GCTGTAAGTCTGTCCAAGCAAAGAAGACATTCTGGCAAGATGGGGAAATGACTCCAGCTCGGTCAATATCAGTTAAAAAATTACAAATTTGGTCTAAAATTGTAGGAAACATTCTAATCTACAATTTGAGCCCAAATTTATAATTTTTCAACCAATATTGATTGAGCTGGAGTCATTTTATCATCTTACGAGAATGTCTTCTTTGCTTGGACAGACTTCAGTATAGTATTAGATCTCCCAGCAACGAGGTTGAGATTGTAATTTTGGGCGCGACCCCACGAATAGAAGAGGGAACTCACTGACTTTCGAGAGAGAGGTTCAAACTCAGGGCACTCGCGTGGTTTTTTGGCGCCCTGTGCGAGATTTTGGCAGGCTCCCTCATTACTGGACGAATGCATTCCGACATATTATAATATTTTCAAAGTCAAACATGATTCAAGCTGCCTTGCATATTCTCAGTTTTCTCATGATTTCTAATGATGGCTTATAGAAGGAGGAAGTCAAACATGATTCAAGCTGCCTTGCATATTCTCAGTTTTCTCATAAGAAATTTCAATGTTGCATGTGGCGTGGCAAAAAGGATTATAGGGACTTGCTTATTTTTATGTACTCAATGTATTGTCTCGTATTTTAATGTATTGGATACGTGATAAGCAAAAGCCTACAGGAATTAATACAAAATAACTAAAAACTATCTACAGTGAGCAAAACTGTCACATTGTACTGTAATTTATCTTTAAAATATTAAAATTTTCATTAATTTATTTTATCAGTTTACTTAAAAGCATATAAGGAAGGGAATAATAAATTTTCACAGAAAAATATTGAGAATCATCATAAATATTTCATTTCACTGGAAATGAAGAATAATGTTTTAACAAAAAATCGGAAACTCAATAACAAGAAAATTGAAGATTTCAGCCATTCAGCCAGAGCAGTGAACTCTACCCAACTTTCTTGAATAACATTCGGAATAGTTCCTAATTCATCCAGCAGATGGCAGTAGCAATAGGATGACTTGCTTCGACTTCCATTGGACACGCCTCCAAGCTCCGCCTACGATCAAAATGGCCGGAAACATCGGTTAGAGAAGTTTCCAAATCCAACCAGTAGATGGCAGCAGTTGATGGGTGGTGTTTCAGTTTTGACTTGGACACGCCTTCATGCCCCGCCTTCTCTTTTCTTATTGGTTGACAGTGTTTTGTGAGTTCTGTCTTAGAAAATGGCTGCTAGCGAGGAAATGATGGATGGTGTATCATTCACACAACATGGCGAGTAGAAGGAGAAGAGGAAAGGAGAAGAAGGAAGGAGAAGAGGGTTGTAAGGAGTAGTGTGGGAAAAGGAAAGAAGGAGAAGATTTTGTTTCAGTCATTCTATTGGGAATTGGAAGGAGATGAATCAAATTTATATGGAAAAAGAAGAAGAAGAAGAAGAAGAAGAAGAAGAAGAAGAAGAAGAAGAAGAAGAAGAAGAAGAAGAAGAAGAAGAAGAAGAAGAAGATAACGGATTTAAGAAATTAAAAGGGAAATCCAGAGGAATGAGGTTCAAGGAGGCTGAATCATCATTCTGAAATTGAATCCTGATTTGTGAGGTTTGGGTGCGTTTTAGACGAAAAAATTACTGGACATTTCTTTCTTCAGAACTCTATCTACTAGTTATCTACTAGAATTTTTCAGATAGTTTAAAATACGGGCTAACAATTTTCTATCCATTTAAAGACGAGAAATTCACTTTTTTAGCTTATTTTGCTCATTTTCTCAATAGCCTATACATCAAAGTTACGAACTTCTAACTGCTTTCAGTCAATTTATAAGCTGATTCTACATGATAATTGACCACTATAATACACTCTTAATACTGCTAAAAAATTATAAAACAGAAAAATTTTATAAAAATGAGAAAACAAAAATGGTGGCTAAATGAGTGAGTAATTAAGGACTTTCGGACATTTTGAAAATTATATTTAGGTATGTTTTTTACTCAGGAACATGCTCTAGGGTATTGGTAGGGGATTCAGAAACACCCTGTACAGTAAGATGTAATGTATATAGAATAGAATAGAATAGAATAGAATAGAATAGAATAGAATAGAATAGAATAGAATAGAATAGAATAGAATAGAATAGAATAGAATAGAATAGAATAGAATAGAATAGAATAGAATAGAATAGAATAGAATAGAATAGAATAGAATAGAATAGAATAGAATAGAATAGAATAGAATAGAATAGAATAGAATAGAATAGAATAGAATAGAATAGAATAGAATAGAATAGAATAGAATAGAATAGAATAGAATAGAATAGAATAGAATAGAATAGAATAGAATAGAATAGAATAGAATAGAATAGAATAGAATAGAATAGAATAGAATAGAATAGAATAGAATAGAATAGAATAGAATAGAATAGAATAGAATAGAATAGAATAGAATAGAATAGAATAGAATAGAATAGAATAGAATAGAATAGAATAGAATAGAATAGAATAGAATAGAATAGAATAGAATAGAATAGAATAGAATAGAATAGAATAGAATGACTCCTTTATTTTATTAATGACGTGGTGAAGTTTGGATAGTAATGGGATAGTAATGTCCACTCTACCAATTAACCACGTCACCAGCAAAATAAAAAACAATATAAATATGCAAAGTGAGAAAAAATGTAATGTAAGAGTAGATTGTCAGATTGTAAGAGATTTTGGGGATAATGTGGATTCTAAGATTTCATTTAAGAGGTTTCAGAGATAATGTAGATTGTAAGATGTAATGTGCGAGTAGATTGTCTCAGGTAATATGCAAGAAGATGAAGAATGAGTGAGAATTCCAAAGATGTCCGTAATCAAGGTAAGATTAGGTGGGCGAGGAAGTTAATTCTCTGGTTAATTCTCTCAGCAGCGGGTTGAATATTCATTACTCACTTTCGCAAGTTGCGTTGCCACAGTCTGGTCGAGCAAAGAAGATATTCTGGTAAGATGAGAAAATGACTCCAGCTTGGTCAACATTGGTTCAAAAATTATAAATATGGTGTTTAACTGTAGAGCAGAAAGTTTTCTACAATTTGAGACAAAATTCATGATTTTTGAACCAATATTGACCGAGTTGGAGTAATTTCCCCATCTTTTCAGAATGTCTTCTTTGCTCGACCAGGCTGTGCCATGCCGACTTTATAGGCGGAGATTCATTATCTTCTGAACGTGATCCTAACCAAACAAAGCGTGAAATCATGAGATTACCTGCCTTACGTTAGTTAAATTTTCTACGTGTGGTGATTAGATTATAATGTCAGCCATTTACGCTCTGTTTACACATTGCTAGTTTGAATACACTTGTTAATCGATGTAACTTCAGTATCGGAAAATCTTGTAATCCCTATCTTCTACATGCTGAGCTGATACGGAAGTTATATCGGTTCAAATTTTGTCTCTAACATTCTATTTGTGAATAGCTGTTCAATCACTTTGGTGCATTTCATTCGAAAAAATGCACTATTTGTCTTGCCCTGACAATCTAACAGACATAAAACTAGCCTGTTTAAATTTTAACAAATTGTTAATGAAGTCATTCTACATTATATAATAACGACAACAGTTAAAACAGTCATTTCACATTATTTAGTAACGTCGAAAAGCTCTGCAAATACGCGAAGTTAACGCTATACTGAGCGTGAAATCATCGGTGCTAACATTTTGGTTGGTTGAACGGAAACACGAGAGCGTTCAGCTGAGAATACAAACAGTAATCGAGTTGTACGCGCGAGGAAATACAACAAACGTCTTAATTCGTTACATGGGAAACACAACTGACGTAACGGCAACCTGACGCTTGTAGACAGAAACAATAATTTATTTATAGTCTGTCCAAGCAAAGAAGACCCTTTGACAAGATGGGGAAATTACTCCATCTCAGTCAGTATTCGTTTAAAACCTTTGAATTGGGTCTCAAATTGTAGATCAGAATGTTTCCTACAATTTGAGACCAAATTGATAATTATTGAACCAATATTGACCGAGCTGGAGTAATTCTTCCATCGTGCCAGAATGTCTTCTTAGCTTGAATAGAGTATAGACAGAGACAATAATTTATTTACTTACCTTCCATAGCAACCATAGCTCTTCGCAACACTTCATCCCTCTGTTCAATTCGGACTAACAATTCCTCCTCCATTCCAGGAACTCCCACAACGATCCTAGTGTTCTTGAACTCACGGGAATCAGTCAGTGACTCCTTGAAACGCTTGTAACAAACATGAAACTCAACACTTCAACCACTGAATCATATCATGAATTAACCATTCTTGAGTTCTATTGATACCAAGAACTCTCACCACTCACCACTGCCCTAGAGCTCTTGAGGCAGGCTTCCCTTGTGCGCCGTGCTATACTTGTTCGCCGTACACAGCACAAGCCTTGTGCAAGGCGTACAAACCAAAACAAGTGAGCTATAAAGGAACTGGCTCAATTGACTCTTTATGCCACGTTTACACCAGAATGTTAAAAACATCAAGTAGCAGCTGTTATGAAGTAGCTCGTGGTTGTTTGTGAATTTTCGGTTGAAATTTTCAATTTTATTCCATGTTATTGGAATTATAATTATTTTCATGTGCTTTTTTGGCTTCCTAACATTACTAAATTCCAAATTGTTTTTACTTTTGAATTATTCTTGTGAGTATTCCCGGACCAGAAATTTGAAGTGTGTGACATATACATAACCTTTTGGACATCATTACCAATCGAAATTGAAAGAGACATAGTACAGGCTAAGCCTAGTTTTTCTCTTTTAGATTATAATATCTATCATTATAGATCATTGTAATAGTTTATAAATCTCTATATATAAAAGCGAAACGGCACTGACTGACTGATTCATCACCAGAACTAAAAATCCACCGAATGAACCGAATGCGTTCAAATTTGGCAGGCATGTTCAGTTGGACGTTTAGACGCGTGCTAAGAACGGATTTTAAAAACTTTTCAAGGATACGCCAAATATTTTAGTTTTTCTAGAGTTTTCCGGCGTTTTCTTCATTTTTTCGAGAACCATTTGGTAGAAAATGTTGATATATGGTGGGCAGGTTCAAATGAGGCCTAGAAATTTTGTGTTAAAATATTTTTGCAATCCGTTCAAGATTACGCCAGTAATCAGGTTTTGAAAATTGTAGATGTGTTGCGGGTTGAATATCTGCCGCCTTGATACGACCAATCCTAACTGTGAATTCAATGGTTCAACAAGATTATAGATGAACTAATTTGGGAGATATTGAATCAAGTTTCAAAATATGTCCGAAATACTTCCCAAGGTTATGCTTAATATTAGCGTTTTACAATTTTTCGGAATTTTCAGAGTTTTTTTTTTATTTTTCGAGAATAAATTGGTAGAAAATGTTGAAATTTGGTAAACAGGTCCAGATTAGGTGTAGAAATGCTGTGCTCAATAAATTTCGAATCCCTTCTGAACGGAATTTGCAGTTTGCCTCAGCTGACACTGACGGAGGTTTTGCAGGCGAGCGAAGCGAGCCTGTTTAACTCACTTACACTGCCTATAGTGTCGTGGGTCCAGGGGCTAGACGGAGAAGGCGAGCGAAGCGAGACTGCCGGCTAGTTTGCTATATCAAGTCTATGTAATAATACGTTCTTCAAAAAAGTTATTAACAATAATGTTTTTAACATTCCGGTGTAAACATGGCTTCAATTCACCTTGAACGAGAGTGGTTACTGAGAAGCTAACATAAACTTTTTTCATTGCGCACTACATTTTTATCTCTTGTTTGATAAATAGAAAAAAACAATTATAGATGATCTATAGATAAACTGAAAAACTTCAATTGAAGTCGAAAATATAGCCCAAATACAGACGCGCATTTAACTGCGACCTACCCGAAACAAATCCAAAGTCGGAATTTGAGGTTACCTCGAAATGTCGGAATTTGAGGTTACCTCGAAATGTCGGAATTTGAGCTTACCTCAAAATGTCGGAATTTGAGGTTAGCCTACCTCAAATGTCGGAATTTGAGGTTACCTCAAAATAGCGGATTTCTGAAATCTATCAAACGTGGATCTGCTTTTAACATAGGAACAAATTGTTACTGCTGAGAAGAACTGAACCAGCTCATGGCAGCGATACCATTTTTCACTATTTTCTAAAAAATTAGACTATCCTTTAGTACGCCAATGTGTGAACATTATTTACATAAGAACACAAAGTTTGTTTTGTACTACGTGGGCGTGGTACGTTGTAGTAAGTACCCGTATAGTCTGTCGAAGCAAAGAAGACCCTCTGGCAGGATGAGAAAATAACTCCAGCTCAGTCAATATTAGTTCAAAAATTACTGATTTGGTCTCAATCGTAGGAATCATTCTAAACTTCAATTTGAGACCAAATCAGTATTTTTAGAACAAATATTGACCGAGCTGGAGTCATTTTCTCATCTTGCCAGAGAGTCTTCTTTGCTTGGACAGACTTTAGTTTGGGAGAGCACTCCTTCAAACATACGAAAAATCATCTTAGCTCCTCCAAAAGCTCCTCAGCTCATACCACACAAAACCTTACTACTTACCCCGCAATCCCTTAACCTCATACATCAAGTTACTGAATCGAATCATGTTACAAATCGGCTGGACCCAAAAACACTTTTCTTATAGTCTGTCCAAGCAAAGAAGACCCTCTGGCAAGATGGAAAAATGACTCCAGCGTGGTTAATATTTGTTCAAGAATTATAAATGTGGTTTTAAAAGTAGATCATATTGTTTTCTACAATTTTAGATCAAATTCATAATTTTTGTACCAAAATTGACCGAGCTTGAGTCATTTTCCCATCTAGCCAGAGGGTCTTCTTTGCTTGGACAGACTACCCAGTTCTAGATTGGCCACTTGTCAGTCGCATATTTCTCTCCATTGTAGAGTCCACTTTCCTCTTTCCTGTCTGTACTGTTCATTCCCTTGGTCCCTTCTCTGAATCTGAATAAATTCAAAGAATAGATTTTCTGTAGAGGACACTGACACTCCCACTGACTCTACTGACTCCTCCTTCACCTCCTCCTCATCGTACTCCTCCTCCTCCTCCTCCTCCTTCCTTCTCCTCGTCCTCCTTTTACTTCTCTTTTTTCTTCTCTTTTTAATCTCACGCCTCCTCACCACTTCCTCCTCCTCCTCCTCCTCCTCCTCCTCCTCCTCCTCCTCCTCCTCCTCCTCCTCCTCCTCCTCCTCCTCCTCCTCTCCTCCTCCTCCTCCTCCTCCTCCTCATCCTCCTCATCATCATCATCATCATCATCATCATCATCATCATCATCCTCCTCATCCTCCTCCTCCTCCTCCTCCTCCTCCTCCTCCTCCTCCTCCTCCTCCTCCTCCTCCTCCTCCTCCTCCTCATCATCATCCTCCTCTTCTTCTTCTTCTTCTTCTTCTCTTCTCTTCTTCTTCTTCTTCTTCTTCTTCTTCCTTCTTTTCTTCCTTTCTTCTTCTTCTTCTTCTTCTTCTTCTTCTTCTTCTTGTTCTTCTCTCTATTTCTTCTCCTCCTCCTTCTTCTTCTTGTTATTTTCAATTTCGTCCTCCTCCTTCTTCTACTTTTTCTCCTTCCTCCTCATCCTTCTCATCCTCCTCCTCCTCCTTCATCTCCTTGTTTTTCTTCCTCTTCTCCTTCTCCTTCCTCTTCTACTCCTACGCCTCCTCCTCATCATCATCTTCTTCCTCCTCCTCCGTTCCTAGTTTTCAGCATCTTCTTCTTCTTCTTCTTCTTGTTATTTTCTTCTTCTTCTTCTACTTCATCCTTTCCTCTCCTTCTCCCACTTCTCCTTCTCCTTCTCCTCTCCTCCTCCTCCTCCTCCTCCTCCTCCTCTTACACCTCTTCCAACCCCTACTCCACCTTCATCTCCTCCTCTTCCTTTTCATCTCTCACATCATCATCATCATCATCATCATCATCATCATCATCATCATCATCATCATCATCTCCATCATCTCCTTTTTTCCCAGTTACCTCATTTCACGCTTCTCCTATATTCAGCTCATCTTCCTTTTCTTCTTTTTTTCTCATCTTCTTCTTTTTTGGCTCCTTCAAATTCCATTTTTTCTCTTAGAAAAATCGGATGTTTTTTGACACAGTAAGTTACATCACAGGTGGGTACTCGTATTATAGGAGTTACAGGCATTGCAGGCAATACAAGCTTTAATTAACATGCATTAAAGCTCATTTTAGAGGGCAATACCGTTGATTATCACAGTAGATATGATCATTTTATTTAATGGACGTTTATTTTTTATATCTTGAGATTTTTCAGAACGAATTTAGCTTCATCCTTTCTATCTATCACTTTCAGCTTTGCAAAGGACGCAGAGTAATTAGAGGCACTGGCGGCTCGTGCCCACGAAACAGGTGAAGTGCTGTACAGTAAAAGATACGGGCACTTCACCTGTTACGTGGGTACGAGCCGCCAGTGATTAGAGGCGTAGGCTGCTCACATTAAAGAGCAATAAGAGTGCCGACCTACTACGAAATTCGTTGGCTACGAAAAATGTCAACACTTTCAACGGTGGAAATTTGCAAGTGTGAAGCCGCTCTTCTCTCTCTCTCTCTCTCATTCAATCTTTCTCACTCTCTCCTCTCTTATAACACACTCTCTTTTACTCACACTCTATTTTTCCCTACTCTCTACCACTCCTATCACTATTCTCTCACTGTCTCTTATCACTATTTTCTCAATCTCTCTCGCTCTCTCCCTATCTCTCTCTCTCGCTCTCTAATTCACTCCCTCGCTCTAAATATCAACGAGCCCGTCACACACTGAACATCCTCCATATGACATATACAGGGTGTTTCAGGAGGAATGTGCAATACTTCTCAGGCTGATTCCTTACACCAAGTAGACATAAAAGTTCCATGGGACCAACCCCCAAAAACGCTTTGTTACTGAGATAACAATGGCGGAAAATTGAGATTTAAAAAAAAGGAATTAATTTTTCTAATCTCTTAGAGGCTTTAGTGAGGTTCTATAATAATCAATTCCTATGTAAAATTAGCTGAGGAATTCAATGAAACCAGTTCCAAGTTTGTAACTTCAACGGTTATTGAGATCATTGGAAAAAATATGCTGGAGAACCCCATTTTTCAACAATAAGGGCTATAACTGGATAAGGAATTATAAAATGGTACTTTTTATGAATGGAAGATGAAGAGAGTCGGATTGTAAAGAAAAAGTTAAATGGCGGCGATTGTGTAAATCTTACCCAAATCTCAGAAATTGGGCAAATTGTTACAAACTTGGAACTGGTTTCATTGAATTCCACAGCTAATTTAACATAGGAATTGATTATTTTAGAACCTCACTAAAGCCTCTAAAAAATTAGAAAAATTAATATATTTTGAAAATCTCAATTTTCCGCCATTGTTATCTCGGTAACAAAGCGTTTTTGGGGATTGGTTCCATGGAACTTTTTTGTCTACCTATTCTGTATTTCATGTAACATACAGAATCCTTTCAGCATATAAAGTTATAGGACCTAATACAAGACAACATATCCCACATAATATAGCATGCTACATGGATACAGTTATAGAAGACTATATATAGAAGGATATAGACATAGTCACTTCAATAATATACAGTTATATCGATAGCATGCGATGGGAATATTCTAAAGCCCTGGCTCTATTACGAGCCCCAAACCCTATATATATCATAATGAAATATCGATTTGATATAGGAGTTTCCAACAAGATTGGCAGTTGGTAAATGTCTGTTTCCATGCTCAAACTCTGTCAGGATAGGTTGAAAACGGTCAATACAAGTGTAAAGGTTGAGCTGACGTTGTTCTTGACTCGATGTGCTTTTGAAGACCGCTCGCTGACTGTCGTAACGGAGTTGAAAGTTGATAACAGTCCTTCACCAAGTGCCAGTTTTATCGGTGTTTACTATGCCAGTGTCATAAGCCGGCACTGCTGGTGACACTGACCATTACCGTTTCTCTGTTCTCGCTAAAGATCCGAATTTGTTTGAAGTGATGAATGGCAAAGAGCCGTCCAATCTATATCTATAAAAGCGAAATTAATAGATGTGAAAAAGTTGTAGTGGCGAGGTTTCTCAACATAATGAAATGGATAATGACGAAAATACTACTTTGTGTCTCGATTAACATTATTTTTGTTTTTTTTTGGAGTTTATCACTTATAATTCGACTTTTAATCGGTACACAATAGTTATTTTCGAATCACATGGGGAGGCTACTTCTAGTGGGTTTCTCAACATAATGGAATGGATAATGACGAAAATACTATACCCTATTCACGATCACTTGAGACGAAATGAACAAACCTTTTCCGAGTGTGTGTGGGTAAAGGGAGGTATTACTTCATACGACGGTCGGCCGCAGTCGAACAGCTGTAGTTAATCACAGTTCTTGGATTTTCCTCAAGCTCAAACAAAATAGCTACCTGTACTTGCAAGAAGTTTCTTTATTTCGTCTCAAGTGATTGTGAATAGGGTATAGGCCTACGTTGTGTCTCAGTCAAAATTGTTTCTGATTTTTAGTTTCACGTGTTTATTTCTTATAATAATTCTAGTTTTAAACGTTCCTCAATAGTTATTTTCGAATCACTTGGAGCGTTTATTCTATCAAACTAATTTGTATACTTATTCCGCCTTGAATAGTGTGGAAAATTTTACCCGCAAATATACACCAACTTCTTCATACATCACCTTTTCTATTTTGTAGTTTAAGCTTTTTATTTATTTGTAAAAAAACTGGGTTTATACTATGCCAATAATTGGCAAAACAATTATCTTCTGAAACTTACAGCTGATGTAAAGTATGTATTGTATCTTTTTATTTCAAAAACCTTTATCTTGGTGTAGCTAAATGAAATCCGATTGACAGCATCAGCTTTTGGAGAGCAAAAGAAGCAGCCTTATGACAATATTGTCTTGTGAAACCGACAGCTGATGTTGTTAATTGGAGTTTTTATTCAGCCATGCCTAGATGATGGTTTTAAAATCTAAAGATTCAATAGATACGCCTACTTTAAATCAACTGTACATTTCAGAAGATAATAATTGTCTCGACCATTGGCATCGTATAAACTCGGCATGAGGTCAATACACCAACATTTTGTGAACATTTTCTAAAATAACATACCTCTGTTGAAGAAAATTTTCATTATTGAAAAACACGGGTATAATTGAAAAATAAATAAAAATCAAAAACCCTTTTTTGAAAACTTTAAAATTATAAAAACACATACATTTTTCGGCACATTAGCCCATTCTCAATAAAAAATGTTCCGAGAAATGTATGTGTTTTTATAATTTTAAAGTTTTCAAAAAAGGGTGTTTGATTTTTATTTATTTTTCAACTATTTTAAACAGCCCTAACTTTTAAAGTTCATTATTCAAACACGGGTATAGTCTGGCCAAGCAAAGAAGAGCCTCTGGCAAGATGGGAAAATGACTCCAGCTTGGTTATTATTAGTTCAAGATTTATAAATGTGGTCTTAATAGTAGATCGAATAGTTTCCTACAATTTGAGATCAAAATGATAATACTTGAACCAATATTGACCGAGCTAGAGTCATTTTTCCATCTTGTCAGAGAGTCTTCTTTGCTTGGTCAGACTATACAATATACATGTAGGGTACAAGATGCAATAGAAACTCACAGTTTTATGAAGCAACGCAAATCAAAAATTATACATAATACAAAATTATATATATACGAAAATGCTCTGCTCTATACAACTACATGTTTCTATTACATCTTATGCCCGACATGTGTCTGTGTTTTGTAGTAATGTAAAACTACCAATTTTATACCTACTACAAGTATTTATCAACTTTGACCAAAACTTCAATCACATTCTTATTGACTTAAGCAAAACCATCAAAGTATGGGTACTGCGACATACCTGTGGCATCCCTTTATCTGCGTTATTCTTGGTAGTAGTTTCTCATATTTTTAATCAATTTTGCATGACCGAGCTTAATATCTTGTTGATACCATAGCTTGGTCCTTCTTTTCCTACCTTTTGTTATACCAGCGTTTGATCAATCTGTAAAATTTTCCAAGTACTTCCTCTTCATCTACCTTTTGTTATATCATCGTTTGAACAATCTGTAAAATTTCCCCAAACACTTTTCCCATCAACCAGTTATCAAGAGGATGCTCTCACCGTTGCCGTCATATTGAGAGGAAGCTCTCCACTGCTCTGGTAATAACCTTAATTACCCTTTGTGTTGCATGTAGCTAGAATTTCACAAAAAAACAAAACAAACTGGCCCTGCGTGAAGGGCCGAATGGAAATGTGAACTATTTACATACTAAAGGAATGAATCAGTTCCAATCACAAGTAAGGGTTGGCTGCAGTGCTTGTATAGAGCACTGGCGGCTCGTACTCACGAAACAGGTGAAGTGCCAGTATCTTTTACTGTACAGCACTTCACCTGTTCGTGGGCACGAGCCGCCAGTGTTGTAGAGTGGATCGATGAGAGTTGGCTTTGTGGTGAAAATTCAATTTTCAGAATTTGAAGTCGTACTTTTAGTGGAAAAATGGAATGAACAAGAGAGGAAGTGTTTAGTGTTTGTAGTGGGAGCATGTACTCAAGAGTCAAACAAGTTCTAAATATTAGAAGAGGCGAATATGAAAGAATAAAATCATAACTAGAAGCTAGAGTAATTGAATCAACTCTATTTTGGGGTGGTTTTGTTCTACCCTTTTTATGTTTTGGATGAATGTGATTATTTTTGAACGAGTTCACTTTTAGACTTCTTTTTATGAATCCTAATTTGAAAATAAATGACACAGATTTTGTCAATACTATACTTCCCTCATCAAAACTATAGGGGAATATGCATTAGTATTATCTAAAATACATCTGTTAACAACAGCAACGATCCAAGTGAATATTTCATGATCTTAGCTATTTTTCATTAACGGAAGATCCTGAATACTGATATAAGCTTGATATAAGACTTATATAGTCATTGTAACCCTGACCTAATATAAAATAAAATTGCGACAATGCACTGAAATGCACAATTTACTCATATGACAGCATTGAGTTCAGCTACAAATCATGCATGTTGACCTTCTATTTTAAGCATAAAATCCATGAAATATCATCATAAAACTTTTCTTATAGAATTTATTTTGTGTTTTCTATAATGGGTTGTGATGAAAATTGGCAGAAGAGATGAAAAATAGACAATTATGTCAGTAGTGTGAGAATGCACACTAGAAACGCATTTGTTGAACAAAGCCAAATTGAGAATGTTTTTGATGGACCGACTTCCCTACCCAACAATGTTGCCATTTTTGAGGCCATGATATCCTTATAAAAGTAAGCTACGGTAGACAAGGTAAGAGAATAGTATGAGCGTTTCCAATTTTTGTTCGGATCCAACATTTTGATGTTTCGATTTGGACCGGGTGCGACCCACTGGCGGCTCGTGATCACGAAACAGGTGAAGTGCTGTACAGTAAAAGATACGGGCACTTCACCTGTTTTGTGGGCACGAGCCGCCAGTGCTGTGACCGCACCTTACTGAAGTCGTAGTTCATCTTTCTTCTGTTGTCATTGAAGGGTGTGTTGTTGGGGTCTAGTATAGTCTAGTCAAAGAAGACATTCTGGCCAGACGGAAAAATGACTTCATCTCGGTCAATATTGGTTCAAAAGTTACAAATTTAGTCTCAAATTGTAGAGCAAAATGTCTTCTACAATTTGAGACCAAATTTAAATTATTGAACCAAGATTGACCGAGCTGGAGTCGTTTCCCCATCTTGCCAGAATGTCTTCTTTGCTTGGACAGACTTTAATAATAGTTATGATAAGGGCGGTGGCGATTTAAGGATTGATATGTTTCGTGACTGAGAGTCAACAAATCGCCAGCCTGCTGCGGCATGATAGCAGCTCTGATATACGAGGCAGTGTCAGGAATAACGGGATTCCCTGGCGGAGGGGATTAGAATCTAATCCCCTACATCTGATGTAGTTCCGAGGATGATTATTTGGGTCAGGATAGTAAACAACCTCAATATACCACATATTGCCACAAAAATTCACGTTGAAATACATGGAATGAATGAAATGACCTGAATCAAACAAATTATATAAGATAAGGTCCTGTTAAAATAGACTGTACAGAGTATCAAGATTTATTTTGAAAAAGTATTTCGATCTAGCTTTGTTTACCGGAAAATAAAAATGGAAACTTGATAACATCGTTTTTCTTAAAATGGATTCTAATCATAAATGAATCCTAATTACATTGGATTTCCCTAGAAAATATTTTATGAATACAAATGAATGGCTCCTTAATTTTCCTGCCGTGACGGAGTTTCGATGGTACCTCTATTATGAACTTGTTCTGTTGGATTAAGTTTTGTGTTGAGACTTACTGATTCTTAGAATAATTATTATTGAAATAGCCATATAGCAGTTTTTTGGTATCCGCTTTACATTTTTCCAACAATACAAAATGAACGTTTATAACGGAAAACACTGCATTCTGATTGGCCGCCTGCTCATACTCAACCAATAGCAGCCCTTCATTCATTCACGTCCATTTTGTTATAAGTCTATGCTTCAGAGACTGTTTAAAAATGAATAGTCATTGTATTAGGAATTTAAATGGATCTTAGGGAATCAAAAGGGTAAGAATAAAGGGTAAAATAAGGATTCATTTTACTTTGTTATTCGGATGTTAGAGAATAATAATAATGAAAAATAATTATTGTCAATCTCATTATTGTGCAATCAAATTATAGCGCATAAACAATATGTGAATGAAGCTGTGTGTCCACGGTTCGATCTTTTTTTAAGAATATACTTGTTTCAATATTGAAAAGTCGAAAAAATTGGAATCGTTTCATTATGGAAACTTTTGTATGTTATATTCTTTTCATTCAGTCACATATATTCTTCTGTTTTTCCTCGATTTTCTCTACGTACATGTAGATAGGCATATATCCATCATCGTAGTGAGTGTGTGTGTGTTTTTTTTAAACAAACTTTACCGGGTACACACAGCTTTACATAAATTTGTAACCTCGGTGCTCCAGTGGCATAATCTCCTATTGTTTCTCATCAAAATGCAGTTATACATCCTAAAGCACAAACCTCCAACTCTGCTGCATTGTTACAATTGAATTCAAAGCTTGTCTGCTTATTGCGTGGGTAATTAGTAGGTTTGTTATTGTGAACTGGAAAGATCCAACTTGCCCCATCTAATTACATTGCGTGTAAGTTGGTCATATTCTAGGAACAAGAAGAATGTACGATCTTCCCTGACACGAACTTTGGTATATTCATTCGTGTATACTATCAGTGTCTGTGGTTTTATATGATTTCACATATACATTTATACACCTATGAATGGTTGAACATCTACGGCCAGTTTGTCCAACGAAAGAAGACCCTCTGGCAAGATGGGAAAATGACTTCAGCTCGATCAAAATTGGTTCAAAAATTATCAATTTGATCTCAAATTGTAGAAAACATTCTGATCTACAATTTGAAACCAAATTTATGATTTTTGAACCAATATGAACTGAGCTAGAGTTATTTTCCTATCTTGCCAGAATGTCTTCTTTGCTTGGACAGACTCTATCAGTGTCTGTGGTTTCATATGGATCCACATCCACACTCATGTATGGCTACACTTCTATATAGTCTGCACATGCAAAGAAGACCCTCTGGCAAGATGGGAATAAAATGACTCAAGCTTCGTCAATTTTAGTTAAAAAAATCATTTTGATCTCAAATTGTAGGAAACATTCTGATCTACTATTGAGATCACATTTATAATTCTTGAACAACTATTGACTAAGCTGGAGATATTTTCCCATCTTGCCAGAGGGTCTTCTTTGCTTGGACAGACTGTACCCTATGTGTAGCTTCAAATCAATAAAGAACTTTAAAACTTAGGGCTGTTTAAAATAATTGAAAAATAAATAAAAATCAAACACCCTTTTTTTGAAAACTTTAAAATTATAAAAAACACATACATGTTTCGGGAGCTAAGCCCATTCTCAATGTCAATTACTTTTCAATTACTTCAAATCAAATATTTATTTATTTTGAACAACAACAATACAATTCATCAAATAATGGAACAAGTAAACAATAAAAACAATATATCATGAAAAGAAAGGTCTATCGATAATGTTTCATATACGGAACGAAATCTAAAAATATGCCAAAATAAAAAATACTACTTGCTAAATTTTAAAATTTGCTCGCAAGTAGGAATATAGATGAATAAAAATTTTTGATGCTGAATTCATTCACTCACAGATTCACACACCATTCACACACTTCAATAATACTTGTCATAAAAATATAGCTTAACATCTATACACTCCTGTATGGCTGAACATCTACATCTACACTCATGTATGGCTAATCATATGAATATTGTACTATTAGGTCATATACAGAGTATACATGCAGAGTATACACTGAACAGTGTGTGCTATCCCTATTCAACGAACCGTACAATGCAATATCTACGCCAAAAAGTTGGGCGGTTGGCGAATGACTGTTATCGATGCTCAGCTCTGTCAGGACAGTCTGCAGCAATCTTCGAGAGCGAATTAGTATAGCTGGGGTCACCCTCCTTCCCATGAACTATCGCAGACAGCTCGCCGACTGTCCTGAGAGAGCTGAGACTGAATAACAGTCAATCGCCAACCGCCCTTATTTTTGGCATCAGCTGTACAACACGAGTCATTGTTCTTGAATCATACATTGTTGAAACCCGGCTCGCTTTGTTTAAGCCGTCGGAGCCAATTACCACTTGAATTTGAGTTTGCCACACTGAGAAGCGAATGAATACTTCAACGAGGAAGGAAGAGTGTCTACTGAGAAAGTTGGGTACAGTGCTGAAGAGAGATTACTTTTTCAGATGTTCTTTCTTGCCGCTTTTGAGAGATGTTTTTGTCTCCAGAAATGTTTTTGAAGTTGACGCTCTCTATATATTCACATCTGAAGACAACTATGTATACGTATTGTTACTGGTGAGGTACTCTACAATATGTGAATGAAAAGATCGTATTCATCTTTTATTTATTTAGCGTATGGCTTTTATTAGTGGGGAGACCCAGACCCAAGGGTTGTTGCACTTTTTATCGTATTCGAATCTACATCGATCGGAACCTATATTATTTTTAATACTTGTATAATCTATTTGATGTAACTTTCGAAGATAGTGTTTCAAATTAATGTTTATATTTATTGTTTTGTCTGTTTGATTTTGCGTTAATCATTTATTGCTTTAAAATGTAAAATTCTTCTTTAATATTTAGCTTACTATTCTATTCCTGTAGAATAACCTTTTTTGAATGTAAAAATTTGAATGAGTTGTCCTATATTAAATATGAATGTTTAAGAAATTTTCATGTTCTTCTTAAATATTTAGCTTTCTACTTCATTCCTATATCCTTGTCCTATATTTAATGTTAGAATTCATTTATCTGTAAAATTATTACCGCAACCTATTAATTAATATGTTCAGCAAACGCTCATTTTTGTGTTGTATTTTTGGATCTTTATGCCTGATAGTGCTCTCAAAACCTTGTATGGAAATTCATGACATCGAATGAAATCTTGAATTTCACTGGAAATATACATCATGCAATTTATTAACAAAAATAGGAGAAAAAATCGCAAGCAAGATCAAAATTGCAGCCATTTTCAAATGCACTCCGTAACTGTCAACTTTCTCGACAAAAACATTCGTAATAGTCCCGAATTCAGCCAGCAGATGGCAGTAGCAGTAGGGTGACTTACTTCGACTCCCATTTTACACGCCTCGAAGCTCCGCCCTACGCTCTGATTGGCCGACGACATCGGTTTGAAAAGTGACCAAATTCGACCAGTAGATGGCAGAAGTTGTCGGGTGATGTTTCAGATTTGATTTGGACACGCCTTCATGCCCCGCCTGCTGTTTTCTGATTGGTTGAGTTCTGCCTTAGAAAATGGCTGCTAGTGAGAAAATGGATGGTATATCATTCGCATATAATAACATAACGCTGATTTACTTTTCAAATATCTTAAATCCTATGACTTACGCTGATATAGTTCATCTATCTATTCAGGAAAGATATTTTATTGCACATGAGACAATGCAACTAAATAGTTGTAAATTGGCATCATCTAACAGAATATCATCAATTGGCATAATCTAATAGAACCAAAGCAATGAAATCACTACTATATCGAGCTCTGTAGTAGAATGATATCGCTTCTCAAAATCGATGGATTCAATCGCTTTCTGGTCTTTCAAATTGTTAGCTTTCCAATAAATCTAAATGTTTCCAACAGTGAATCTTTCCAAAGCAATTTAGTAAATTGACCCCAATTTAGTAAATTTTATAAAGTAATATTTACAATTTTAGTAATATAATAATAATTTAGTGTAATTTTAGATTTTAATTTTACCCAAGCAATTTTAGTAAATTTTATTTAAATTAAATCTAGAAAATCACCCTCTGAATTAATGGATTTTAAAATCACATTAAAGTGAACAATTCAGTGTAACTGCATGCTTTCATTGTATTTTATACATATAAATCGCATATACTGTCACACATGGACACTTGCAAAGGATGTTTCAGAAGCTAGTCTATTTCAAATTCTGTTTTAAGTAGAACTCAACTTGAATAATGAACACATCTTCACGCAACTCAGTCCCTAAGGGAGTTTTCATTTTTCAATTAGCGAAATGTCATGTGCTTTGTGCATTTATGAAAAGTCAAGGGACTTGAACTGTCACTTAGGTAAGGACTTGTCATAATGTTAACACGCCATAAAGCGTCATAAGTGACATAATACGAGTGATATTATCATTATAGAGGTGGATTTAATGATAACACATTAGCTTTGATGAACTTTATGTTAGATCTGATGAACTTTTTCAGATTAAAACACAATATATTGTAAAGATCTTGTCTTTTCATTGGATATGGATAAAAATAGAAATATTCTTATGGCTTTTTAATAGTGGGGAGACCCTGGTTCCACCTCGCTAATATGTACTACCATATTGAATTTGGATAACTACCACAATATCACCTTCAGAATTACCCAGCAAGTGAATTTCAACTTCTTTCAATTAATTTTTGGGTTGAAGATTGAAAAATCATCTAGTTCAATAAAGAATAGAATAAGATTTTCCGATATTTATAGATTAATTGCAGGAGCAAAGTATGTAAAAACGGAGATGATTAAGATTCTCGTTGTATCTAGAATATTGATCCTATTATTTGATTATCATCACACATAGTTACTGATTGTTCATGCCACATTTATTCATTTATTCGAATTCACATAATCAAATTAAAGTAACTTGAATTAACATGATCTGAGAGATAAAAATGGGTTTTGCCTTTACTATTTATCTCCCGAGTTTTGACTGAATAGATGTGATTGAAGATAATCAACACTATTGAGTCAAAATTTTAAATTAAGAACATGTCATGCTTTTCAAATGAGATGAACTAGGTTCAAAAATTACCCAAAAAATAAAGGACGACAAAATAATTGATATTATAGCACCGAAGTAGATATACATGAATTATAAACATTACTAATTATAACACAGTCACACCTTCTCTAGTAGAGTCCATTAACAAGTTGAGTAATTAGTGACAGGGTTTTCCAAGGTGACACCGCCTACTAAATAATTTTCATTCAATTTCAAGATGGTGTCAAGATTACGTCTACACTGGTTAATTACTCAGCCCCAATCTCGCCTCTCAGTTTAGCCCATGTCCCATGGTATAGCTTACGCCAAAATCCAAGTCGGTTGGCGAATGACTTCTATCAATTCTCAGCTCTGTCAGGACAGTCGACAAGCTATCTGCGAGTGTATATCGGAACGAGAGCGACCTCAGCTTTGATAATTTGCTTTCGAAGACAGCTTCAGACTGTCCTGACAGAGCTGAGAATTCATAACAGTCATTCGCCAATCGCCCAAATCTTTGGCGTAAGAAATAAACTACCTGAGTTGTCACTCATTAGTTTATAAATTCCGAACTTTAGTTACCAACTTACGAGTTTTGGACTTTCCATGTGAAGTATAGTCTGTCAAAGCAAAGAAGATATTCTGGCAAGATGGGGAAATTACCGCAGCTTGGTTAATATTGGTTAAACAATAATAAATTTTATTTAAAATTGTAGATCAGGATTTCTCCTACAATTTGTAACCAAATATACAATTTTCCAACAAATATTGACCGAGTTGGAGTCATTTTCTCATCTTGTCAGAATGTCTTCTTTGCTTGGACAGACTTC
This sequence comes from Sogatella furcifera, assembly GCA_017141385.1. Lineage (NCBI taxonomy): Eukaryota > Metazoa > Arthropoda > Insecta > Hemiptera > Delphacidae > Sogatella > Sogatella furcifera. Next base: position 34,824,007 of record CM029551.1, read on the forward strand.
AGCAGCAAGTTTAGCTTCCCTTGTGTTGAGTTTACAGTTTAACGAAGCCAGTAGGTTACATTGTTTATTACTTCAACTTTGGGTACATGTTTACTGGAATACCTCCCCTGGTCTCACTCAAGTTTACTCTACTAAGCCTACAGTTAAACAAGTAGGAGTAAAATATGTTATAGTTCTATCAACTCAACTATATACTTTGAGTTGAACTTTACTCAGAACCTTATTGACTACAGAGTAAGATCAAGGAACAAAGTGAGTCTATAAAGCCGGTGTAGCATGCAGGAAATCGACTCTTTGCTCAGAACCGGACATGTGATGAAAACCAAAGGTTTTCAACAAAAACTACAACCAATCTTACAAGTATATAAACGACAATTGGCACACTATGCCAATAGTACTACTTATAATTTTCGCCAAACGAATTGAATACACGATTATAAAGAATATCATTCCTCAGTACGCTAAAAATGTTTGAAAAAACGGAAACTCTAAACTTCAACTAAACTATATAGGCGTTTTTTTCTTCAATACCTTTTCAAAGATCTAAATAATATTGATAATTCATGGTTTTTTCCGGGAGTGGGAATTTTTGTTTTTGAAATTGTGAATTTGAACAAAACCTTTTTCAAATAACTTTATTAAAATTGGGAAAGAAGACAATTTGGACTTATCTAGTTTTTCACCTATAAGTATCATTGAAATATCTCATTCATATCATTGTAAATGAATTTTGAGTGTAATAACAACCTGTATTTGACAGTTTACCTGCGTAGCTGTCTCTATCCAGGTTGGCAGACGATAAATTTCTGTTAAGCTCTGTCAGTACAGTCGTCGAGCTGTCTGCGAGAGTACAAAGAGTAGATTCACTCTCAGAAATAAATAAATAATGTTCGTTATCTTTTTATGTTCCTATCTTGTTTGCTTTTTTATGCAAACCATTAGCAAATGAATTTTCTAGATTCTTATTCCATAATTCATTCATATTGAATGAATTGTATCTCGACTTCAATTTTTCTTTGAGATTAAATTTTCTATTTTATTCGAGGTCATACCTACATGACCTGTGCGTTGGAGAAGAGAAATAAAACAAAATATGGAGGATAATTTCCAATTTTTCCCAGTGGTTTTCAATGGTCTTTGAGAATTTTCTCAACATTTCAAAAGCCTAGAACACTCTGATTTCCGCCAGAATTGGTAAATATCCATCTGAAAACATTAACTCGAATCCAAAACCAACGTTCTGGAACATTAAAGACCTGAAACCGGTGATGCCATAATTTATATAGAAGGTTGTACTATAGAATCTATACCTACAATTTGCCTTGATGTCAGAGTGGTACGCGTGTGTGTGTTTGAAATCTGTCCAAACAAAGAAGACATTCTGGCAAGATGGGGAAATAACTCAAGCTCGGTCAATATTAATTCAAAAATAATAAATTTGTTCTCAAATTGTAGTTTAGAATATTTCCTACAATTTGAAACCAAATGAATAATATTTGAACCAATATTGACCGAGCTAAACTCATTCTACCCTCTTGTCAGAATGTCTTCTTTGCTTGAACAGACTATCAATAGTTCCCCCCTGAGGTCAGTGTGTTAGGCGTATGTGTGTTTGTAGTTTGTAAAAGGGGACCATTCATGAATGAACGGGCAGAGCACTGAATGAGAAAATCTGCATCTTTGTGGTTCAATTAAGCGTGTAGAAAAACGTCGGATGAGCGATTAATATAATCGGTCCACGAATCTTTTGTTCCGCAGCGGCTGTGTCATCTTCCATTCTAACTGATGTAACTTCCAACTTGGCGTAACACGTATGAGATTGGGAATACAATGAATTCTTAGTTGAAAGTTGCATCAAATAGGGTTCTGTAGCGGTTCCACTCTATATGATGTAACTTATAACTTGGCGTAACACGTATAGTATAGGGAATACAATGAATTCTTAGTTGAAAGTTGCAATAGAGGGTAAAATGATTATAACACGTGTGAGTTATCTACAGTAGATTTCGTTATTCGTTGAACCAATGAAAAATGGAATTGTCTATGGTTAAAAATTCTCAGATCTGAAATTCCTAGATTAAAATATCTGTTGAAAAGGTGAATCTTCAAATTTATTTGTATAACTTGTATAACTTTGTATAATTTGTATGACGCCAAAACGTTAGGCGATTTCGTCTGTCTCTTGTACGTGAAGTAACCTACTAACAGCTGATGTAAAGCCTATCGTCTCTTTTGATTTCAAAAACATCACCTAGTCATAGTTAAATGACAACTCTAATTAACATCATTACATCATTAGCTGTTGGTACGCAAAATGAGCTGAAGAAACCACCTAACTTTCTGTCGTTCAGTCGATTCCTTTATACTGAAGTTTGCCAATTCGTGGATGAATTATAAAATACACTTCTCTGTTTCAAAAGAATGTACTTGTTTTGAATTGTTTAGTATAGATTTATCTATCTATAATAGATAGTGTATTATAAATAACACTTCTCTGTTTTAAAAGAATGTACTTGTTTTGGATTGTATTTGTATAGTATAAATTTTCAAATTTTCCATCTGTTATTTTTCAGATAGGGGAGTGAGTCCAGTCCGACCATGCGTACGATAGCTGATGATGCCGCGATGAAGCCGAGACTTGTGCGTTGTGATCCAGTCGCTCACTCGTCATGGCTATCATAAAGTCTTGCTGCTGTTGGCGGTCTCTCAGAAAAGGATGCTACGCCAGCGCCATCTATACTGGGGTTTGTGAACCAACTCACTACTAAAATAAATTTTCCTAGTTACACCCGGCTATTGCTATAGTCTGTCCAAGCAAAGAATACATTCTGGCAAGAATGTAAAATGACTCCAGCTCGGTCAATATTGGTTCAAAAATTATAAATTTGGTCACAAATTGTAGGAAACATTTTGATCTACAATTTATAATTTCTAAATCAATATTTACCGAACTGGAATCATTCTCTCATCTTGCCAGAATGTCTTCTTTGCATGGACAGACCATAATTGTTGTTAAGGATTTATGAAGAGGATGTATGCATATGCAGCATCCGCGATTATGAATAAAGTAGCACAATCATTATTCAAGATTTGTATTCTAAATATTGAAAGTCTGGAAATAAAGACTGATTCCAGTTATAAAAACTTTATAAAAAATTTAAAGAAAACTCTATAAGAGAATGTATTTCCTCAATATTGTTAAAGATAATATTTGTTCCCTGTATGAGAATTGAAAATTGTTCTAGTCTCTAATAGAATTATATAATTATCTCATCTTCTCTATATTTGAAAATTACGCCAATACTATGGAGGGAGCTCAACCAATCACAGTTGAGTATCACCTTTCAATTTTCATCATGATCTTTAAACCCACCATGAATCACTGGCGGCTCATGCCCACGAAACAGGTGAAGTGTCTGTATCTTTTACTGAACAGCACTTCACCTGTTTCGTGGGCACGAGCAGCCAGAATCTGCATATCACAATATGAATTTGACATTGATCGGAAAGTTCGCTGAAAGATTTCTGATAGATACAGAAATAACATTGTTTGGTGAACCCAAATATTGTAATTTGTAACCCAAAACTCCTTCACAGAGCTATTAATAGTCTGATCTACAATTTGGGACCGGATTTATAATTTTTTAACCAATATTGATCGAACAGGAGTCATTTTTCCATCTTGTCAGAATATCTTCTCTTCTCCACCAGACTATATAATACTACTAGAATACTATAATACTGATATATACTACTATAGGCTAATTTTATTTGATTATAGTTATTTCTCACGTTTCTCTTACCTTTCACCATCTTTCTCCATCATTTTTCTCTCTCACTCCTGTTATTATCTCTTGCGATATGCACATCCACAACCATTTTTCATTTTTCTCACATGAGCTGAGATTCAACAATTCTTCATCCACGTTGTCAGCCAAGAAAGAAACATTCCTATTTATCCTTTTCAAATGGAAGATTTATGATTCGAGTGTATAGTCTGTACAAGCAAAGAAGACATTCTGACAAGATGGGAAAATGACTTCAGCTCGGTCAATATTAGTTCAAAAATTTTAAATTTGTTCACAAATTGTAGGAAACAATCTGATCTACGATTTGAGATCAAATTAATTATTTTTGAACAAATATTGACTGAGCTGGAGTCGTTTTTTCATCTTGCCAGAATGTCTTCTTTGCTTGGACCGACTATGGCAAATCTCTTGAAGCATCCATTATTCTTTATTCCCACTTCATTGTGTTGTAGCTCCCTCCCGATCACTTAGGACTGAGATACTCTTCATACGCAAATTATAAAAAATAGCTATAAATCATTAAGATCATAAAATATTCACTTAGATGGCTGCTGTTGTTAATAGAAGTATTTCAGATATAGTCTGTCCAAGCAAAGAAGACATCCTGGCAAGATGGGAAAATGACTTCAGCTTGGTTAATTTCGATTAAAAGATTATAAATTTGGTATAAAACTGTAGATTAGAATGTATACAGTGATTTGAAATAAAATTAATTATGTTTGAACCAATATTGACCAAGCGGGAGTCATTTTCCAATCTTGTCACAATGTCTTCTTTGCATGTCCAGTCTACAGCAAGGAACATACATGTATTTCGCTTCAAGGAGCCCTGAATATAAAATAGGTTAAGTGTAGTTGAATAAGGAACTCATTCATAGTACACTAAAACATGCTATAATAACTCCTTAAGTATTGACCTACTTGTATGTAAACCTTATGATAAACGAGTTTTAGTATAAGTATATCACTAGAATTCATGAGGCTACCTACATTTTGAATAGAAGCACAAATCTATTTCTATCATATCTTTTTATGGTTACGTTTTAACTTATTCTGTTGTTTATCCCATTCTTACCCAGATAGCACAAAAAGCTGGAATCAAGCTGGTTTCCTGCTGGAATTTTCAATTTAACAAACTGGATTCAAGCTTGAAATTTACAGCCATTAAGCTGTAATAAAGCTGAATTCAAGTTAAGAAGTTACAACGTTTCAAGCTGTTTACAAAGCTTGGAAGTTCAAGCTAGAATCAAGTTAAATGACCCAAGCTTGAGAACTCGAGCTGGAATTAAGTTAAATGATCCAAGCTTGATAGTTCAAGCTGGAATCAAGTTGAATCAACAAGAGCTGGATTTAAGCTTGGAACGTACAGTCTTCAAGCTGTAATACAGCTGAATTCAAGTTACAAAGTTACCACGTTTCAAGCTGTTTTCAAAGCTTGAAAGTTCAAGCTGGAATCAAATCTAATCATCCAAGCTTGATATATCCAGTTGGAGAAAAGCTGATATTATATTAAACACAAAATATTGACCAATTATGGAAAAGGAAGAGAATACAGTGAACAAAATGTTGATATATATTGGAAGAAAAATACAAATCCACTCACAAATCTGACAAATAAAAATGAATTGTTCTGTCAGTCCGCCTATTTTACATTGTTAAACATAACATTTATTTGAAAGCTGCATGATGTATGCCTGTATGTATTTTTTGATGACAAAATTTAATTTATTTTCTTTGAATAGTATTATTGATCATAAAGCACCGCCGCATCCCCCACGTCAACAATGATTACTTGTTACATTAATCAAACGGCCCTGAAAGAAAAAATAACAAGAATAACAAATCATAATAAAGTACATGATCATACTTTTCAAATATTACAGTAATTTTTAATAAGAAAGAGGAGAGGAATATAGCGAGCAAAGTATATAGAAATCAAAATATAAATAGGCTAACTACAACCGAACAAGAAGAAATAATTTAGTATTCAACTTTGTCATCTATCAATATTTGAAATTTTTGAAGCAGTTAAAATAAACTTACTAGGCCTATTATAGTAGCCATTATAGCTAATGGATTGATAGGCATAGACTGAAGAAAATTTAGGGTTAACATCTAACTTGTATAAGTTGATAAGTTATTTGAGATGTAAATCCCAATTTGGAATTCATTTACTTTTCGACAATACTAAAATTAAACGTAATTCAAATTCAATTGGAATAAACGTATTCCACTTACCTTTGCGTGTTTATAAATAATGTGAAGTTTTCGTAATAGAAAATTCATAAGTTGGTTGATCAAAATAAGATGCAAACAAATTTGGTAAACATATGCTTCAAAAGTTGAAAGTTGACACAGCGCTACTCGTGGTAGTTGAATGAACTCATATGTTAGTCACGTGATAGTGCAAAGGATTTTTTCTCCAGAGAGACAGCTTGAAACAAGCTGGGCTGTAGCTGGATCATTAAATGTTGATTATTTAAGGTTCAAAAATTCAGCTTGTTACAAGTTTGAAACTTCCAGCTTGATTGCTTACAGCCTGAACCAAGCTAGATTGATCAAACTGTGAATTCCAATTCAAACCCCATTAAATTTACAGCTTGAAATAAGCTGGAATGTAGCTGGAATATTCAAGGTTGATTTGAAGATTGAAAACTTCAGCTTATTACAAGTTTGGAACTTTTAGCTTGATCAGTAACAGCCTGTTACAAGTTTGAATCAAGCTGGTTTGATCAAACTGTAACTTTCAATTCAAAATCCACTAAATTTTAAGCTTGAAATAAGCTTACGTGCTATCTGGGTACGTATCTTATTATTTATTTATTAAGTATGTTAGTGTATCTTAGTGTTTCCTTAATCTCAGGGCTATTTTATCACTGTTTTTTATTTTAAATAATAATCAAAGCACCTTTTTTTAATTATTTTTCAATGCATGACATGTTTCAACTAATAATTATAGTCAGTTGCATTTGAAAATGACTATAATTTGTTGAAGGATTCCATGCATAGAAAAATAATTAAAAAAGGGTACTTTGATAATTATTTAAAACTAGCCGGCAGGCTCGCTTCGCTCGCCTTCTCCGCCTAGGACCCCCGACAGTATAGGCAGTGTAAGTGAGTCAAACAGGCTCGCTTCGCTCGCCTGCAAAACCTCTGTCAGTGACAGCTGAGACAAACAGGCTCGCTTCGCTCGCCTGCAAATTCCGTTCAGAAGGGATTCGAAATTTATTTCAGCATTTCTACACCTGATCTGGACCTGTTCACCCAATTTCAACATTTTCTGCCAATTTGTTCTAGAAAAATCTAAGAAAAACTCCGAAAATTCCAAAAAATAGAAAAACGCTAATATTAAGCGTAACCTTGGGAAGTATATCGGAAGTATTGTATAGTTTGAAACTTGATTCAATGATTCAAACTTGATCTTCCAAATTAGTTCATCTAAAATCTCGCTGAACCATTGAATTTACAGTTCAAGGCGGAAGATATGCAACCCGCAACACATCTACAATTTTGAAAACCTGATTACTGGCGTAATCTTGAACGGATTGCAAAAATATTTTAACACAACATTTCTAGACCTTATCTGAACCTGCCCACCAAATGGGCTACCGAATGGTTCTCGAAAAAATGAAGTAAACGTTGAAAAACTATAGAAAAACTAAAATATTTGGCGTATCCTTGAAAAGTTTTCAAAATCCGTTCTTAGCGCGCGTCTAAACGTTCAACTGAACATGCCTGCCAAATTTGAATGCATTCGGTTCAGTGGATTTTTGGTTCTGGTGATGAATGAATGAATGAATCAGTCAGTGCCATTTCACTTTTATATATAGAGATAAAATAGTGTATTGTATCTTGCCAAATAAATTAATGAATAACAATAAATGTATCACTTACAATATTCTCAAACATTGGTAAGCGTCATATGCCAACATTGTCAATATATTTCTTACAAACTTTATGGAATACTCTTGTAACAACTTTTAAACCACGATCTAAATTTTTTTCAAACTCTTTTCCGAGTTCCACCTTTTTTCAAATAAATCGGAGTTTCATGTCATACAGATTTTACAATTCAGAAAACTCTTCCATGAGAACTCTCCACTTAACTAGAACTATTTTGAAAAAAAGAATCCTGAAAACCCCTTACTTCGCAAATAATTATAAAAACAGATCACAAAAACTTTTCAATCACAACAAACTATCCAATCATGATTACTGCATAGTGTATTTCATCCACTTATCAAGTAATGATCTTATTGAAAAATAATTTGGAAAAACAAACTTCCCTTCCTTATAATCACAACGCTTCATATCATAGTATAATCTGTCTAAGCAAAGAAGACATTCTGGCAAGATGGAAAAATGACTCCAGCTCCGTCAATATTGGATGAAACAGTTATAAATTCTGTCTCAAATTGTAGGAAAAATTCTTCTCTACAATTTGAGACCGAATTGATAGTTTTTTAATCAATATTGATTGAGCTGGGGTCATTTTCCTATCTTTCCAGAATGTCTTCTTTGCTTGGACAGACTGTTCAAATACTGTTATTCGATTCTCTTATAAACTTGGAGAAATTGCAAATAATATAAGAGTGACCAAAGTTTTTCGTTGGCATTTACAATGCTATTTTCCAAACCACCCCACCTCATACTACTCCATCAGTTTCCAGTTTGAGCTAAAAACATTCTTATCCGTTTATTGATCAGACTAGCCGAGTGTGTAGACTCATCCCCAACTCTCTCACTCTCTCTCTCTCTCTCTCATTCTATCTCGATCTCTTTCTCACGTTTACAAAATCTTTTGCGCCATTCTCCTTTTCGGGTTTCTCCTCATTCTCCATTTTTCACGGCAGATTCGTATCTTCTCCTATCCTTCAAATTACGCCTTTTATATCTTTTCACAGTCTCTCTATCTACCTCTCTCTCTCTCTCTCTCTCTCTCTCTCTCTCTCTAGTACGAATTTACGATAGTAAGAATTCCACAGGCCAAGTGTTAATGGAAAGGATATACTTATCCTTTCCCAAGAATGGACATTTTTATGTCCAAACTTCGCCTTTTCATTTAGATATTTTAATGCACAACAAGTAAGATTGCAAGCAAGTAGCATATTGTTTGATAATTGTTCTATGATTTTTGCATTCACATGTAACCTAACCTATCTCATTGAATAGATTATAGAATAACCTGTAAAAAGTTATTAGTGTGTAACTTGTAAGAATTACAGAATAATTAGATTTAATGTTAACTCTTGTAATCTAGAAACTAAGCATGAATATTTGGTTGTAATTTAAATGAATAAAGAAATCTAATCTAATCTAATCTCTCCAAGAGTCCTAACTCCGCCCTTAATAAAGGCAATCAATCAATCGAACAATCTCCTGTTCAAGTCATTTTTATTCAATTTATCTTAACGTATTTATGTCTGAACTTCATTCGTAATTTGTCAAGTTTTTTAATGTAATGAGCAAAATTCGTCTGTTTTGTGTACCTTATTAACTTACTAGTTTTTGCAATAGCTCTTGTTAGACCTGGCAGCGTAAGATGTTCAGATAAAATATCAAATATCTCCAAGTTTATTAATTTTTCCCATTTAGTCTTACACCGTTTAGTCTCTTCAAAACTCTCTGGCTCACCCAAATTTCGTATTTTTTCAATCTCTATGAATTAAGTCTCTTGATAAAACATGATTAATTGCCTTCATTAGAAAGGAGTTACGACTCCAGGTCCTCCACTGGCGGCTCATGCCCACGAAACAGGTGAAGTGCTGTATAGTGAAAGATACCTGGTCCTCAGTACCAGCCCTATTATAGAGATTGACATAGAAATTTAAAAGGAATAGAACAAATAGAGAGCAAATGGAGGACTTGTGACTTCTCTGAGAGTTCTCAACCTGTTTTTTTTCTTGAAATAGTAGGTGAACGATTTGTTTTTAGAGACAAACTAGAGAGCACTGGCGGCTCGTACCCACGAAACAGGTGAAGTGCCCATATCTTTCACTGAACAGCACTTCACCTGTTTCGTGGGCACGAGCCGCCAGTGCTAGAGAGTTCTCGATAAATTAGTTTTCTATTGAGTGAGTAAATGAATGAAGATTTTATCTCAAAGCACACTCAAATTTGAGGGACCTTCAAGTTTACTACACTTTACTACATTTCCTATACTTATCATAGGAAATGTCAGCTGTTCATCAAAATTTGAGGGTCCTTCAACTTTGAGTGTGCTTGGAAAAACCGGGCATTAGAGTTATACATTTTTCTCAGTAGGTGAGAGAGCAATATTGAGTCGAATGTTTTTTCTTGAAAGAGTAAGTTGGAGAGCCACCAAAGAGATTCGAATAAATGTTATTTTCCCAAAAGAGTAATAAGTGAGTGATACAAAGAGTATAAGTGACCGAGAAAAAATATTCTTGAGCTCTGGGCTTGGCCGTTTCTTTAAAGAGTGAGTAAGCTAAGGAACGATTTAGCAGTTTGAAATATGTTTTTCTCTCAAAAGTAAGAGAAAAACAATACTCGAGGTTTGGATTCGACTTTCTCTTGAAGGGTGAATAGGAAGTGAGTAAGTGTGTAGACAAACTCATTAGAGGTATAAAATGCATGGCAGAGTGTTTTATTAGCTGAGGTGAGTTGAAAAAGGTACTTGGGGGAAGTTGAGTTGTTTACACAGAAATGAGGATGATGGAACGATAGAGTGGAGATGGAAGGGAGAAAGGGAGAAGGTAGAAGAAGAAAAAAGGAGGAAGAGGAATAACGGAAGGAGGTGGAGGAAGAGGAGGAGGAGGAGGAGGAGGAGGAGGAGGAGGAGGAGGAGAAGAAGAAGAAGAAGAAGAAGAAGAAGAAGAAGAAGAAGAAGAAGAAGAAGAAGAAGAAGAAGAAGGAAGAGCAGGAGAAGAAGAAGAAGAAGAAGAAGGAAGAGCAGGAGAAGAAGAAGGAAGAGCAGGAGAAGGAGAATAAGAAAGAGAAGGAGAAGAAGAAGAAGAAAAAGAAGGAGGAGAAGGAAGAGGAGGAGAAGGAGAAGAAGAAGGAGAAGAAGAAGGAGAGGGAGAAGAAGAAGGAGAGGGAGAAGGAGGAGGAGGAAGAGGAGGAGGAGAAGGAGGAGGAGAAGAAGAAGAAGAAAACGAAGGAGGAGAAGAAGAAAAAGAAGGAGGAGAGGAAGAAAAAGAAGTAGAAGAAAAAGAAGAAGGAGAAGAAGAAAAAGAAGAAGAATAACAAGAACAAGAAGGAGGAGGAGGAGGAAAAGGAAGAGAAGGAGACAGAGGAGGAGAAGGAGAAAGAGAAGGAGAAGGAGAAGGATTAGATTAGATTTTTAGGAGAAGGAGAAGGAGAAGGAGAAGGAGAAGGAGAAGGAGAAGGAGGAGGAGAAGGAGGAGGAGAGAAAAGGTAGAAGAAGAAGAAGAAGAAGAAGAAGAAGAAGGAGAAGAAGAAGAAGAAGAAGAAGAAGAAGAACAGGATTGCCGTATATGTCCCACCAAAGAAGATTCATTCAACATAGCAACATAGGAAAATGACTCCAAATCGGTCTCTATTGGTTCAACAATAATAAAGCTGGTCTTAAATTGTAGATCAGTATATTTCGTACAATTGAGACCAAATCAATATTTTTTTGAACGAATATTGACCGAGCTGGAGTCATTTTCTCATCTTGCCGGAGGGTCTTGTTTGCTTGGACAGACTAAATGTCTGAAGCGTTCTTATTCATTTTACTTTTCTATGGATCACTTCACGGATCGCGCATCCGTGTGTGTGTGTGCGTGCTTGTGTTTAAACAGACAACGCCCTCAAACCACTATACTCTTCTGAAACTTCTGACATGAAATTTATTATATTTTCTATCTTATACGTGTTACGATAGGTGGGAAGTTACATAAATTGGGGGTATAAATAGCGTTTGGAAGCATGGAGCAGAGTTTGTTTTCCTCAATAGTCGATTGTTTAAGGCAGGGCCTAGGTGGTGGATAGTGGCTTGAATATTTACTAGAATGAGACGGATAAATGATAAAGAGGAGAGTAAGATAGAAAGGGGAGAAAGATGAAAAGGGGAGAATATGAAGAGAATGGGAAAGGAGAGGAAGGAAGAAGAGATGAGATTAGATTTCTTTATTCATTTAGATAGCAACAAAATATTTATGCTCAGATTCTAGATTACAAGAGTAACCATTAAATCGAATTATTCTATAATTTTTACAAGTTACACACTAATTTCGATATTTAACACTACAGTTTTTACAGGTTATTCCATAATCTATTCAATAAGAAAGGTTACATGTGAATGCAAGAATCATAGAACAATTATCCAAACAATATGCTATTTACTTGCATTCTTACTTGTGCATTAAAAAATCAGAATGAAAAGACGAAGTTTGGACATAAAAATGTCCATTCTTGAGAAAGGATAAGTATATCCTTTCCATTAAAACTTGCCTGTTGAGAAAGAGAAAGAGAGAAATGAGAAGGGAAAGCGAGTAGAAGGAGAAGAAGAAGAAGAAGAAGAAGAAGAAGAAGAAGAAGAAGAAGAAGAAGAAGAAGAAGAAGAAGAAGAAGAAAGAAGAAGAAGAAGAAGAAGAAGAAGAAGAAGAAGAAGACGAAGAAGAAGAAGAAGAAGAAGAAGAAGAAGAAGAAGAAGAAGAAGAAGAAGAAGAAGAAGAAGAAGAAGAAGAAGAAGAAGAAGAAGAAGGAGAAGAAGAAGAAGGAGAAGAAGAAGAAGAAGAGGAAGAAGAAGAAGGAGAAGAAGAAGAAGAAGAGGAAGAAGAAGAAGAAGAAGAAGAAGAAGAAGAAGAAGAAGAAGAAGAAGAAGAAGAAGAAAAAGAAGAAGAGAAGAAGAAGAAGAAGAAGAAGAAGAAGAAGAAGAAGAAGAAGAACAAGCAGAAGAAGAAGAGGAAGAAGAAGAAGAAGAAGAAGAAGAAGAAGCAGAAGAAGAAGCAGAAGAAGAAGCAGAAGAAGAAGAAGCAGAAGAAGAAGAGGAAGAAAAAAAGGAGGAGGAGGAGAAGGGGAAGAAAGAAATAAGAGAAAGGAAGAAAGGAGAGGAAAAAGAGAGAAATGAGAGGAATGAAGAAAGGAGAGACAGAAATAGAGGGGGAAAGAAAGAAAGGAAAGAAAGAAAGGGAAGAAAAGAAAGAAAATAGAGGAGGAGAGATGAAGTGATAAAGGAAAGGAAGAAAGAAAGATCACTAGGATGGAAAGGAAGGAAGATGAAGAAAAGAGGAAGAAAGGAAGGAGAGGAACAATAAGGAAGTAAAATTGAAACCAAAGGAAGATGGAAAGGACAGGAAGATAAAAAGAAGAGAAAGTTAGGAAGGAAAGGAAGAAAGAAAGATCACTAGGATGGAAAGAAAGGAAGATGAAGAAGAGAGGAAGATGAAGAAGAGAGGAAGAAAGGAAGGAGAGGAACAATAAGGAAGGAAAATTGAAACCAAAGGAAGATGGAAAGGACAGGAAGATAAAAAGAAGAGAAAGTTAGGAAGGAAAGGAAGATAGGACGGAAACGAGGATAGAGTAGAAATAAAGATTAAGAAATTTAGGGAGGAAGGAAGATAATGATTGTTAATAATTAATTATCAATGAATTGTTAACTGACAATAATAATTGTTAATCATTAATTATTAATGAATTGTTAATTGATAGTTGTAACTGACAATAATAATTGTTAATCATTAATTATTAATGAATTGTAACTGACAATAATAATTGGTAATCATTAATCATTAATGAACTGTTAACTGAGAATAATAATTGTTAATCATTAATTATTAATGAATTGTAACTGTCAATAATAATATTGTTAATCATTAATTATTAATGAATTGTTAACTGTCAATTCTAACTGACAATAATAATTGTTAATCATTAATTATTAATTAATCGTTAACTAATATTATTATCTTTCAACCTCTCTATATTTCTTAATTTTCCTTCCCTTTAGAGAAAATATTTCTGTAAATATTTTGTATGAGAAGTTATCCATCATACAAAAAATACATAACAAATATCCATGAGCTTGTCAAAGATTGATTCACAATTATTTTGATTGTCTTAAGAGAATTAAGAGAATTATTGTCTTAAGAGAATTAAGAGAATTATTGTCTTAAGAGAGCCGGCCTCGGTGGCGCAGTGGGCTAAGGCGTCACAACCTTCAGTCCGCTAGCACTGCCGCAGGTCTGGGTTCGAATCCCAGTGGCATGGCTGTTTTTCACCTCATCAATCACCTTAGCACTCAACATTCATTACCCACGCACAAGCTAAAATGCTTATGTGGGCATCATCCGCAATGAAAAAAAAAAAAATTTTCACACTCCAAGAAGAGCGATGTGCACTTTGACATTCCACACAAACATTGGTCTGGAGCATTGTCCTGTTTTCATTCACGAAAAGACAAGAAAGTTTCTTTTCAATTTGCACTGTTTGCCCCCAAACAATAATTCTCAACCAACTCTTTCTTTTGCTTTCTTCTCTTTTTTGTCTGTCCCACTTCCTCTCTCCCGTTTGCCGTTCTTCCTTTCTATCTTTTTCATTCATTCTTTTTTCATCTATCTGCTGTCAGTTAAGATAATATTTTCCAAACTTTTCTTCCCTGAGAGAAACACAATCACTCCCACACCATCATGTATTCACTGGCGGCTCGTACCCACAAAACAGGTGAAGTGCTCTAAAGTAAAAGATACGTGCACTTCACCTGTTTCGTGGGTACGAGTCGCCAGTGCATGTATTGTCAAACCGGCGATACGATTTACATTCTACATGATATGTGTTTTACTAGACAATGCTTTAGACATGATATTGCTGACAATGCTTTATTTGAAAAGGAGAAATAAATGCTTTATTTTTCAAAATTGTAGTTTATGTTTGAAATTCTCAATTTGTCTGTCGATTTTTCATCAACGCACGAGTAGGAGAGAAGGAGGAGGAGGAGAAGATGAAAGAGGAGGAGAATAAGAAGAAGAAGAAGAAGAAGAAGAAGAAGAAGAAGAAGAAGAAGAAGAAGAAGAAGAAGAAGAAAAAAGAAGGAAAAAGAAGAAGAAAAAGAAGAAGAAGAAGAAGAAAAAGAAGAAGAAGAAGAAGAAGAAGAAGAAGAAGAAGAAGAAGAAGAAGAAGAAGAAGAAGAAGAAGAAGAAGAAGAAGGAGAAGAAGGAGAAGAAGAAGGAGAAGAAGAAGGAGAAGAAGGAGAAGAAGGAGAAGAAAAAAAGAAGAAGAAGAAAAAAGAAGAAGAAGAAGAAGAAAAAGAAGGAGAAAAAGAAGGAGAAGAAGAAGATAAAGGAGGCTTATTTTTGAAATTCTCCATTGGTCTGTCGATTTTTATGGTCGCATTTCCATTTTACGATAATCGATTTGAATATAATCTTTTCGATAATATAAATAGAACAAGGAAACAATGTTTTTTATCTCTGTAATAATTTTACAACACTTTTATAACACAGAAATACAATGAAGTCAGTATGTTAGGGATGAAATAAGATTATGCATGAAATGAAATTGGAAAATTAAGTACTAACTACTATATTGAACTGGCCACTATACTATATTATAGCTATAGCTATATATATTATAGCTCTATATTATAATATAGCACTATATTATAGCTATATATATATTATAGCTATACTATATTATATACTGGCCACTATACTATATGGGATTTGCTGATCTTCATTGTTCCAATCTGGGTTACTCGTTTACGAAATATAAAATTTAGATTATATGAATATAAAATTGATTTAAAAAGTCAATAATCTTTTTCGTCGTATAGTTCATAGCACGGATATTAGAACACATTCCAGTATAGTCTGTCCAAGCTAAGAAGAGCCTCTGGCAAGATGAGAAAATGACTCCAACTCGGTCAATATTGGTTCAAAAATTATCGTTTTGGTCTCAAATTGTAAATCAGAATTCTTTCTACGATTTGAGACAAAATCTATAATTCTTGAACCAATATTGACCGATCTGGAGTTATTTTCTTATATTGCCAGAGGGTCTTCTTTGTTTGAACAGACTATATCCATGGTTCATAGTATTGAAAATTGGGATAATAAGTTTTCATACTGAACAAAACATTGTGAATTTTCACTGTTATTTTCAACATTATTGCTAATGTTCTACAATATTCGTATACCAGGGCCCAATTTCACAAAGCAACAAGTCTTGTTATTAACCATGGTTACTGACAAGTACTTGTGATAACAAGTTGTTAATTACAGGCGTTTCACGAACGGAATGAGCTACAAGTTTACAATTCTACAATTTGACAAGTGTTCCCACCCATCAGTGCCATCTGTTTTGGTTTTTGATACTTTCTATAGTTTGCACTGATATAGTTTTGGTTGAAATTTGAATTATTTGTGGTAAAGATAGATTGATAAAATTGATTTTGAAAATAAATCAATCATTAGAAATCCAAATCGCTCAACCCTCATGTTATTTGGAATGAAAAAAATAATAAATTAAGACATTTTCAATCCATTTATTAGATCCATTACTTGAATGAAAAAATATTATAGTGAGCTTGGAGTGGTCTCCCCTCATCTCACATGTTATAAACATAGCCTATATATTCTACAGTAGTTCTTGACATTGTATAGGCTATTCTCATGATATATTCTATTATCCTAGCAATAGTACTGAGAGCAGACAGTAGAATCTAAATAGAATAGAATATAATAATTATTTCGCAAAAAATTGCATACTGTAGTTAATTACAGAATATGAATGATATACAGGGTGTTTCAGGAGGAATGTGCAATACTTCTCAAGTTGATTCCTTACACCAAGTAGACAAAAAAGTTCCATGGGACCAACCCCCAAAAACGCTTTGTTACCAAGGTAACAATGGCGGAAAATTGAAATTTTTCAAAATTTATTAGTTTTTCTAATTTTTTGGAGGCTTTAGTGAGGTTGTAAAATGATCAATTCCTATGTAAATTCAGCTGAGGAATTCAATGAAACCAGTTTCAAGTTTGTAACTTCAACGGTTACTGTATTGAGATAATTGGGAAAATATGATAGAAAACGCCATTTTTTTAACAATAAGGGTTATAACTGGATAAGGAATCATAAAATTGTATTTTTTATTAATGGAAGTTGGAGAGAGTCGGATTCTAAAGAAAAAGTTGAATGGCGGCGATTGTGTAAATCTTACCCAAATCTCAGTAATGGCGATCAAAAATTGCAAACTTGGAACTGGTTTCATTGAATTCATCAGCTAATTCTACATAGGAATTGATCATTTTACAACCTCACTAAAGCCTCCAAAAAATTAGAAAAATTAATATATTTTGAAAAATCTCAATTTTCCGCCATTGTTATCTAGGTAACAAAGCGTTTCTGGGGGCTGGTCCCATGGAACTTTTTTGTCTACTTGGTGTAAGGAATCAGCCTGAGAAGTATTGCACATTCCTCCTGAAACACCCTGTATAATTGACCATCTTAAAATAGTACTGAAAGCAGACAGTTGACTGTAAATAGTCAATATTTGTACATAAAACAAGATACAAAAGTCTTTCAAATGTGTATATTTGTAGCAAAAATAAAAGAAACCTTTCTTGAGAGTGATACTATGTGAACTCTAGACTTGAGGGTAACGAGAGGGTAATAACCCTACCACATTACCCAAGAGCGTATGACCCGTTCAAAAGTCCTTTTTTTCTTGTGTATTGGTATAGTCTGTCCAAGCAAAGAAGAGCCGCTGGCAATATGGAAAAATGACTCTAGCTTGGACAATATTTGTTCAAGAATTATAAATGTGGTCTTAATAGCGGATCAAATTGTTTCCTACAATTTAGGATCAAATTGATGATTTTTCAATCAATATTGACAGAGCTTGAGTCATTCTCCCATCTTGCCAGAGGCTCTTCTTTGCTGGGACAGACTATAATGAGAAGGGTAATACGCCAGAAAACCTACAAGGTAAAAGGAAAGTGAACTTTAAAACTTGGGGCTATTTAAGATAATTGAAAAATAAATGAAAATCAAATACCCTTTATAAAACTTTAAAATTATTCAAACACAGACATTTCATTATTATTTTATCCACATTGATAATGGGCTAAACATGTCTCCCGAAACATGTCTGTGTTTTAATAATTTTAAAGTTTTATAAAGGGTATTTGATTTTCATTTATTTTTCAAGGTAAAAGGAGTTTTTCAAATGTGTATTATTGTAGTTACAATAGAAATCCTTCTTGTATAGTGAATAAGTAACATTTTATGCGATATCACATGCTTATATTGTAAAAAAACAGAAACAAAACTTTAGAAGCATCAGCTTGAAAGCTGACACCAATGAGACAAACACCGATTTAATGAAGATGAAATAAAGTTAAAAGTAATGATGAAACAATAAAATTAGATAAAAAGCTACATATAAAAAAGAGTAACACTCAGTAGTAATCCACAGTACCGTACTGTTATCAAACCATCCGAAAAACCAGTGATCAATGTATGAATCCTATTTTGAGGTGATTTAATGACCGATCAGTATCTTTCTAACCACCCTGTACAACATGCCACCATCAAAGCGACCAGAATGCATTTCAGATGCGAGTTTAATTAAGAGGCTTTGTCCGTTCAATTAGGTTAATGCAGCTTGGGAGGGGTCAAGAGGACGGGATGGTGTGATGGGTAGGAAGAGTGAGGAGGAGAGGAGGGAGGAGGGAGGAGGAGGAGGAGGAGGAGGAGGAGGAGGAGGAGGAGGAGAGAGGAGGAGGAGGAGGAGGAGGAGAAGGAGAAGAAGAAGAAGAAGAAGAAGAAGAGATGGAGAAGAAGGAGATTAGATTAGATTAGAGGAGGAGGAAGGAGGAGGAGGAAGAAGAGGATAAAGGAGAAGAAGAAAGAAGGAGAAGAAGAAGAAGGAAGAGGAGATTAGATGAGATTGGTAGCAGGGAGAAGGAAGGAGGAGGAGAAAGTGGAGGAAGAAGGAGAAGAAGAGAAAGACGAAGAAGAAGAAGAAGACGAAGGAGAAGGAGGAAGAGAAGAAGGAAAAGGAGAAGAAGAAAACAGGAAGAGGAAAGGAGGAGGAGGAGGAAGAAGAGGAGGAAGAAGAAGAGAGAAAAGAGGAGGAGGAAAAGAAGAAGAAGAAGGAGGAGGAAGAAGAAGAAGAAGAAGAAGAAGAAGAAGAAAAGAAGAAGAAAAGAAGGAGAAGAAGGAGGAAGAAGGAAAAGAAGAGGAAGAAAAGAAGAAGGAAAGAAGAAGGAGAGAGAGAGAAGAAGAAGAAGAAGAAGAAGAAGAAGAGAGAAGAAGAAGAAGAAGGAAGAAGAAGAAGAGGAAGAAGAAGAAGAGAAGAAGAAGAAAAAGAAGAAGAAGAAGAAAGAAGAAGAAGAAGGAGAAGAAGATGAAAAAGGAGAAGAAGAAGAAGAAGAAGAAGAAGAAGAAGAAGAAGAAGAAAGAAAAAGAAGAAGAAGATGATGGAATAAGAAGGAATGAAGAAGAAAAAGAAGGAAAAAAAGAAGAAGAAGAAGAAGGAGGAGGAAGAAGAAGAAGAAGAAAAAGGAGGAAGGAGAAGAAGAAGAAGAAGAAGAAGGAGAAAAAAGAAGAAGGAAACAGAAGATGAAGAAGAAAAAGAAGAAGAAGAGGAAGAAAAAGAAAAATAAGGAAAAAGAAGGGAAGCAAGAAGGGAAAAAAGGAGAAGAAGATGAAAAAGGAGGAGGAGGAGGAGGAGAAGAAGAAGAAGAAGAAGAAGAAGAAGAAGAAGAAGAAGAAGAAGAAGAAGAAGAAGAAGAAGAAGAAGAAGAAGAAGAAGAAGAAGAAGAAGAAGAAGAAGAAGAAGAAGAAGAAGAAGAAGAAGAAGAAGAAGAAGAAGAAGAAGAAGGAGAAGAAGAAGAAGAAGAAGAAGTACACTGGACTATGAAATAGAGAGTGGAACTGATAAAGATATAGAGCGAGTGAGTGAGAAAACAAAGAGAGAAGGAGTAATTATAATTGATTGAATGTTTTTTCTCTCTCAGTCACCTAACCGGGCCATCACAAGTACACAAAAGAAACTGGTGATCTATTCCCAATACATAGATCTGATAAGGACACATAGAAAGATAAAAGAATAGAGAATGAATGAGATAGAGAAAGAGAACATGAGAGAGAGAGAGAGAGAGAGTAAGAGAGTATGTAAAAAGAGTAAATATCAAGTGTGAGAGAGGTCAGGAGACCAGCAATAGTCTAGTTATCAACATTAGTAGCCACTCTGATAGGGTTGAAAGGCAGCACTCAACAAAATTAGAGGTGGACTGAAACAGCCGGAAAATATTTTCTTGATGATGAATCTCTCTCTCTCTCTCTCCCTCTCTCTCTCCCTCTCTCCTCTCTCTCTCTCTCCTATTACACTCTCTCTCTCTCTTCTCTCTCCTCTTTCTGTCTCTCTGAGCAAGACCACCCGGTGCTAAAATTCCCGAGCTCAATTTCAGAGTGGAAACTAGCGAACTATAGTCTGTCCAAGCAGAGAAGACATTCTGGCAAGATGGAAAAATGACTCCAGCTCGGTCAATATTAGTTCAAAAACTATAAATTCTGCCTCAAGTTGTATAAAACATTCTGATCTACAATTTGATACAAAATTTATAGGTTCATAACCAATATTGACTGAGCTGGAGTCATTTTTCCATATTGTCAGAATGTTTTCTTTGTTTGGATGGACTACAGCTGACCTGTTTACGTATGCGGCTAGTATTGAACTCTTCAGGTCACACTCTGTAGGGTGGTCTGTCCAAGCAAAAAAGAGCGTCTGGCAAGATGAGAAAAACACTCCAGCTCGGTCAATATTGGTTCAAAAATTATCAATCTGGTCTCCAACTGTAGATTACAATGTTTCCTACAATTTGAGACCAAATCAATAATTTTCGTACCAATATTGACCGATCTGGAGTCATTTTCTCATCTTGCCAGAGGCTCTTCTCTGCTTGGCCAGACTATACTAATTCAGTGCGATTGGTAGTTGCACAGATATCAACTGGTCCAGGTACTTTGAGTACGGGTTAGTCAGATATACTATATTCATTCATTCACTCATTCATTCATTCATTCACTAATTCATTCATATATTATCTTATTCATTCATTCATTCACTGATTCATCTTTCATTAATCCAATCATTCATTTACTGATTAATATTTCATCAATTCATTAACTCAATCATTCATTCACTAATTCATCATTCATTCATTATTTCAAGTAGAAATATAGATACTAAGATTTGGAACAAAAATAAAAACAACCCTTCGCCGAAAACAGTTACAATTCCCGATTTATTAGTAAAAATGATTAGCCATAAGGACGTAACAATGGCTGAATATTTAATAAAAGTATGACTATAAATTCATAAAAAAATGGATGAAAACTAGAAAACTAAAAGTCTAATTATTACCTGATAATTTCGAGCTGGTAACTTTTAAAAAAGATAATATTTTTTCTCAATAATTCATAAGAACAAATAAGTGATATTATCTCGCAGCTTTATGGAATGATAGAGCCCAAACTTACTATATTAAGTTTTGAAGTTATTGAGTTTTTTGGTAGTTGTGAAGGTGATATTATGGTAGTTATTCATATTTGAAGAAAGAACAAGCAAAGTATTTGTGGTTTCCCAACACATATTTTATATAGTGGGGGCCACGAAAAAATATATCTTTTTTGCAATAAAGTCTAAATTGTTACTTAAATTCACATCATGAAATCTTACCTGTATATTGTTAATTTCTTACTAATAAATTCCTCTGGAAGAATTGTTTTTCTTTCAGAGAAATTATTATTATTATTATTATTATTATTATTATTAGACATTCATTATGACTAATATTAATGACTAATTCATTAAAAATTGAGATGACGGGTTCAATTGCTATCGAAGCTACCGAAGGTATCCCGATGTTCAATAAATATGTGGTTTGCGGATAAATATGTTGCATTTTAATTCCAATAGAATTTCTAACAATTCTCTTGAAAAAGAATTAACTTCATTTTCTGCCTCAACTTCATGAAATAATAAAGCTCAAAGTAACCGAATAGGTAAAAGAAAGTAACAGATTGCAGAGTAACAGATAACCTTGGATGTAGTGATATCCGACCTAGGAAGTCATTTGTAACAGTTAGGAAGTAATTGATATTGGGCACGTTCTTTACATGAACACGGGGAGAATTTCAAGTCCCACGGGCCGTTTCCGACTGATTTATTAGTGCAATTGACTTTTTTCTCAGCTCTAAATCTTCGTTTTTCCCTTATTTTCAATCCTCCTGACCGTTGCTAACCTTTAATTTTCAGTTCCTCTTCCTCATGACGTCATGCAAAATTATTGGCAGTTTGTCAGGTAATGTCCGTTTGTATGGTAATGTTTATGACAGTTTGTCAGCCAATACAAACTGTTGCTGGGATGTCATCTACATCTATATCTATAAAAGCGAAATGGCACTGACTGACTGAATGATTCATTCATTCATTCATCACCAGAACTAAAACTCCACTGAACCGAATGTGTTCAAATTTGGCAGGCATGTTCAGTTGAACGTTTAGACACGCGCTAAGAAAGGATTTTTGAAACTTCATATGGATACGCCAAATATTTAAGTTTTTCCATAGTTTTTCAGCGTTTTCTTATTTTTTCGAGAACCAATAGGTAGAAAATGTTGATATTTGGTGGGCAGGTTCAGATAAGGTCTAGAAATGACATGTTAAAATATAATTTAAATCCGTTCAAGAGAACGCCAGTAATCACTTTTCCAAATTGTAAATGTATTGCGGGTTGCATATCTTCGCCTTGATACGATCAATCCCTACTGTAAATTCAATGATTCAGCGAGATTAAAGATGAACTTATTAGAAGATATTGGATCAAGTTTCAAACTATGTCCGATATACTTCCCAAGGTTACGCTCGATATTAGCGTATTACTATTTTTTTTAATTTTCGGGGTTTTTCTTAGATTTTTCAAGAAAAAATTGGGATAAAATGTTGAAATTTGGAAAACAGGTCCAGGTTAGGTCTAAAAATGTGTTCAGTGAATTCTGAACCTCTTCCGTACGGAATTTGCAGGCGAGCGAAGCGAGCCTGTTTGACTCACTGCCGATACTGTCGGGGGTTCAGGGAGCGGAGCCCTCTGGCTAGGCGGAGAAGGCGAGCGAAGCGAGCCTGCCGGCTAGTAATCTATATATTAATATGCAAGCGTTTTGTGACTTGAAGTCCTCCGTGGGTTTTAAACCGATCAAATTCTTCAATGACTCATTTGAATGATCTTTTAAAGTAGAAGCAAAGACAATTAGAGTATTTACTCAATGTTAATAGAGTAGATAGTAGATAGTATAGAAGTAACTAACATAAGGTAACATTTCGAAAAAGTCATTAGGCTATTTTATATTATCATGTTAGTTCTGATAGTTTTGAAATTATCATTGAACTTGTAAATAATTGAAATATTTCATGAGCAGGCCACATGTGATGTTATAGTTTGTCCAAGCAAGGAAGACATTCTTGCAAGATGGGAAAATGACTCCAGCTCAGTCAATATTGGTTCAAAAATCATAAACTCCGTCTTAAATTGTAGGAAACAAACTAATCTACAATTTGAGACCAGATTCACAATTTTTGAATCTATATTAACCGAGCTGGAGTCCTTTTCTCATCTTGCCAGAATGTCTCCTTTGCTTAGAGACTACTTGAAATCCTAAGGTAGGATACCTTAGTAGCAGTGAGCGGTCAAAGTTTTAATACATTTACACACTGCAATTCGATGATTGTGATTAGAAGTTTAACATTCTATTTGTAAAATATTCATAATTTTTTATACCTTTCCTTCATAAATCGACCATTCTTTATAGCCAAAGAAGTCAGAGAAAAGATTTATGAGTAGGCTTATCAGATTAGAAGTAGATTTAGAAGTAGGCTAACTGAGTGGGTATGAATTGGAGTTGGAGAAAAATGGATGAAGTGGATTGAAAAAAAGAGCATGAGAATTCCCTTCACATGATTTTGATAATGTTGCAAAATCACTTCCATTGTAGCCGCAGCCTCCTTCCCCACGCATAGTATTACATGTATTATTATAGTATTATACGTCTGTATTATTTATAAAAATTAAACTTAGTAACTCGACAGATAATGGCAAATTGTCAAATTTTGGATATTGTAAACTTCAAAACCTCCATACAAATTGAAAATCAACTGAAAAAAACTCATCAAATAATGGTGAATTGTGAATTAGTCAACTTTCACCCATTCTGGCCTTAATCAATATCCCATCCATCACAACAGCAGTGACATGGTATCCAATTAAGCCGAGTACAGAGATCCATTCAACTCCCAATTAAAACATTTCGCGAATGTGAGCATTCTTAGTTTGTTTGTTATCAACTTACTTTCTCATTAAATCGATTTTTTCAAATTTTTTCAGTCAACTTTTGAACTTACAACATTGTAGTCAATATTTAGATATTAGTTTATCAAAAAATTTTACTAATGAGTGGAGCACTTTCGGATGATGAGATACATTTTCAACAGTCTAGTGTTTTTTTGTCAAAAATTGACTGCAATATCGTAAAAAATCATTCAAGAGTAAAATATTAACTAGCCTAGTATACTACTAATTACTATTTGTTTCCTCAATCTCTGGGCTACTTTTATCACTGTTTTTATTTTAAATAATTATCAAGTACCCTTTTTTAATTATTTTTCAATGCACAACATGTTTCAACTATAATTAGTTTATAATTAGTTCAACTATAATTATCAAGTACCATTTTTCAATGCACAACATGTTTCAACTATAATTAGTTTATAATTAGTTCAACTATAATTATCAAGTACCATTTTTCAATGCACAACATGTTTCAACTATAATTAGTTTATAATTAATTCAACTATAATTATCAAGTACCATTTTTCAATGCACAACATGTTTCAACTATAATTAGTTTATAATTAGTTCAACTATAATTATCAAGTACCCTTTTTCAATTATTTTTCAATGCACAACATGTTTCAACTATAATTAGTTTATAATTAATTCAACTATAATTATCAAGTACCATTTTTCAATGCACAACATGTTTCAACTATAATTAGTTTATAATTAGTTCAACTATAATTATCAAGTACCCTTTTTCAATTATTTTTCAATGCACAACATGTTTCAACTATAATTAGTTTATAATTAATTCAACTATAATTATCAAGTACCATTTTTCAATGCACAACATGTTTCAACTATAATTAGTTTATAATTAGTTCAACTATAATTATCAAGTACCCTTTTTCAATTATTTTTCAATGCATAAAATGTTTCAACTGTAATTAGTTGAAACATGTTGTGCATTGAAAAATAATTCAAAAAGGGTACTGGATAATTATTTAAAATAAAAACAGTGTTAATTACTAGTCTAACTAGTAGATAGTCTGTCCAAGTAAAGAAGAGCCTCTGGCAAGATGAGAAAAAGACACCAGCTTGGTCAATATTTGTTCAAGAATTATAAATGTGGTTTCAATATTAGATCAAATTGTTTCCTACAAATTTATAATTTTTGAACAAATATTGACCGATCTTGAGTAATTCTCTCATTTTGCCAGAGGGTCTTTTTTGCTTGCACAGACTATACTAATACTAGCCCAATAATAACTAGCCTCATATACCAACTACTGACTAATTTATTTGTCATGGAAAGCTAAATGAAGAAAGAAGAAAAAGTAAATAGTTAAATAGTTAAATAGTATTTCTAATTGAAATTGTTTCAGATTAAGCCAGATTATAGGGACTGTATAATCAGTATCTGTAGACCAAATATTCATTTATTTATTCCAAAATTCAGTTACTTTATAACCAACTATATTTTTTCGAAAATAATTATTCCATATTCGTGTACAATTTATTGATCATCAATGATTATGGAATGCATCTCACCTGTATGAAATTCAGCTCTGAAACAAATAAATTGATTCTTTTTTTAATTTATTCCTGTTTGTTGCAGCTCATGAATCAATAAAGTTTTGATTGTTTCATTGTTTAACAATTTATTTCTATTTGTTGCAGCTCTACTTTCTTCTAACCTTCAGCATCATGCTGGGTTTCATTTACGACGAAAGGCATTACTACACGGGGACTGTGGAGATTCCCGTCAGTCCCAGTGTTCTAGAGCCAGAGGCATTGTCACCGAGTGAGTTTCTCAAAAATACTATTGAATCATATTTCCATCACTGGCGGCTCGTACCCACGAAACGGGTGAAGTGCTGTACAGTAAAATATACGGGCACTTCACCTGTTCCGTGGGCACGAGCCGCCAGTAATTTCCATTGGTATAATAATGAAGATAAGAATTCCAAAAGCTATTGAATATAAACTATTAGCCTGTTAAATCATACTTTTAATTGTTATTAAAATAATAGAGCGTAAAATAAACAGTGAGAAAAGTAGGATAAAATACAATGATGAGTATCTTAAGAGGATACATTTAACAAAATGAGAAAGATGATATGTGTATCAAATGGAATTTAAAGGTATTTCATTGAAACGTCTTCATACCACTGGCGGCTCGTGCCCATGAAACAGGAGAAGTGCTGTACAGTAAAAGAAACGGACACTTCACCTGTTTCGTGGGTAGCCTACCAGCCGCCAGTGCTTCTTATTCATTGGAACATGTACGGTATCAAATTATTCAAACTTTTTATTGACATCATCTATAGAGCTTGTAATTTATGGAGTATTATTCATATTATTAGACTATATAGGGAGTTTTTCATAAAACATAGAACTTAAAAGAATGACTTTTCAACACATTGACTTGAAAACTTGGAGAATATTTAGCTATAGTTCGAGCTTTCTAGCATAGTCTTTGTATAATACAACATTGATATTATTATTGTCTGCCCAAGCAAAGAAGGCCCTCTGGCAAGATGAGAAAATGACTACAGCTCGGTCAATATTGGTTAAAAAATTATTGATTTGATCTCAATCGTAGGAAACATTCTGGTCTACAATTTGAGACTAAATCAATATTTTTTAAACCAATATTGACCGAGCCGGAGTTATTTTCTCATCTTGCCAGAGAGGTCTTCTTTGCTTGGACAGACTATACAAAATTCAATAAATAACTTTAACAACTTCTCTTAAATACAGTTACAATGTTGTTCATAAATCACAATTTGGAACACAAGATTATTTCAATAAGAATAAGAAATCAAGTTATCAATAAAAGAAATCAATTAGTTTAAATAAGAAATTGAATAGTGTTGATGAATGTTGGCGCATCGACTAACAAAATGGTCGTGTCTGAACGAAGTGCCGTGATTGGTTGGGCAATGAAGCGTCAGTTAATCGCAGGCAGCCAATGGCAGTTCAGCACAACCCACGAGAAACATGGATGATAGTCAACAGTACAAATAGTTCATTATGTTTCGTAAGAGAACCGCATAAGTCGATGATTCAGTTTCAAATCATAAGTAAGTATGATTTTTGTATGAGTTCTGTATGATTTTTATCAAATTTAAATGTGTAGAAAGATTCCTATAAAATGAATAAGTAAACTCAATGGGACTTCATTAAATATCAGGGATAATATGACCAAGTCCGACGCAAGCTGACAAGACACACGTAACAATGTGAAGTGTATGTTAATGGCGTGTCTAATCAGTTTGCTCTGAATAAAGTTATTAATAGTTATAAAGTTATTACCAATTATAAGATGTTATTTGTAATAACATCAAATTTTTTGTTATGATAAAATTGATTGAAATCTTTAATTAATTATTTTTTCCAGCTACAATGACTTTTCAACTAGTCATACTAGTGTGGTCTTCTCTGGGAATTGTCGCGTCAATTCTACTAGTTTATGGAATATTCAGAGTAAGTACATTGCAATCATTAATTTATTAATATTGATATATTCCGTCCAAGCAAAGAAGACACTCTGACAAAATGGGAATATAATCAATATTATTCCCAAAATTTTAAATTAGTTCTCAAATTGTAGATCAAAGTGTTTCCTACAATTTAAGATCAAAAGTATAATTTTTGGAACAATATTGACCGTGCTGGAGTCATTTTTCCATCTTGTTAGAATGTCTTCTTTGCTTGGACAGACTATAACAGTGATATTTTAAATTATTTAAAATAAATAATAATTATAATAAGGAAGCATTGAAAGTACACTTCGTGACTTTAAAATCTCGAATTCTGCTTTTATAAAAAATATCTTCTGTAGGCGATACAACATGGTTGAATAGTGGAGTAGACATTAGTCCAAAAGTCAGAAAAATAACGAAATCATTCTATTCTATCACATACTGTGAATTTGTTGATTTATTCATACATATTCTTTTCACTATTGAAGTAAAGTAAGGGAAGTAAGTAAAACATTTCTGCGTGTGACGAGAATTAGCTATTATATTGTAAATCATCAAACATTTTTCAAATTAATGAAACATTTATAACCTTTATTAGTGTGTCGATACACACCAATCAGTGTTTCTGAGAGGAATATATTCAATTCGATCTTTTTACAACTGGATACCAGCCTTTCTTTCAATTTGATAATTTTTCTTTTTTCTGCACTCATAATTATCACTAAATAGGCCTATAACTCAACTCCACTCAATATCTTACCACATTTCTGACCTCATTTTTCACTTTAATATTCGCCCCACTTTTCCAAGAAAAGTTTTCCATATTTTTTACAGCATCTAAAAAGTTGAAAACAACCAACTATCGGTATTTATGGTGAACAAGTATCGGTATTTATGACAAGTATCGGTGTGTCATAAATAAATATGGAACAACATAGCAAGATACTGGATGAAATGTTTTGTACAGTCTGTCCAAGCAAAGAAGAGCCTCTGGCGAGATGGGAGAATGACTCCAACTCGGTCAATATTGGTTCAAAAACTATCGATTGGATCTCAAGTAGTAGGAAAAAATTTGATATTCTCTTAGGAACACTTTTTCAACCAATATTGACCGAGCTGGAGTCATTTTCTCATCTTACCAGAGGCTCTTCTTTGCTTGGACAGACTATAGGCTTTATTTGTCATTGTAAAAATTGATGCCCAACCTTTTATTGGAGAAAAAAGTTGGAGACTGTAAAAATCGGTATGGTTCGCGCAAGCTGAGAAGACACGCCGTTACAATGCGTAGTGTATGGTAGCGGCGTATCTACTTAGTTTGCGGGGACTATAACAACAGATAAGAGAGACAAAGTAATGGGAAAGTAGGACGAAAAGTTTGGTGATAGAAGAAAAAGGATGGAGGGAGGTGAAGAGGGTGTGAGACAGCAAGAGGGTGGAGAAAGGAATCTATGGATGTAAGGGAAGAAATACAGAGGGAAATTGGCCTTCTAATGAGATACAAACTAGAGATAAAAAGAGAAAAGAGATAATAAAGGAATAAAGAGTATAGTGGTTGGAAACTAATAGTAAGAAGAAATGAAGAGAAGGAGGAGGTGAAAATTGAGAATGGAATAGGGAAGTAGGAGAATATGAATAAGAGTAATGAACGCAAGGAAGAAGTTCGAAAAGGGATTGGAGAAGATCACAAAGATTGAGAGGTTGAAAAATGACAATTTGAAATCTCAAGAAAGAGATTGAAATGAAGAATGGAGATGGGTGCACATGAGAAGAGATAAAACAAAAATTTGTGATGAAAATATGATGAAGTAATAGGATAGAAGGGGTGAGGAAGAGAAAAAAGAATGATAAATGGAGAAGGAGAACATTGAGAAATAAGATAGGAATAGGAATAGGAATAATGGAGCATTCAGGAAAGGAAGAAAAAGTATATTACATAGTGAGTGTGGAAAAGGCGTTTTTACATACAAATAATTATGTTCTCCAAACAAGCCATAGGCGAGTTTGGAAAATAATTATGAGTTTGTAAACTTTTCCACACGAATTATGTACATTTTTTTCGTCATACTAGACTGAGAAGAATTTATTAAAACCTCAAACAACTGAAAACATCAACTGAAGCTAACATAACCTCAACACAACACTAGCACAAACGCACACAGTGAACTGTCATGGCGGCTCGTTCGACTCGTTTATTCATACGTCAGAGTTCGGAAAAAACAGCTGGGCTAGATTTTCAGTGCTGTAATTATCATCGTGATGATGACTAGTGCTGTTATAATCATCAAAATGATTATTCCTGCATTCCGAACAGCTAATCTTTGATTCACCTGTAAACGGCAATTTTCCAAACGTAAATCTAGCTTGGAAAGTTGTGTATTACATACGAGTATGGCGAAAAAGTTATGAGTAAATGGATAGAAAAAAATGAAAAGGTAAGTAAGAAATGGAATAAAAGAAGATGGAGAAATAGTTTTGAAAGCTGGAAAATAGCTGCATAGAATGAATATTGATGAAGAAATAGTTTAGAGGTGGAAAAATAGTTGCATAGAATTAGAAGTAATAGGGAAATAGTTTGAGAACAGAGCGAAGGAGCCGTAATGAATGCGAATTCTGCAATCAATTTAAATGCAAAGTTCTCATTTGTCAGTACTCGTTCTGTGCTGATCGCTCTGGTATATCTGTGGCTATGGTGAGGATGAGGGAAACGATCGAAATACGATAAGGAGAGATTGAGAAGAATTAAGATTGGATAGAAGGGGAGGAGGAAATGAGGAAAGAGGAGAATGGATGGAGAGAAAAGAGAAAGGAAAAAGACAAGAGTGGAATCTGAAGTAGGATAAGAAGAGAGTAAAAAAAGTTGGAAAGAGAAACTGAAGAAAACTAGGGGTATAGTGAGTATATAAAGCAAACAAGAATTGAGAGAAGTCTTAAGTAGGATAAAATGAGAGTAGGAAGGAAAGGCCAGAACATGGGAAGAAAATACCAAAAGAGTCAAGAAGAGGCGGAGTCTGAAGAAGGATGAGAAGAGAGTGCGAAAAGGAGGGGGCTTGAGAAAAAAACAAGAATAAAATTCAAAAAGAGACTATCAAGAAACGGGAGGACTCTTAAATAGGATGAGAAGAGAGTAAAAAGGAATGGAAGGTAGAGGAGGGATGAGGATGAGGGGGAGTGGGAAAAAGAAGAAAAAAAAGAATAAGGAGGAGGAGGAAGAAGAAGAAGGAGGAAGAAGAAGGAGGCGGAAAAGGATGAAGAAAGAGGAAGAGGTGGAGGAGGAGGAGGAAGAAGAAGAAAGAAGAAGATGAAGAAGAAGAAGAAGAAGAAGAAGAAGAAGAAGAAGAAGAGGAAAAGAAGAAGAAGAAGAAGAAGAAGAAGAAGAAGAAGAAGAAGAAGAAGAAGAAGAAGAAGAAGAAGAAGAAGAAGAAGAAGAAGAAGAAGAAGAAGAAGAAGAAGAAGAAGAAGAAGAAGAAGAAGAGGAAGGAGAGGAGAAAAGAAAAGAGGAGAAGAAAGAAGAAGAAAAAGAAGAAGGAGAAGAAGAAGAAGAAGAAGAAGAAGAAGAAGAAGAAGAAGAAGAAGAAGAAGAAGAAGAAGAAGAAGAAGAAGAAGAAGAAGAAGAAGAAGAAGAAGAAGAAGAAGAAGAAGAAGAAGAAGAAGAAGAAGAAGAAGAAGAAGAAGAAGAAGAAAAAGAAGAAGAAGAAGAAGAAGAAGAAGAAGAGAAGAAGAAGAAGAAAGAAGAAGAAGGAGAAGAGAGGAAGAAGAAAGAGAGGAGAAGAGAAGAAGAAGAAGAAAGAAGTAGAAGAAGAAGAAAATGAAAAAGAAGGGAAAGAAAATACAAAAGAGACAAGAAAGCGATGGAAGATTCTAAAGTAGGATAAAAAGAGATTAAAAAGGGAGGGATTAGACAGTAGAAATGAAGAGAATAGATAAAAAGAAGAGATGAGTCTAAAGTAGTATAAGAAGAAAGTGAAAAGGAACGGGTTGGAGAGAATAAGGGAAAAAATACAAAAGAGAAGAGAGGAGTCTAAAGTAGTATAAGAAGAGAGTAAAAAAGACGGATTGAACAAAAAAAA
Organism: Sogatella furcifera; assembly: GCA_017141385.1. Classification (NCBI taxonomy): domain Eukaryota; kingdom Metazoa; phylum Arthropoda; class Insecta; order Hemiptera; family Delphacidae; genus Sogatella; species Sogatella furcifera. The sequence goes on from CM029551.1 coordinate 34,855,673, forward strand.
GGAAAAATACAAAAAGAGAGACAACAACGAGACGACAGGATCGAAAAATATGATAAGAAGAGAGTACAAAGGAAGTGGTTAGAGGAAGAGAATTTGGAATAAGGGAGAGTAGATGAGGTAAGAGAAAGTAGCCATGTGGAAGATCAGAGAAAGAGAAAAGAGAAAGTGGCCATGGAAGAGGAGGAATAGAATAGAATGACTTCTTTATTTTAATGACGTGGCGAAGTTTGGACAGTAATGTCCACTCTACCACTTAACCACGTGAAGATAAGGAGAAGATAAGGGAAGAAAATAAGGAGTAGGAAGGATGGGTGAGATAAAATGAGAAAGGAGATGAGAGGAGACTGAAATGTTTACCTTAGAGTATTGGAGGCAGGCCTGCTTTACGACTGCCATTAAAATAAAGCGGCCAATATACTGCTCCCCGGACAACACCTCAAGTATACTTTGTCCAAACAAAGAAAACATTCTGGCAAGATGGGAAAACTACTCCAGCTCGGTCAGTATTGGTTCAAAAACTATAAATTCAGCCTCAAATTGTAGTGAACATTTTGATCCACAATTTAAGACCAAATTCATAATTTTTGAAACTGTATTGACAGAGCCCGAGTCATTTTCCCATCTTGCCAGAATGTCTTCTCGGCTTGGACAGACTATACTGTTCCCCGGACAACACCTTTAGTAAGAATGCTGTACGTTGATGGAGACTCAACTTGAGTTGGAGGAGACTTAGCTAAGTGCAAAATGGATCAGTAAAACTTAACAGTTATCTCGAGATAAAAGCGAGAGCCGCGTCCCAAAGTAGCGCAAATTTTCTCGTAAATTACTGAGTTGTTTTTGAGGTGTTGTGTCAGCTTAGGGATTCCAATGTTGTTGTCATCCTCTGTCTTGAAGGATTCAAAAGGATCAAAGTTGCTGGTCGAAATATTTGTGTTTCGACAATATTTACTTATAAAATGAGAAAATCCTAGCACTGAAGGCTCGTGCCCACGAAACAGGTGAAGTGCTGTACAGTAAAAGATACGGGCACTTCACCTGTTCCGTGAGTACGAGCCGCCAGTGAATCCTAGTGGATGGATGGGATGAACATCAGCGAGAAGCTAATCTTTATTGTTGGATTTCTCAACAATCTCCCCACGAATTAAGACAATTTTACAATCTTTATGGGTGTAGTTATTAAAAATTTCTTATAAAATGAGACAATCTGACAGGATGGATAACATTTTTCGTAGTTTTAAGTTTTGAATAATCAATTGAACTTTTTAATCTCATGTATATTTTTCCAGGATAAAAGGGAGCTACTTGTACCTTGGATTCTGACAGTAATTTGTACAGTAATGGTGGATTTGATTCACACAACGTATATGTTCACAGCGGGAACAGTGAGTACACATTTTCACCAATAATAAAAAAAAGTTGAATTATTCTGAAAACTTGTTGAATAATTTGATGAAAATATGCTGAACTATTCTGCTTATTTTTCTGAGTAGAGTGCCATTGTATAATATCAAGTCATAATTTCTTATCAAAACGTAAGGACCGTTTGTTGATTCAATGAAACTTGCTCATTTCGTTGATAAGAGTATTGATGATGGAAAAAGGAAAGGTGAGCCATCTTATGAACAAATGTGAATTTGATTTGTGTCAAATTCGGTATATTAAGTTAGTGAGATTAGTTACGTTATACCTATAATTGTCAGTTGTATTATGAATGAGTAACGGTATTTCTTTCTTATGCTCTGATATTTATATCATTGTTAAATATCGCACATTGTAGCATATATGTTTTGTTTTGTAAACATTGAGAATAAAATATAATTAACTATATCTATACCTATAAAAGCAAAATGTAAAATATATTCAAATCTATAAAAATATCAAATTTGAATAGATTCAATATAATAATAATAATATTCGTGTGACCTGGCTGGCTCAGGTCTGGTGTCAGAGTTTTCAGGTCGCTCCTGATCAATTTCAGGGCCTCTGACATGACTTAACGACTGTTTTTAGGCAGCCGGGACCGACGGCTTAACGTGTCCATCCGAAACACGGATTCAATTAATAGTAGAATGATAAATAAAATCAAAGCACAGGGTGATTTTATTATATGTGTATGAGATATGGAGTAAAAAAGTAATTATATAGAGCAAAATTAGGAGATCATTATATTAATGAACCTAATTAATGAAACTTTCCACTCTGAACTATTTTACACGACTCTGCAGTCAATAAGAGATAAGAGTAGTCTATTATTGACTGCAGTGTCGTGTGAAATAGTTCAAAGTGAAATATTTACTAGCAGCTTATGGAAAATAAAATAGATGAGCAATAAAACTCAATATTATAACTTTTCGAGTAGTTTTGAAGGTGACATTGTAGTAGTTATCCATATTAAATGGAACGACAAGATGTTGTCCAACCACTGATTTATTAAAAAATCGAGATACCGGTTTGGGTTGTTACACTACTGTGGTAAACCAGTGGTTTGACAACATCTTGTCTTTTCATTCAATATTATAGAATGGCAAAGTTGGTACCTATATTCTCATTAAAATAACAGACGATCGTTGAAATTATTCGATTAAGAATAACGAAAATATTGTATTCTGTACAGGAAGGAATTACTTTGTGAATATCCGAGGATATACAATGATGCTTGAATAATACAAATACATAAAATAAAACAATCTGTCATCTCACGTTTCCAATAATCCCTAAATCGGTCACCGCATATAATATTCCATAAATCTCGATACTTTCAAATCATTCAATGAAAATTCTCGATGAGAAAATTTCCAACTAAAACTTTTCCAAAATCAATACAGAAATAGAATAAGCGCAACAAGTAAAAGATTTTCAGAACGTTTCTGAAATGATATGAATCATTGCAAAGGGATTCCTGAGGTACAGCCTGTCCAAGCAAAGAAGACCCTCTGGCAAGATGAGAAAATGACTCCAGCTCGGTCACTATTGGTTCAAAAGATATTGATTTGGTCTCAAATTGTAGAACAGGATGTTTCCTACGATTGAGACCGAATAAATAATTTTTCAATCAATATTGGCCGAGCTGGAGTCATTTTCTCATCTTGCCAGAGGGTCTTCTTTGCTTGAACAGACTATAGCATTATCCCTAGGTTGAACATAATACGAAAAGCAGAAACCTCATCTCTCAACATGTGTTGTGGGTCTGTTCGTATGTGTTGTGACAAGGGGGGTGAATAGTAGGCGAAGAGGGGGGGATCGCATCCCCCTGGGGAATTCTATCCATCGTCGGAGCGAAAATATAAAAATAAAAAAACGACATCGCTTTCCAGACCTGGGAAGAATCCTTCTGGAGAAGGGTTTTTACGGTTACAATTTCTCGTTCTCTTTTCTTTTTTTCATATTTATTTCCTTCTTCTTCTTCTTCTTCTTCTTCTTCTTCTTCTTTCTTCTTTTTCTTCTTCTTCTTCTTCTTCTTTCTTCTTTTTCTTCTTCTTCTTCTTCTTCTTCTTCTTCTTCTTCTTCTTCTTCTTCTTCTTCTTCTTCTTCTTCTTCTTCTTCCTTCTTCTTTCTTCTCTTCTTCTTCTTCTTCTTCTTCTTCTTCTTCTTCTTCTTCTTTCTTCTTCTTCTTCTTCTTCTTCTTCTTCTTCTTCTTCTTCTTCTTCTTCTTCTTCTTCTTCTTCTTCTTCTTCTTCTTCTTCTTCTTCTTCTTCTTCTTCTTCTTCTTCCTTCCTTTTCTTTTTCTTCTTCTCCTTCTTCTTCTTCTTCTTCTTCTTCTTCTTCTTCTTCTTCTTCTTCTTCTTCTTCTTCTTCTTCTTCTCCTTCTTCTTCTTCTTCTTCTTCTTCTTCTTCTTCTTCTTCTTCTTCTTCTTCTTCTTCTTCTTCTTCTTCTTCTTCTTCTTCTTCTTCTTCTTCTTCTTCTCCTTCTTCTCCTTCTTCTTCTTCTTCTTCTTCTTCTTCTTCTTCTTCTTCTTCTTCTTCTTCTTCTTCTTCTTCTTCTTCTTCTAAACTAATGAATGTTGCTAGTGGGTAATCATTGATACATACGTTCGGCCATTAAAAATTCTGTAGATATTTTCGAGACTTCATTCACCATTCTTCAGAAAGACTGATTTCGCTAACTGGGTATCTCTGTCAAATCAAATCAAATTTTTTTTCTCCATTTCCGCAAATATATACATATACTCTGGTAACTCATTGACTGTGACTTTTTATGTTGTTGAAGCAATATAATTATTGAAATTATATTAGCACATCGCACGTCATTGCAGTTTCATTGATCTTGATCTTCTATTCCATACTCGATGAATTTAGTTGATTTTTATCAATAAAATTCGAATAGCTGAATTAATTGTGAGTAAAAGATATTAGCAAAAAAGGAATGTATACTCCATTACTCCTAATTGCAAGCGAATTTCAATAATATCTAGCTAGTAGTAATTTTTTGGCATCTTTTCAGCTTAAGTTCAGTAGCCAATATGAAATATTATTTGATCATTTCATGATAGCCTATTTATCAATTTGTTAATAAATATTATAATATTGTTCTATTCGATATACAGGGTGTTTCAGGAGGAATGTGCAATACTTCTCAGACTGATTCCTTACACCAAGTAGACAAAAAAGTTCCATGGGACCAACCTCCAAAAACGCTTTGTTACCGAGATAACAATGGCGGAAATTGAGATTTTCCAAAAAATATCTATTTTTATAATTTTTTGAATGCTCTACTGAGATTCTCAACTAAGCAATTTCTATGTAAAATCAGTTTGAAGGATGTAACTTTAACGGTTATTGAGATAATAGAAAAAATATGCTCGAAAAACGCAATTTTTCAACAATAAGGGTTATAACTGGATAATGAATCATAAAATTGTATTTTTTATTGATGGAAGTTGTAGAGAGTTGGATTCTAAAGAAAAAGTTGAACGGCAGCGATTTCTCACCCAAATTTCAGAAATAGTGATCAAAAATCGCTACTAAACACAAATTTGTCACTTGTGCTATGTTTTGTCGAGTTTGGCGATTTTTGATCGCTATTTCTTGGATTTGGGTAAAATTTACACAATCGCTGCCATTCAACTTTTTCTCTAGAATCGGACTCTCTTCAACTTCCATTAATAAAAAATGCGAATTTATGATTCCTTACCCAGTTATTACCCTTATTGTTGAAAAATGGCGTTTTTCAAGCATATTTTTTCTATTATCTCAATAACCGTTAAAGTTACATCCTTCAAACTGGTTTCATTGAATTTCTCAGACAATTTTACATAAGAATTGCTTATTTTAGAATCTCAGTAGAGCCTCTAAAAAACTACAAAAATAAATATTTTTTGAAAAATATCTATTTTCCGCCATTGTTATCTCGGTAACAAAGCGTTTTTGGGGGTTGGTCTCATGGAACTTTTTTGTCTACTTGGTGTAAGGAATCAGCCTGGGAAGTATTGCACATTCCTCCTGAAACACCCTGTATATTTTATTGTGCTACAGTGTCAAAATAAGGAAACATTTTATTTAACTCCTCCATCCCATTTTCTAATAGAATATTTCCAATAATTTGATATGCAATTTAGAAGTTTTTGAAGCCTATATACTGTAGTTTGTGATTTGTTTCATACCTCCCAACCTTCCTACTGGGTGTTTGCACCCCCCCTCAACAGTTTGGTGAAATGACGCATCTGTGTGATTGATATTCATTTTCCATTCCCAGTTGTATTACAAGTTTTGGGCAGATTAATTAAATTGTTTAAATTTTATTGAGTAGTGAGTTGTACTACTTAATACTGAATTGGATTTTTTTCTGTTTTTCAGATATCCTTCAACCCCATTACAGCCTTTTTGTATACTTCAGACTTTTTCCTACATAGTTTAAATGTGAGTATTTAAAAAGCGATCAATAAGGTAGGTCAAGAAAGGTACATAATGTTCAATATTTTGTTTAGAACTGAAAATGATTGTATTAAAAATAAAAAATATGAATCACAGTGAGGGTACAGTGCTATACCGATTTGTGCTGATACAAATACTGTGAGGGAACTATGATTCTTAATCATTATCCCCAAAACAAACTACTTGATTCATTAATACATAAATACACAATGTATTTCAATTCGATATTGATCAATCCTCGGAAAAACGAGTAAGATAAAAAGTGATGAGAATCAAATTGATAGAAATAAATTAGCACCAGTTGTTTAAATTTCAACTTCAGAAAGATATCATTAATATTAATTCAATAATAATTGTTATAGTGTGTTCTGAAATAGGGTGGAGTGAAAAATGAAAATTTTTGATAATCGTGATGGAATACCCGGGAGTAGTTGCCAAATTGGGAGTAAATGAAACCCTCAGAATTTGGGCTCATAGAATTAATATCTTCAGGTGCCCCGAAGGCATCAAAGTTTGAAAAATTTAGCAAAAATTGAAATTTTTTTTGAAAATTCTATTTTTCAGAATTGTGATGAAATATGAATTTTAGTTCAGTTTAAGGTCTCAATTGGTCACCAAAAAAATCTCAACACTCTAAATTTATATTGAAAGGTGCCCCAAAGGGGTTGGAAATCATGATATTTTGTTAAAAATTGGAAAATTTCAAAATTCTTTGAACGTTTTCTAACTGGGTTTGGAAAAACGTGTCGCAACACTGATCGGTGGCTGGAGTGACGTCAGCAACATGTGTAACCTCAACTAGTGCAACATGTGCCTCAACTAGACCTCAGCAATGAGTATTTGTGATTGTTAAACGCAAATAGATAGTCTGTTCAAGCAAAGATGACATTCTGACGAGATGGGAAAATGACTCTAACTCGGTCAATATTGGTTCAACAATTATAAATTTGGTTTCAAATTGTAGATAAATTTATTTCCTATAATTTCAGAACAAATTATAATTTTTGAATCAATATTGACCGAGCTGCAGTCATTTTTCCATCTTATCAGAATGTCTTCTTTGCTTGGACAGACTGTAGCCTACATATGAATATGAATAGATTATGATTTTTTTGTATTTTTTAAAAGTTAAAATTTTAATATTTTCTGAATATTTTTCAGGCTTACTGCGTTCTTTGTGTGGTGTCTCAGTACCAGGAGTACAGAGCAGGGAGAGGTACAGCAGACTACTATAGAAATGTAAGTTCCAAAAATATTATAACATGTAACATTTTTGAATAGTTATTGTGAGGGTGATATTGTGATAGTTATGATGATGAATGAGAAAACTAGTTACTGTCAAACCACAGATCAAAAAATCACAACTGAAGTTTGTGGTTTGTTAATATTTAGTATATTTATTCAATATAATAATAAGTAAACTCAACAAGCAAATAGGGATTCAATGCTAGAAAACAAGATATTGTCAAACCACAAATTTATTCAAAATCTAGATACCGCTTCACCTCTGTTCCTCAGTTTTCTGTTATCCACTGATTCACAAATACATTTCAATGTATTAATATAATGGTTTAGCACCCAAACCACCAGGTATCTAGATTTTTGATGAATATGTGGTACGGTATGACAATATCTTGCCTAAAAATGAAGAAATAGGCCTACTTTAGAAACGAGATAATACTTCAAAATTTGAAGTATGTAATAATTCAGGCATATTATTCAATACTTCTCATGTTTTCCACCAAGCCTGTATTTTCTTGACAGGCGATCATCATCTGGGAAGAAATAGGGAATTAATAAGTACTTTTCCATAAATATTCCCAAAAAACGAGTCTGAAATTTGAATTTGTTTCATAGAGAGATACAATTTTCAATTATGGAACTATAATTGAAAATTATAGAACTATTGACAATTAATTGACAATTATGGAACTATTTCATTATGAAACGATTTCACAACATTGAAAATGACTCAGTCGAATTTTAAAATTTTGTTTTATGAATGATTACATTATTATTTTTATAAGTTCCTTACATCAATCCTCCCAACAACAAACCCTCTCCAGAAGATCATTCTATACATGTGTTCCATATAGGCTACTGTATATGAAACCAATAGATCAAATCAAATTGTGTCAACATTTTGAGGAGACCTACTTCCCAGTGCAGAAGACAAGATATCAGTGTTGATTTATGTCATCATATCACTCACTCAGTGGCAACCCTGGGAAATAGGCTAGAGTGGCAAAACATCCATTTGAAATCTCAACACAACACCCTCTCAATCCCACCCCAAGCAAAGAAGACATACTGGCAAGATGGGGAAATGACTCCAGCTCGGTCAATAATGGTTCTAAAATTATATATTTGGTTTCAAATTGTGGAAAATATTCTGATCTACAATTTGAGATGAATTTATAATTTTTGAACGAATATTGACCGAGCTGGAGTCATTTTCCATCTTGCCAGAATGTCTTCTTCTCTTGGACAGACTATATTTGACATCACACTCGCTCTTCAATCGGGTATCGGTCCCCAATGCCTGGTGCCACCCCAGGGAAATATCATTCACGCCCAACGATCTCTAACCAATAATTTTGGGGAAAAGGGCTGAGAGCTGAGACTGAGACACTAGATAACAAGAAGTGCTTCAAAAGTTATTGGGATTGAGTTCTAGTTTGAAACTCACTGCAGAGAGTGGGCTTGGATTCGAGATTTGTTGAAAAGAGATTAGATTTATTCATTCATGTAGGTAACAAAAAAAAAACTTTACAACTTGGTTTCTGAAGACCTTACTGGTCTTATTCTTAACAGTATTCTTATTAACATTTTTTCAGCACTGAAGTAAATTCAAATTCAAACTCTAATAGTTTATTCAGACAAAATACAAGACAATGTAAATAAAAGAAAAGAAAATATGAATAGGCTCCCCGCTTGAATAACAGGTCCGTGTGCGGGGAGGATTCGCTTAGCAAACAAGAGTTATATTAATTTCTTAATGTGTATTAAAGTATAACAATATAGAGGAAAATTGAGTTATGAAAGTAATTTATCATAAAATTAGAAATATAATAAGAATTTCATCAAGTCTATTTCGTACGTTCTCAACAGTAGCCTACGGTACTAAAAATATAAAAAAATAAATAAAAAGACAAAGAACCTGCTATGGATTCATACACCATTAGAAATAGAGAATCTGTCCTGAGTTTTGAGCTGTTGAACACGAATAATCATAATCATAATTATTTATCAAATTTTCCCACTTGCTAGAATGTCTTCTTTGCTTGGACAGACTATCTAATTATGAAGTTACCGGTATCAGTTATTCCTGAACTCAACATATAGTAGGCTATCTAATTTCCAAGTTATCAGTTATTCCTGGGAAAGATTGAATGATAACTAACTTATTTCAAATAATTTGCTATGTTACGTTTATTGTACATATTTTTTTACAATGCATATTTATTTATTAATTGACTTTTTACAAGGCGAAGTTATGCTTCATAGGTACCTACTTAACCTTCCTACACTTAATCTAATTGCATACTATTCTAGATATTTGTGATTATTGTGGTGAAAATGTGTACCTATACTGATGATGTGACCAATAAAATTCGATTTAATGTATTTCTCAAAATGTTTAATTGCAGACAATGTCGGTGCGATTTGTGTCCCGGCCCGGCGGCACTGTTACCGCCACCAGCGACTGCACCAATCGGCGACACCCGACAACAACCTGCCTGGATCTGCAGTCGCCCTCCTGCGCCACCTCCACTCTCGACTCGGACAGGATGTCGCGCAGACAGGTGCAGTTCGGCGCCGAGGACATCAGTCCCGATCACCTGCACGTCAACTGGAGGGAGACGGCGTCTAGTCCCCGTAAGTTGGTTGCGCAGTTTCAGCGTAGATATATATAGTACTATATATACGCTATATTGCGTAGTTATAGCGTACTGTAGTAGACCTATAGTAGTAATGAGTCTATCGTGTCAGGCAGTGAGAAAAATATACTATAGATACCCTATTCACGATCACTTGAGACGAAATTAAAAAACTTCTTGGGTGTGTGTTCGTCTAAAGGGAGACTGTCCCTTTCCTTAAGGTAGACTAAGAATTCCTAGATTCCTAATTCTTGTGCTAAAATCAAGAATAACACTACTATTATAACATACTATATTCTGTCCAAGCGAAGAAGACATCCTGGCAAGATGGGAAATTGACTACAGCCCGATAAATATTAATTCGTAAATTACAAATTTATTCTCAAATTGTAGTAGACAGGCTCTTTTTTGTAAAAGGAAAAGTTAACTAGCCGGGGGACTGTTCCCCCACAGAATTATACCATAAGCTAAGTGGCAATGTGGAATTGCAAAATATACTGTTTTCAAAACCTCTCTTGAAACACTTCCAACTAACCTGAGAACCAATTCCTGTTTTTACAAAAAAGTAGACCAGAAAGATCTGGGAGCATTAATCATTCCAAAGTAATGATCTAGAGCCCAGAAGACTTATACTAGTCTATGAGATTTATTCCAGTATGACTACCTACCTCGCGTGCTACAGTTTCCCACTGTTTCAATTAAAACTTATTCAGCTGCACAGTATTTCCAACAACACATTATCTCAACTCCCTTTTGGTAATCTCATTATTCTCAATTTTCTACTTCCAAAAAGCAAGATCAAACAAAAAATCTCTATTACCGAATTCAAATTAATATTTCTTAACGTAATCATTTTATTACCATTAAGCTCTGTGTACCATTTTAATCGAACTTATTCTATAGTTATAAAAACTTATTCTATTAATATAATAACAATATAATATAAGAACTCATTTTATTAATTTTTAATATTATTGGGTCAATATTTTTAATTACCTTACTCGTATAACATACTTTGAACATTTGCAAAATTCAATCATGAACATTTGTCTCAGCATCCGATGGAAATGAATTATGAATAATTGGTACGTCTTAATGAATTTCTCATTGCAAGTGCTCCTATACCGCCTTCTATCAATTTATAGCAATTAATTCATTCATGCATAAATAAAAAAAAAATGAAAAAAGATTTTTTGTAAATACAGAATTTATATTTTCTCTTTAAATTCAAGTAATAACTCTTCATCGAAAATAATAATAAAATTGATGAATACATTTCTTTTAGTTAGTTGATGAATTTTGAGTAGATATTTTTTGGTGTAGAATAACAATTTGTAGATTTCTGGATAGGATTCAAGAATGGATGGTGATATGAAATTCTTTTCAGCAATATTTAGAATATATGGGCTATCACTCACGTGCATTTAGTAGTAAATCCACTATAGAAAATGAATACTGTAAATAGTGCATAGAGTTGATAAATCACCGAGTAGATAACATTATTTTTATCACTGTGCTTATAACAAATACGTAAATTGAATGTTGTAAATAATATGATAGAAGCATATTCGATTGTTGAGAATAATAATTTCATTGTAACTTGAATGTTTAATTTCTCAGTCAACAGAAATAAGCTGATTTCTTGACCCACAATGAGAATTATTATTAAATCTATTACCAAAAAAATGATTCAGTCTTATGAAATCAATGATCAAGCTGAATAGGAATTCAACTCTGTACATATCATGCACACTTATACCACGAACTAGATTCAAAAATAGAAAGTAGTTTTGCACTTACTTTATATAATAATGCTTTCACTATTGTCTTATAAAATCTTCTAATTTCTTTTTTTAAAATGTGTATGCTTAAACAAATACAGTATTACGGATTCCAATTCATACAAATTAATACTTACTCTTTTATAATCCATTGTCTACGATGAGTACTTAACTTATATATTTCAACAGGAACTGAATAATTTTTGTATGTTCGATGTATAATTCATGAATAATCTTTGTACTATAACTTTCAATGTTGAATATAAGGCTATTTGAGACATAAATTCAAAGCGGATTGACCGATTCTTTGTAACAATGAGAACTATTTCAAAATAATAGTCACAATGAATAAAAAATTTTTTGATATGATAAGGATAGGCCTACATTGATCAAATTTTATTTACATTTTTTCATCCAATTTATAATAGAAATAATTTAGTTATTTCAAAATCTGAGTCTGCAATGGGAGGGTACGTACGTAGGGTAGCCTACATCCAAATAAAGAAAAAATTATATTTATTATATTAAAGGAAAAATAATTATTATATTACATGAGATGATGTCGAGGATCATACTGTATTTATAGTATAGGATTTCATTCCGAATTAACTTTACAACCATTCTTTTCTTACAGGATCTGAGACTGGGACCACCCCACCCTGGATTCTTACAGGTGGAAAATCTGCCATAAGAAAGCCCACTAACCTGGATACGGTACCACTTATAAGCACACCAAGCCCCTCACCAACAAACGAGAAAAAGTGAAAAACTTCAAGAATTTGGAAAAGTGTAAGGATGTTATTGAAATTCTAATAATTTGATTAAACTCTCCAAGTGTTCTGAACTTTGAAACCCAAACTGATGCAACTACCATTGAATGTGATCTATAAAGTTTTATGTGATTGTTGATGTTTTGTCATTGTAATCCTTGAAATTTCAATTTCATCCTTAAATATTATCTCGATTTCAAATCTTCAAAGTCAACAAGAATTGATTCTCTACAATATTGACAAAAATCAACCTTCATTGACTTATTCGTTGGTGACAAACTTTTCAAATACTACGAATATGTAGTTCTATTTATAGCATAAACCATCTCTTGTTGTCTACAGTCTACAATAATAAGATCTTGAGGAATATCGAAAATTGGAACGAAATTTTTACGTCTGCGTGTATTCAATTCTTTCAGCACATTCCTCAAATTCCAGTGACAAAAATTCTCTAGACTGCCACGCCATCTACAGAGTTCGGCGAGAAATACAATTGGTGACAAGCTGAGCGCTCGCGACATCTGTTGTCCAAATTCCGAACTATCTTTCATTTCTTTCTCTCTCAATCAATATTCTTAGAAACGATCTTCAAGTTTCTGATAATTAGAGTGTTTTCAAGTGGCTAAAAGTTACAAAGTGTGTTGCAAATTTTAATACTTGATTACTTGGTAGGCACCAGGTAATGAAGTAATTACATCGGGGAGACCTAGCAAAATTTGAAATACTCAATTAAACACACCATAAAAAAGTTCAAATATAATAGAGTTTTTACCTGGAAACTTTTCAGAGAACTGGAATAATTATATTATAAGCTATGGTTATCCACTCTATAAGTTATAGCGAGCTAGCGTCTTGCATTGCGTTTTAGCGATCTTTACGTTATAAAAATAGTGTTAAATTTTTCCAGCTATTTGTTTTTTAAAGTGAGCCTTGATCATCATTTTCAACCTTGAGGCCGGATTCGTGATACGCAGTAATGATACTAAAGTCCAAAATCGATACAGGAAGGGAGCTCGTTGATAGGAGGCATGCCTCCGAACAATCCTATACTATTCCATTGCAATGCTCGTGGATCGCCGCGTTTTTGAGAATAAGCTGATAATATTTCTCGATGATTGAACATTTCAAAAACATTTTTACTCAATTATCTTTTTGTTCAGGTATTTTTAAATTGAGTAATAAAACTAATCACTGAGTTTCAGACAGCCAATAGTTATTTTTCTTCGATTGTCGAATGAGCTTACCTTACGTTGCAAATGTCAAGTGTCAATGAGCGTCCTTCCTGTACGATTGCATATCAATTTTGGACTTCTGTCACTGGCGGCTCGTGCCCACGAAACATGTGAAGTTCTGTAAAGTAAAAGATACGGGCACTTCACCTGTTTCGTGGGTACGAGCCGCCAGTGACTTCTGTATCACTATCAGAAAGCCGCCGTGTGAAAAGTTATCAAATTCGCTTGAAGTCGCACCAATAGTAAACTCAGCTTAAAATAATTCTGGATAAATCAATTATCTATATTTGAAATTAATAAAATATGGATTTATCATAATTCTGCTGACATATTCAAAGATATCAAATCAGAAAAAATTGATACATGCCATTGAAGAAGATTGAGAATACTACTTCAATATTATATTGGTGATAAAAAAATTGTAGGATAAATGAGTTCAAGATATTTATATTACCGACCCTCCCAAAGAAAATCTAGTTCTTCCCACATTTTAGTTAACTGCTCCAACAACAAACTAAATTTACTTCAGATATATTACAAAGATTTATTTCAAGACAGCCTAGTTTTCGCTTTTTTTTAAATACACCACTATTCCTGAATCTCCCTCACTCGTATATTGAACTCACATCTCCCTTTCAATTCCATTAATTCCTGCTTCAATTTAGCGTTCTCTTCTTTTAACACCTGCTTCTCGAACAATAAATAATTTTTCAACTTAACACACTCAGCATTCATCTCCCAGAATCGCTTCATTTTCTTCTCAAGCGTTATATTCGGGTTGCTGGTTGTGAATTTCGGGTTTAAATTTTCGTCCAAAACTTTGAACCTGTTTTTGGCTTCTTCTTCCGTCAACAATTTTTTGCACTGTCGTTTCAAGTTGTAAATTGAGCTAACTTTCTCCTCCACTCTTCTCAGTTCCTTTATCGTTTCTCCACTTTCCACAATCATTCTCTGCATACGTTTCTCCTCTTTCTTGATTTCGTTTTGTGATTTCTTCTTGTACGCCATCCATTTTCCCCTCAACAATTTGTACTCTTTCTCCAAATTATCGATTGTGAGCAAATCTTCTCTGTTTTTCAACTGAAGGAAGTTAACCTTCTCATCGCAAACTACTTCCTGTTTTTCTATCTCGTATTTGGGACCTCTCACTCTGATGGCCGCCATTTTTTCCTCATAATGTTTCAAAACTTCGCACATTTCTTTGAAACATTTATCCAATTCGTATTCATGTAGGTTCATACACCTCAAATCCTCCAACCTCTGGTCCTTCAGCTCGTCAATTTTTGACGAAATTTTCGCTTTTCTTTGCTGATCATCATCTTTCTCTTTCTTATTAATACAATACAAAGCTACCTGTAATCGTTCAATAGCCGCTTGCCTCATGGAATCGAACTTCTCCATCTGTTCTCGATGGTCGGATTGGAACTGTTTGGTGGAATTGATGAAATCCTCATACATATCTTCGACTTGAGTTTTGTACGACATTATTGAATTGTCCATGACACCAATGTAATCCTTGTAGGACTGTTTTCTTATGTTTACCACCGCGTCTAAATCTTCTTGAAGATGAGCGATGAGCAAGTCCTAGAATTGAAACTGGTTTATAATTTTTTCAACATAATATTAGTTGTTTATCAGTTTATTCAACAATAAATGTAATTTCAAACGATGAATTCTTGATTCTTGAGAAATTTTTCTTTTGGTGTGAAATTGAGTGTTTTAGGAATGATTTATAACGTAACCTTTTTTGTTTGGTTTGTTTGTATAAATTTAAGAGGAACAGTTTTGGGCTATGAAGCCTGTTGTACTCTTCGATGTGAAATAATAACTCAATCAAGATTAATAAAGATAGGTTATGAATGAATTATCTCGTTAATCTCTTATGCCAAGGGACTAAATCCACTAAAAGTTAGTATAGTCTGTCCAAGCGAAGAAGAGCCTCTGGCAAGATGAGAAAATGACTCCAGCTCGGTCAATACTGGTTCAAAAACTATTGATTTGTTTTCAATTGTAGAAAACATTCTGATCTACAATCTTAGACCAAATCAATAATTTTTGATCCAATATCGACCGAGCTGGAGTCATTTTCTCGTCTTGCCAGAGGCTCTTCTTTGCTTGGACAGACTACTGACAGTTCCATCGTTCACAGCTGATCGGCCAGCTGGTTACAGCTGATTTGGACTGCCGATTTCCCCATACACTGAACAGATTTCTAAACTGTGACAGTCCGAACTACGTAGATACCAAGACGTGGATCCTAAGTGTAAGAGAGGCTGTGTCCTAACTTCGCCCTCCCTGGTCCCCTCTAGCAAAGGCAGTGATTATATTATTATTCTTATAATATTATTGTGGATATCAAATCGTTTATTTATCCATTAGCAATAGTAAAAGAAGTGAAACTTAAAAATCGAGTTACATAATAACTTAAGTATAAAGTTGAATAATACCGTAAAAATAAGGAAGGTCTCTGCAAGGTTAAAAAACCAGTGCGCATAGACCGAGTGTTCTAAAAATTTATATACAGTAAAAATGAAGGATTGAAAGAGATAACTTGAACTGCTTCAGTAAAAATAAAATTGCAGAACTTCTAGAAAATTAGATAGAAATTTACAAATCTGAATAGAAAATTTAAAAGCAACTGATAGAAGATTACACACCAAAAGTAATTTACAAGAAATAGACAGAAGAGAAAAAGAGAAAAGAAAGGAAATACAAAAGGGACAGGAGAGAAGGCTGAGGAAGACCCAATAGAATCAGTTTTTTCTCAAGAAATTTAAGAATTTTGTACCACTTTTAAAATACTGTAGAATGTCATTTGAAGCTAACCACTCATTAATATCTTTTACCAGTTTATTACTAGAGTTACTAGTGATAAATTGATGAGGAATTTTATTTATGAGTATTTTATTTTATTTATTTCATACATTATATGAAAATAATTGTCTTCTGCAAGTGGATAAATTAGTGTCAGGAACCTGAAAAGTGATGGATGAGGGACGAAGATTATCTGCCGATTCACGTAAGTTGAAAAGATTTTTATTTTTGTTTATAAAAGTTATCAGAATTCTAATATAAAGCTTTCTGAAAGTTGAAACATTAAATTCAAGGAAGAGATTTTCACTTGGATATCGTCTAGGCTTTCTAGACTAATAGAACATAAAAGTTGACACAGTTCAACTTGACTTGATACTGGAGTAAGTGAGTTGCTACAAAATCTTGAATTTACCTTTTTCTCAACAGCTTTTTCGAATGTATGCCACGTTTTCAAACAATGATCCCTGATATTCTGCTCCCTCTGGCTCCCGTCATATTCTTCCACTTCTTCCTAAGCAGTTCCATACTGTGCTTTGACTGGTCTATGTCCTTTCTAAGATAGGCTCGATTCAGGGAAACATCCAAATCTTCTTCTTCAACTTTTCTCAGACGCATTGCAAGCTCGTAAAAGCTGCCTGGGTTTTTAGGAATTTTGTTTTTGTCTGTAAAATCAATTGAACGATTTAGAACAATAAATTCATTAACACTGGCGACTTGTGCCCACGAAACAGGTGAAGTGCTGTACAGTAAAAGATACGGGCACTTCATCTGTTTCGTGGGTACGAGCCGCCAGTGTTTATTGATAATTCTTGACTTTTATTTATTTGCGCGTTGTACACGGTTCAGCTACCTTTGAAGACGAAATAATCGGTGAAATAATTTCTCATAAATGATTCAAAACATCTATTCGAAAAATAAAACAATCAAAACCACGCAAGTCTGGTTTATGATAAAATATTGAATTGTTACATATGAAATTTGTTAATCCTATCATGTAAAATTTCAAGATAAACCCAGTGTTGTTTCACAGTTACAGAAGTTGTAAGGAGAGACATTTCTGAAAAAATGTATTGAAATAAATGTAATATTGAGAAATTTATTCAATAGTTTCATAATAAATTGTTATTTTGTGCTCGCGTGTAATGACGCGGTGTATCCTACATTTAAGCATAGTAGGCATATATTCTTCATGCATACTACAGTTAAACGAATATTGGAATATGAACTTTGAATATAATTCAATATTGAAATTTGATTCAATGACTTAATATTGAATTTGAAATATGGAAACACACAATATTGATCTAGTTTGACTTTATTTAAGTGATATTAGAGAAGAACGAACACTTTGTATTTATCAATCAAATGATCAGTCTATATGGTGGTCTGCCCAAGCAAAGAAGACCCTCTGGCAAGATGAGAAAATGACTCCAGCTCGGACAATATTGGTTCAAAATTTATCGATTTGGTGTCAAATAGTAGGGAACATTCTGATCTACAATTTGAGACCAAATTAATATTTTTGGAACAATATTAACCGAGCTGGAGTCATTTTCCCATCTTGCCAGAGGGTCTTCTTTGCTTGGACAGAGTATATCATATAGATTGGGGAGTCCGATCCCACAAGGTGTCAAATTATCTATCGATAAACTGAAAAACTTCAATAAATAACAACCACACCAAACTTCAATAAGTATCAATGTCTGAAACAGAACAAGAAGATCGTATACTTTTTTTATAGAAACACATATTTCGTGAGAATCCAACTTTCAGGAAAGGTTGTCTTGAACAAACTTGTTGGTTAAAGTTGGTTGAAGCAACTTCCAAACCACAGGTACAACCTATGCAAGCTATAAGTTTCAGTTCAGATATCAGGGAAGTTGATGCTGTCATGTAGACACTATTCAGTTGTTTTAACACTTGTGAGGAAATATATATTCCTGGGAAGAAGCCTTGATTTCTTTCGTAGATCATCTGCATCATCTTATAACAATCCGAAACATTATAAACTATTCTACAGTCAAAATCGTAAACTGTTTCAAATTATTATCTTATTTCTTACGACTCTTCGCCTGGGCTTTCATTAATGATATTTCCATTATTATACAGTTAGATATTTGAAGAAGTTTCTATTTTAGAACAAGGAGATGGATACAGTCTAATGTCTGGTGAACCTTCTTTCAATTTATCGAATACCATCATAACAAAACAAGGTATCTATATTATTTGTTTATAGCATAGAATAATAGAACTCTCTAGTTAACCTTAAGGGCTCAAATTGGACTTGGAGTCCCCATTTTACGGGGACCATTTATACATTTTTAGATTCAAAATTTTATTTTGAGTCGATTTCTGGTATCAAAACTTGCAGCCGGGTATCAAATAAGAAAGTTATAGCCCTCCAAAGTTACTAATTTTAGTGTGTAGGTTAAGTCTTGTCAGAGGCCCTGAAATTGATCAGGAGCGACCTGAAAACTCTGACACCAGACCTGAGCCAGCCAGGTTACACGAATATTATTATTATTATTATTATTATTATTATTATTATTATTATTATTATTATTATTATTATTATTATTATTATTATTATTATTATTATTATAGGTTGAATTTTTTTATGGTATATACTTATAAAAGGCTCTAATTTCGATAGAAGGCTCTCCAGATATTGTAACGTTACCCCATTAAGGAATTCATGTAGTAAAAAAACATCAATTTTTTAATGATTTGCTTGTTTACCCCAGCAAACATGGGAGGTTACTGAATATTGTAAAATCATAACCTTCTATCATTTTTGTAGAACGATGAGAGGTTGTAGTAGAATAGAATCCCAACAATATCAAAAGAAAACTCACTTTTCTTGTTCTTCTTCACCATTTTTCCAGCGATTTCTCACCGATCTCAGGAGACAATTTTCTGACCTCAACTAAATGATAGCACTCCAATTTTCTCTGGGGATGAATGATTAATGTTATTATTCTAAAATTTGATTTCGACCACAATAGGAAGTTAACAAGCGTTACCATGGTAACAAAACGTGGTTTATCTAATTGGTAGACAAATCTCGTGATAACGAGCGCATACAGTTCGCGCAAGCTGAGAAGACACGCCTTTACAGTGTAAAGTGTATTGGAGCGGCGTGTTTTCTAGCCAATTTCTAACTTACGGGAATTCTGCGAAAAGTTATTCCTGACAAAAAATAACTATCTTTAATGTAGAACATTTTTAATTGAATTAATAAAGAATAGAACACTCAGTTTCAGAGAACCAATAGTTATTGTATTTTTACAGTTTTTTGGCATTGTCAAATGAGCTAGTCTCACTTTGCAGCCCACGTTGCAAATATTTTGTTAATGAGCTTCCTTCACTTTTTGATTATGATGATTGATAAGAATTCTTATGATTGAATGCATCATTTAATTATATTGTTTTAATTTTTGTATAATACCATTTTGGAATGATTATTATAGCCTACTAAGAAGAAGAATTAATAATTTCGAAACTATTCAGAATAATAAGTGCTCCAGTAAGTTGATTTTAACTGTACAACTGAACTTCACCTGTTTAAAATTATTGAAAAAATGAATAATAGCTTTTGAAACATTTCAGAATATTAAAACACAGACATGTTTCGGCACATAATCACTACTGTAATAACATTAAACATGTCTGTGTTATTGAATAATAAATTGTTTTTAAAAGTTATTTTCATTTCATTTTATCTCTCACAAATAACATTAGACTTCAATCTTCAAATCAATCCTATTGAATAATATTTATGAATTACTTTTTATTACGAAACATCGCTTATTTCCTCATGAATTGAAATTTTAACAAAAAAATCCGATTACTTCAACTTGAAATGGAGTCGTTAAACAAAATGTCGTTCTCGAACAAAATGACGTAATAGATTCCACTCCAGCCAATGATAGCCGTAGTGGGCGTGGTGTTGTACTCGCAGCTGATTGGTCGACCGACATTGAGCGACGTTGCCGATTCGCTAAGAGCCGTTCAAAATGGCTTCGGAATGAATGTTATGCAACAGACGTCTTGTTTCTATGATTCATTTTGCTCCACATTCCTACTTGAATTTTCCTTACCACTCACATGTATAGTCTGTCCAAGCAAAGAAGACCCTCCAGCAAGATGGGAGAATGACTCAAGCTCGGTCAATATTGGTTCCAAAATTATCAAAATCATCTCAAATTGTAGGTAATAACTTGATCTACTATTAAGACCACATTTATAATTCTTGAATTATCTTATATTTATTATTCTTGAATTCACGACTCTCAACGTCGTGTTTTGTAGTCATTTACCAAGCTGAAGTCATTTTCTCATCTTGCTAGAGGGTCTTCTTTGCTTTAACAGACTTACATTTATTTATCGCTTTCACTTATTATATTGCTGTTTGTTAATGTCAAAACGGATTGTTATTTCTATTATACATTTTAAATATTAGTCGATTATGGAATTTTTAGTGATAAACTAAGGTCTAGATAAAGAGAAGTTATTTAATATTGTAATAACCTTCTTGTACGTGATGTACATAGTAGAATTTTAATATTTTCATGTTGTTAATTAATTATAAATAATTCATCACTCAACACAGTACGCCGTGATACCAGAGATTCCCAGTGGATGTGCCATTCATCCCTCAAGCAGTTGAGGGGGTGAAGGGGGTGTTGGAGTAAGGGGTGGGGGGTTGAGGGATGTTGCCTGCTTTGTAGTCATGTGATGGACTCTAATTAATTTGACTAGACACCACTGTCTAAAATGTAAAACAGCTCTTTCTCCCACTCATTCTCTTGATCGCTTTCTCTCTCTTCTTCACTTTCTCTCTTCTCACTCACTCTCTCTCTCTCGTGGGTTAAGCGGAAAAGTGGGCTTGCATGCCTCAACTTCGCCCACAAACTCTTGTAAAATTTTTACAAAGTGTAGAATAAAGTCATTTTATCTATCTATCTCTCTATCTTCTCCTCTCTCTCTCTCCTTCTCTATTCTTCTCACTCTCTCTTAGTCTTCTCTCTCTCTCACTCTCTTCTTCTTCTTTCTTCTTCTTCTTTTCTTCTTCTTCTCTCTCTCTTCTTCTTCTCTTCTCTCACCTCTCTTCTCTCTTCTCTCTTCTTCTCTTCTTCTTCTTCTTCTTATCTTCTTCTCTCTTCTTCTTCTTCTTCTTCTTCTTCTTCTTCTTCTTCTCTTCTTCCTCTCTTCTTCTTCTTCTCTTCTTCTTCTTCTTCTTTTCTTTCTTCTCTTCTTCTTCTTCTTCTTCTTCTTCTCCTCTCTTCTCTCTCTCTCTTCTCTCTTCTTCTCTTCTTCTTCTTCTTCTTCTTCTTCTTCTTCTCTTCTTCTTCTCTTCGTCTTCTTCTTCTTCACTCCCATCTCACTTCACAATCTCTCTCTTATACCAATTTATCACCTGACCCTGTATTCCTTTTACTTTCTTTACGCATTTTTCTTCTACCTTTTCTCTCATTCTCATCCATCATTCTATCCCTCACCCCATGTCACTCTCTCTCTCTCTCTAACCACCAACAAGTTATCAACATGCACTCTCTTATCTTGGATCTTACTCTGTGTTTTCCCTCTAATTTTATCTCTCTATGTTTCTCTCTCGCTCTTTCAGTTTATCTCACTCTCATTAATGAATTACTCTCATCTTCTTCTCTCAATTATTCCAACTCCTATCTACGTCCTATCTCTTTCTCGCTTCCTCCTACAAATTTATTTTAGTCTGTCCAAGCAAATAAGACATTCTGACAAGACGTTAGAATGTCTCCAGCTCGGTGAATATTGGTTAAAAAATTATAAATCTGGTCTCAAATTTCAGATCAAAATGTTTTCTCGAATTGGAATACCAAATTTATGCGTTTTGAACCAATATTGACCAAGCTGGAGTAGCTTCCCCATTTTGCCAGAATATCTTCTTTGCTTGGACAGAATTTAATTGAACAACTTTTTTTCTAGCTCTATAAATTCAAAATACGTTTTATTATTTTTATTATGATCTACTCAAAATCTTACTACTAGTTAGCTATACCCTACGACTATAGTCTGTCCAAGCAAAGAAGAGCTTCTGGCAAGCTGGGAAAATGACTCCAGCTCGGTCATTATTTTTTCAAGAATTATAAATGTGGTCTCATAAGTAGATCAAATTGTTTCCTACAATTTGAGATTGAATTGATAATTTTTGAACCAATATTGACCGAGCTGGAGTCATTTTCCTATCTTGCCAGAGGCTCTTCTTTGCTTGGACAGACTATACTTATATCAATTTCTAAGAATCAATAAATGATCGTCAATCAATTTGGGATTTCCATTGAAATACCGGTCAAATTATATTATTATGTGCATGATACCCTGTGTAACAAACAGGGCTTGGGATTTGATGCAAATCCAAATAATAAGCTTAGTCAGCATGTTAATGAGGTTGTACCTCGATTGAATATCAGGATTACGTCACTGATTAACAGTGAGCTGATTATTGAAACACTCTCTAGTTAGCGAGTTAGAAACAGAACTAAGCAGCGTGTGGATTGAATTACTGAATCTTCATTAACTAATCCAATTTAGGATCTGCTTGAGTAATGGCATCATAAGACAGTTATTAGCATTAAGACAGATTCAAATAGAGGTATAGACAGATAATAAACATATTCCGTTGATAGATGTTTTTTATTCTTAATGCTAATCACAGTAGGCTACCCTTTTTCAATAATTTTAATTCGTGTATTATAACATGTTTCGACTATTAATAGTCATTTTCCGTAGATAGATCTATAAGAAAAGGAATGTGCCATTCCGTGGTCAAATGCGAGTGCCAAATTTGGATTCTTCTTCTTTTTCATTCTTCTTCTTCTTCTTCTTCTTCTTCTTCTTCTTCTTCTTCTTCTTCTTCTTCTTCTTCTTCTTCTTCTTCTTCTTCTTCTTCTTCTTCTTCTTCTTCTTCTTCTTCTTCTTCTTCTTCTTCTTCTTCTTCTTCTTCTTCTTCTTCTTCTTCTTCTTCTTCTTCTTCTTCTTCTTCTTCTTCTTCTTCTTCTTCTTCTTCTTCTTCTTCTTCTTCTTCTTCTTCTTCTTCTTCTTCTTCTTCTTCTTCTTCTTCTTCTTCTTCTTCTTCTTTCTTCTTCTTCTTCTTCTTCTTCTTCTTCTTCTTCTTCTTCTTCTTCTTCTTCTTCTTCTTCTTCTTCTTCTTCTTCTTCTTCTTCTTCTTCTTCTTCTTCTTCTTCTTCTTCTTCTTCTTCTTCTTCTTCTTCTTCTTCTTCTTCTTCTTCTTCTTCTTCTTCTTCTTCTTCTTCTTCTTCTTCTTCTTCTTCTTCTTCTTCTTCTTCTTCTTCTTCTTCTTCTTCTTCTTCTTCTTCTTCTTCTTCTTCTTCTTCTTCTTCTTCTTCTTCTTCTTCTTCTTCTTCTTCTTCTTCTCCTCCTTCTTCTTCTTCTTCTTCTTCTTCTTCTTCTTCTTCTTCTTCTTCTTCTTCTTCTTCTTCTTCTTCTTCTTCTTCTTCTTCTTCTTCCCTCCTTCTTCTTCTTCCTTCTTCTTCTTCTTCTTCTTCTTCTTCTTCTTCTTCTTCTTCTTCTTCTTCTTCTTCTTCTTCTTCTTCTTCTTCTTCTTCTTCTTCTTCTTCTTCTTCTTCTCCTCCTCCTTCTTCTTCCTCTTCTTCCTTTACACGGCGTTGCGAAAAATTGGAATTCATAATAAGAATAAGAATGATTTTATTCCTTCAGTGCATACAAACAATGCTAGCGGAAACGTCAGAATCATAATACAATACAATACCTTAGGTTGTAATAATAAAATAGATTGTGCTTAGTTAATATTACAATTTATGTTGAATACAATACAAAATGTCATCAGATAGAATGACTCTGCTACAATAAAATAAAATAATTGAGGAGTCAAATGATGTGAAAAATTATTCATGAACCAATCATAGTGAGTGGTTAACAGCTGTTGAAACGGAATGGCGGACGCTTTGTCTACCTTGTCTTCAAAGAGCTCTAATAACTGTAGTCTGTCCAAGCAAAGAAGACCCTCTGGCAAAATAAGCGAATGACTACATTGATGAACAATATTGGTTCAAAAATCATCAACTTGATTTCAAATTGTAGGGAACAATCTTATATACTATTAAGACCACATTTATAATTCTTGAACAGAAATTAATCAAGCTGTAGTCACACTCCCATCTTGCCGGAGGGTCTTCTTTGCTTTGATATCATTGGCTTGGTTCATAGCGAATACAGATAATCCGCCTGTAGGCCTACTCTCTGTTCGATTAGTTATAGACTACAATATATTCATGCAAATCATTGTCATCATCTTCATCTATCCCCCGACTAAACAATTCAAAATCATGCATTTGTTTTAGACCATTATTGAAGTTATTAATAACATTGATGACATCCGTGGGAAAAAATTGGGATCTCAATTCAAGATTAACACTATAAAATCTTCTTTTTCATCCCTCGAAAATCCCAGTATAGGATATGATGTAGTATATATAGAGATACTAGCCGGCAGGCTCGCTTCGCTCGCCTTCTCCGCCTAGCCAGTATCCGCCTGGACCCCCGACAGTATCAGCATTGTCAGGGAGTCAAACAGGCTCGCTTCGCTCGCCTGCATAACCTCTGTCAGTGTAAGCTGAGACAAACAGGCTCGCTTCGCTCGCCTGCAAATTCGGCTCAGAAGGTATTCAAAATTCATTGAACACAGCATTTCTAGACCTAATCTGGACCTGTTCATCAAATTTCAACATTTTCTACTTATTTATTCTCGAAAAATCCGAGAAAAGCTCCGAAAAATAGTAAAACGCTAATATTGAGCGAAACCTTGGGAAGTATATCGGACATAGTTTGAAACTTGATTCAATATCTTTCAAATTAGTTCATCTATAATCTCGCTGAGCCATTGAATTTACAGTAAGAATTGGTTGTATGAAGGCGGAAGATATGCAACCCGCAATACATCTACAATTTAAAAAATACTGATAAGTGGAGTAATATTGAACGGAATTCAAAAATATTTTAACACAACATTTCTAGACCTTATCTGAACCTGCCTACCAAATATCAACATTTTCTACCGATTGGTTCTCGAAAAATTGAGAAAACGCTGAAAAACTATAGTAAAACTTTAATATTTTGCGTATCCTTGGAAAGTTTCCAAAATCCGTTCCTAGCGCGCGTCTAAACGTCCAACTGAACATGCCTGCCAAATTTGAACGCATTCGGTTCAGTAGATTTTTAGTTCTGGTGATGAATCAGTCAGTGCCATTTCGCTTTTATAGATATAGATACAAAAACAAAATATCTTATTGTGAGACATG
The DNA here is from genome assembly GCA_017141385.1 of Sogatella furcifera. NCBI lineage: Eukaryota > Metazoa > Arthropoda > Insecta > Hemiptera > Delphacidae > Sogatella > Sogatella furcifera. The sequence goes on from CM029551.1 coordinate 34,881,342, forward strand.
ATAACTTGAAAACAAATAAAAAAACACATTTTATTCATCTTTAATAACAATACATAGCCATATTACAATATATCTTATATTTTTCGAGGAAGATTACATGACGTCCAACACTTAGAAAAGTACTTGTCAACAGAATTAGAAGTATTTAGAAGACATGACAGGTGACAACATCAACAGTAATAATTATCTCTTATAACTATTTTAGAACTTTAGAAATATAATACTCCTACGCTTTGCCCTTTTGACATTATCATAGATTAATGGATTTTAAATCCCAGATTTGTTTTTGATAGAAGGCACTTTTCAAGATAAATAACACTTTTTAAGTAATTCAATTACACAATTTTACAACATTTTTACTTATTCAAGTATTCTATAGTCTGATAAAAAATTTGTTAGGAAATTTCAGGGGATAGGTAACTTACAATATTTCACACTTGGTATCTCATAATTACATATATCATTATTGGTATCTCATAATTATAATTATGTCGTTTGTTAAGCATTCTTCACACATTTCAAAAAGAGAAGCGGACGAGACCATTTTGGCGATATTTCAACAGGGATAGATCATATTTATTAAGAGTTAACAAACATGCGAGTCACATAAATCCAAGAAGGGATGCCAAAAACCTTGTATGATTAAGAATGATCCAAGACAAATCAAATTGAATTTTGTAATAAGTTTCTTATTGAGAATAAAGACCCATTCAATACGTGAAAACATTAACAACAGTAATGCAATCTTTCTATGATTAATTTCAAATTAATCTTAACTTCACTGTTATTGAAGATAAACATTGGAAACGTTCGCTGTTATTGAAAAACATCAAAGGAAAATCTTAATAGAATTCAATAACTACACCACGTAGTAATTTTATTAATCATAATACAAAAGTATTCTACTAGAATTATCTATGACTAGATGTATAGAGAATGTATGATTCTAGTGAAGGATTAAACAGTTTCTTTAGTTGAATATATGAATAATCAACATAATTCCTTATTCATTCATTGAACGATTACATAAAACCCAATTATTGGATTCCAACTCTGTTTAATGATGTTTAAAAAATGTGAGTTTTGTTAATTTGTGCTATCATGGCATCATTACCATGATAACTTCTTCTTCATGGAAACCATACCTTCTTTTTTAGTAGGATAAGAATAAATCCAACATATCACTGATAATTTGAGTAAATTAGGCTAATTTCTCTTCATTGAAATCAGTAGAATTATCAATTTAAAATAATCTGTATATTGAATTTCATTTCACCATTCAATCACTAACTTGTTATTTAGGAGAATTCCTTCGAAATTTAATATTTGTGAATTAATATATTTCTCAAAGATGACATTATTTTCCTTCCAACAAAGCTCATTCTTATCCAGTCATTTGTCTGAAATAAATACACAAAGTTGCTCTATATTTGAAAGTTGGAGCTTTATATTTGACTCAACGCTTTAATATTCCAGTGGTGATAGACAAAGAAGAAGAGTCCGCGAATTCTATACATTCATCATAAATATTTGTCTTCATTCTTTCAATATTACATTTTCTGTGCAAAGCGCCGAATTATCATGATTATTGTTTCAATTCCATAATCCAAAAGGGGGAAGTAAACAGTGTAGGGAAGTCTGTTCAAGCAAAGAAGACATTCTAACAAGAGACGAAAATAACTCAAGCTCGGTCAATATTGGTTCAGTAATTATAAATTTGGCCTCGAATTGTAGACCAGAATGATTTCTATAATTTGAGACTAAATTAATCATTTTTGAATCAATATCGAACGAGCTGGAGTCATTTTCCCATCTATCCAGAGTGTCTTCTTTGCTTGGACAGACTATATCTGTCAGTGCCAGTGCAGGATATATTTCTTTTTCCCTCTCATCCTGCCTTTTCCTCATCTATCATTCTATCTCTTTTCTCTTGAAAAGGGATTTAATAAATGACCGGCAAGATATTGCTTTCGTTTTGCTCTTGCCGCGTACTTTTTGGAAATTGCGGAGAACTCATTCTACTCATTTTCCTTCTTTTTCTCTTATTTTTTCTCATTCTTCCAACTTCATTTCTCACCCCTTCTCTCTCCCCCCCCTCTCTCACACTCTCTCCTTTACTCTTACTCTCTCTCTTACACTATCTCTTTCAAGCTGCTCCCTCTCATTCGCTCTCCTCTTTCTCTTTCCCTCTCTCTCTCACTTTCTCTCACTTTCTCTCTTTCCCTCTTTCTCTCTCCCTCTTCCTTTCATCTGTATTTGGCAGCTAACCACCATTTTGCTGAGATGTCTTGAGTAATTGTTTCTTTGTATTTTAAAAATGCGACTGAATAAGAACAATGTGACGGTCTCATTATTTTAGATGATGCTGGAAAATTATTGTAGTAGAAAGTGGACTTTTTATCATTACTGAAGGATTTACTAGGAATATTCACTGCGACTGGATAAAATGCGTTACAGGGAAAATTAATTTTCAAATATTATCTCCGGGAAATTCGAAGAAAAATTACTCAACAAGTATCTCCATGAAATTCAAAGGAGAATTACTTTCAAATTTCTTCAAGAAATTCAAAGGTAAATAATGTTTGGTATCCACGAATTATTTAATTGGAGAAATTTAATGAGTTGTAAAGGACATTTTTATCCATAACTATTGAGAAATTCTTCATTTATAGAGAATAATGTGAAATGAAATTCTCAACTTATCAAAACTATTCCCTGAAACGTTGTACAGTATTAAACTTGTGCAATAGCCTTCTATTGTTTGTAATATTGTACAGAGCGAAATTTTGTTTTGATATAACCATGGCAACCTAACTGTATTGCCTAAGAATTCTTGGATCAGAAATTCTAAGTGAAATTTGATGTTCTGAATAATTTATTATATATTTTTGGTGCTCATTTACTGAAATATTAACAGTTCGACATTTTAAATTGATAATTCATGGCTTTTTTATATTCGGGAGTGAAAATTTTCTTTTCTAATATTTTTATCCAAATTAGGAGCGAAGACGATTTGGACACATGTCTGTGTTTTCACCTATCAGTTTAATTGGAATGTATCCAATAATAATAATAATTTAGAACTGTTTATGATCAACATTAAGTTATTTTTCAACTTTTTTTATAACCTTACCGGATTTCGAGATTGAAAAGAAATAAAGGGCAATTAATTTCAATTTAAAAATACATGAGAATGAACGAATGATATTTCAGTGATCATTAACTTTTGGACCTCATCTCATTTATTCTAACATAATAAAAAAATGTAAAAATAATAGACTTTGAGATGTTGAGAATTTTTATGTTGAACATCAATATTTTTGTCCAATTCGAGATAAATAATTTTGAATGTAGGTCATCCAACATGATGTTATGTAATCTGAGACTGTTCCATGGCCACACTATGTATGATTAAACAGTCTCTATAATTTGATCAATAAAAATCAATGTTCACTAATCAATGCATAAAACATCAACGCTTTGACAAATTCTGCCATCACTAACAGCATAGCTCCCTTCAATATTATAAAAGGAAGCTATGCTAATGGCATAAGCTATTATTCCAATATTATAAAAGGAAGCTATGCTAACAGTGACAAACCAATGTCTGTAACCAATTTATAAATGTTTGCCTTTCCATTTGGATCCCATTAATGGAAATACATTTCCCTCAGTGCTCAGTTCTCCCAGGCGGAAAATTACGACAGTCTGTATATATCGGAAAGCATTCCAACATTCATATTACATGACGGGACATTGGAAAAGTAATATTTATTTGGCACAAACGATACGATTGGACGAAAAGCACTCAGTGTCCCACTCAGTTCAGCAGATGCCTCCCTCATTTCAGTTGTAAAACTCATTCATGACTCTTCACTCATTCAAGTTGTCTCACTCATTCACGGTTAGCTGCTTTACCCTCACTCATTTTAATAATCTCACTCACTCATTTTAACCGTCTCACTCACTGATAATAATTAATTGGCTCCCGATTGGTGGGGCGTGCAACCCGTCAGTGTGTGAATCAGAGGCTCCGTGTCAAATAGTTGAATTTGTCTTTGAGCCACACTGTTGTTCCACACTACGGGTGATTCTGGGATTGGCTCTGTGAAAAAAACAATACGAAATATTAACTGAGTGATTTTTTGATCATTCGAATTCACACTTATATTGAAAATTTACCTTATATATTTTTGAAATAGTTCGCGTAAGCTGAGAAGACACTCTCTGACTATACACTTTACATTGTAACGGCGTGTCTTCTCAGCTTGCGCGTACTTTGTCAAAAATGTGAGTGTGATTTTAATAGAAATACGAGTAATAATGATAATGATAATTAATAAATTAATAAATTAATAAATTAATAAATTAATAAATTAATAAATTAATAAATTAATAAATTAATAAATTAATAAATGATTAAATTAATAAATTAATAAATTAATAAATTAATAAATTAATAAATTAATAAATTAATAAATTAATAAATTAATAAATTAATAAATTAATATTCTAATAAATTAATGTTTAATAATGTTTAATAATAATTGATGATTATGGTCTTCTTATCATTATATTTGTGGTTAGAGTGGACATTATCATCCAAACTTCGCCACGTCATCAAAATAAAGAAGTCATTCTATTATTTCGTGGGTGGAGAGTGCATGAAACCAACCAACTGAATGTTTCATAGTCTGTCCAAGCAAAGAAGACATTCTAGCAAGATATAGCATAGATATAGTCTATCCGAACAGAGAAGACATTCTGGCAAGATAGGAAAATGACTCCAGCTCGATCAATATTGGTTCAAAAAATATTGAATTGGTCTCAAATTGTAGATCAGAATGTTTCCTACAATTTGAGACCAAGTTTGTGTTTTTTGAACCAATATTGTGTGAGCTGGAGTCATTTTCCCATCTTGCCAGAATGTCTTCTCCGCTTGAATAGACTATATCTATGCTCTTTCTATGGATATCCAATACTAATATAATGTCTTTCTACGTTATATCTATGATATATTACCTAGGATGTTTAATTTTCTATGGAGAAACCATCCACCCTACATGCTATACACTCTGCACCAACCAATAGTTCAGCCACAGCTTAAGGCTGAGGCCGCACTGCCGGTAGGTAGAGCGTGGAGGGTGGAGGGTAGATGGTAAATCTATAGAACATACACACCATCCACAGTAATACATCGTATGAATGGTATGTGTTCAGCCGCCATCTTGAAATTCTTAAATATGGACAACATAACCTCAAAAAAACAGTATGACGTCATACCATTCATACGATGTATTACTGTGGATGGTGTGTATGTTGTATAGATTTACCATCTACCCTCTACCCACCACGCTCTACCCACCGGCAGTGCGGCCTCAGCCTAACAGCTGTAAATGAGAAGTCTGAAAAACATCCATTTCTATACAGTCTGTCCAAGCAAAGAAGACATTCTGGCAAGTAGAGAAAATGGCTCCAGCTCAGTAAATATTGGTTCAAAAGTAACAAATTTGGTCTGAAATTGTAGAAAACATTCTGATCAACAATTTGAGATCAAATTTTCAATTTTTGAACCAATATTGACCGAGCTGGAGTCATTTTCCAGACTTGCCAGAGGGTCTTCTTTGCTTGGTGATACTACGAGTGCGAGGGTGTTTTTCGCTTTCAAATTGAATTCAACCGCGACAGAAATTGCTAATGACAAGTAAATAAGACTGAAAACGTTGGTCATTTCAACAGTAAACTGTGGAGCGCGTTTGCCCAGTGAAACATTGCAATCAATTTGCAGGCTGTCCTTCCTGAAATGCTGCTGCCTGCTATGAACAGATTGAAATGTGAGAGTCGAATTTAATGTTGGTTTTAATTATTTGAGAGGAAAAACCGTTGCACCAACTTTCGAATTTCAGTTTTCATGGCAAAAATTCCATGTTTTTCTGTTTTTGGAGCAAATAATATTTTATCAATCAAGTATCGCTGAATTTTTCAATTTTCAAATATCAAATCCAATAATCATAAAACAACTGTATAATTTTATCCTAATTCAAGAGGAAACATGATAGAATTAAATAGATAAATAAATTTATCTCCTTCAAAAATACTATACAATACAATAAATACATTTAACATTTGAATCCAGTTATACATTAATAATATTTCATCTTTTTTCGTAAATTAACCTACTCAACCATGGGAAACTCATGTGCTAGAGTAGCTAAAGTTAATTGTGGGGAACATTTTTATCCATAGAGATTACAATAGGCTATCCAATTTGATTCATTATTCTGTTTCATATCCTTCATCCATATTGTTATATACCTTATTTCTTGCTCAAAGGATTTCGTTCAATTTATTCCAAACTACGAATTTTGAATTTCAGTATCCTCTCTCTCTCTCTCTCTCTCTCTCTCTCTCTCTTCCGAAGACGGAGAAGTAGATGCTGATGATGATGATAATCTCTTGTTTTTCGTATAGAGCGTTTAGTTAGAATCAAGATGGTAAACTTAAAAATTCCTATCTTCCAATGATGAAAAAACTCCACCATTTCATTTGAAATAAGTAGATTCTATATAGAGTTAGTATTAGAATAGTATTCTTGAAAATTCCTATCTTCGAGACAAAAAAAATCAATCATTATTTGGAATAAGTAGCATCTATTGAACCAAAAATAATGATAAATTGTTGTAAGGAAATAAGTTGATTGAGAAATTAACAATCCTCTCATACCCAATAAATTGAATACACGAATTTTTGTGAAAGCATTAGCCTACTTCGAGGAAAACCCCCTTTGGACATAACATGATATTCCGAATAATTAAAATCTAGGAAGCTTTCAGAGCATTATTAAATAATTAAAATATTCGCCTCTGCGTTGCTCTCGTCAAAAAGGCAGGAAAAGATCACTTTAATACTCCATCTGCTAGCAGCAAACAGCGAGAAGGATTCATAAAGGTTTCACCTGGTTTTTTACCCCACAGGTATATCCTGTCCGAGCAGAGAAGGCATTCTGGCAAGATTGGAAAATAACCCCAGCTCGATCAATACTGGTTCAAACATTACAAATTTGGTCTCAAATTGTAGGAAACACTCTGACCTACAACTTGAGACCAAGTACATGATGTTTCAACCAATATTGATCGAGATGGAGTCATTTTCCCATCTTGCCAGAATGTCTTCTTCGCTTGGACGGACTATACTAATGGAATCTCCTGGCAAAAAGCAGGCATCTTCATGTTGCATTCATAAATAAAGCTACACTAATGGAAGGTGACCTATACTGGAATCGATGTAACTACTGTATCTAGCGTAGTATGTGAACGATAGGGGATACAACACTTTCCGATACAGAAGTTACATGTATTGAGGTATAGCGATCGCCAGGCCAAAATGACTAACCATTCTATAGAAGCACTTAGCGGCTAGTAATAAATAATGACTTCATCTTGATGTAGTAGTGAATGAATTTGTGAATCTACAAAATAAGAAATGATGATTGATCAATTGGGAATTGGATTGTCATTGACAAATCGATTATTTGATGAATTGATTCATGAAATCATTATTTCATACTAGTGAGATCATAAATTCAAGCTTTTGACAGCAATTTTATACACAATAATAAAAAAGAGTACGGTTATTAATTTTTAATTTTTTTCCTACTCCAACTATCTCGATAATTAGGTTCCAAATTGAGTATAATTTAAGTTATAGACACGTATTCCTGCTCAAATAGAAGAGAATTTGATTCTCAATAAATCAATTGACTTTACTAATCCTTCATTCTCGAAGTAACCTAAATTAGAAAAATGGCGTAAAAACTAAGGTGAAAATTCTGATGATTTTTGGATTTACAAAAACCAATGTCTCTGACCTGAGAGAATCATATTTGAAACGTTTCTACATAGGCTATAAAATAATGATATAGGAGATTTTGTTGTATCGTCTGCCCAAGCAAAGAAGACCCTCTGGCAAGTTGAGAAAATGACTCCAGCTTGGTCAATATTGGATCAAAAGTTATTGATTTGGTCTCATATTGTAGATCAGAATGTTTCCTTTAATTGATACCAGATCAATGATTTTTGAACCAATATTGATCGAGCTGGAGTCATTTTCCCATCTTGCCAGAGGGTCTTCTTTGCTTGGACAGAGTATACCAATTGAACCTACATAAGTTTCCCCATCAATGGTTTCGAAGATAGACACAAACAGTAGCCTTCTTCTCGGTATATGATAGTTGACTCAAAGTACTCAAGGAAGTTAAATTCTCAAGTTTTCATCAAATTTGACAAATAATGATATAATATTCATTTTGGCCGCCTTGATAAGCCGGAAACAATGAGCTATAGTTTGTTAAGATTTCAAACTCAAAACAAAGTGAATATCAAGCAAGTGAATATCCATCTATGTTTTATTGAAGCACAGAAGACATTCTGGCAAAATGGGAAAATGACTCCAGCACGGTCAATAATGGTTCAAACATTGAAAATTTAGTTTCGAATTGTAGATCCTAATGTTTACTACAATTTGAGACCAAGTATATAATTTTTGAACCAATATTTTCCGAGCTGGAGTCATTTTCCCATCTTGCCAAATTGTCTTCTTCGCTTTATCGGTCTACCTTTATCGAGAGTATCACTCTCTTCCTCTTTCCAGTGCACCCGGAAGTCGGGCGTTCGCTCTCTCTCTTCCCCACAGCCGAACTGCACATGCTTCTTGGACAGCCGCCTCTGGGCGAGCGCCCCACCCGGGGGCAGCTGCGGGGGCGGCAGAGAGCACTCGGTGCCCGGAAAGGGTGGGCAGGGCACCTGGGTGGGGGGGCTTCCGCCCCCTGTGTCCTGGTACGTGGCCGCTCGACGGGAGCTCACCGTCACGTCGGTGCTTTGTGCGGTGTAACGTACGGCTGGTACCTGGAAAATACAGAAAAATTACGGAAAATTTAGTAAAAATATAGTCACGAACTCTGTGAACTACTCTTGAATGGGTGACCACTATTTGGCCAAGTACACATTGGTGAGGTGAACCTAAAGCCACACGTCATGGTCTCCCACCATTAAAAGCCATACAAATATATTTTTCATTGTCATATTGGTAATTACTATGCAAAAATTGAAATGTAACACATCGAAGAATCTGAATCCCTCGAATTCGTAATCATTAATCACATTAAATCAAGAACAAATGAAGAAAATGAGGATGGAAATACGAAACATATAGAAAAATAGATATTCATATAAGCTACGGTAAATAAAAATAAATTATAGTGTTGACAATGAGCTCGGGCAGTTAATATCGAGTTTCATTCTTGTACTGCATGTCAGCGATTAATATAGTCTGTCCAAGCAAAGAAGACCCTCTGGAAAGATGGGAAAATGACTCAAGCTAGATCGATATTGGTTCAAAAATAATCAATTTGATCTCAAATTGTAGGGAATAATTTGTTCTCCTATTAAGACCACATATATGATTCTATAACAAATATTGACTGAGCTGGAGTCATTTTCTCATCTTGCTAGATGGTCTTCTTTGCTTGGACAGACTATACTAGTCAATGGAAAATTAATACTGATATGAATGAATGGGAACTCGGTCAGAAATTTAGTTACAATTACTAAGATTTATTTTTACTAAGTTTATTCAACATGGATTCTTCCCGGACCAATGTGAAGTATGGTATTATTTTTCATTTCAATTATCTTTTTAAATTGTGACTTGTAGTGAAGAAGACCTGCCTGAAGTTATAGGTGTTCCTTAGTTATATTGGATGTCATCAACCTGAATCAATCACTGTTATTGCATCAATCAACCAACAACCCCCCCCCCCCCAAACCACTTAAATCCAAGACCACCGAAAATCAGAGCCGCCCCGAAGTCAATTATTCGACCTTGATCGACCTTGATTGACATCAGCACAGAGGGCAATGCTCACCAATCTCCCCAAAACCGGGAATTAACCGCCTAATCTATCCAAGCAAAGAAGACATTTTGGCAAGATGGGAAAATGACTCCAGCTCGGTCAATATTTGTTCGAAAATCATAAATTTGGTCTCAAATTGTAGGAAACATTATGATCTACCATTTCCAATAAAATTTGTAATTTTTGAACAAATAGTGACCGAGCTGGAGTCTTTTCCATCTTGCCAAAATGTCTTCTTTGCTTGGACAGACTATACCACCTAATCCGGCTTGGAATCGACTAATTGTTCGAAATTTATGCGCATATTGATTGCTTTCGCCTGACTCAACTCGTCTCTGAAACAATTGTTCGTCAGAAATGATTGTCAGCTACAACAACAACAACCCTTCCCCCCTCTCCACATACGACCCCCCCAACAACCACAATTATCAGACTCTGACTCAGACTATCATCATTATTCGATTCTGAATTTGACAGCTCACACTCACAAAGGCACGCACGCACGCGCGTATATTCCATATACGATATATTTTGAATAGCCTTGCACAAATTTCAATAACACCATTTGTACTACCTATAGATATAGGAGAAGGTAGCCATGTACAAATTTCAATCACACCAGTGCTAATGTAAATAGGTATAGTAGAGATATGGGAATGTAAAATATATAGGATATAGGTATAGTCAGTTGGAGCAAAGAAGGCATTCTAGCAAGATGGGAAAATGACTCCAGTTCGGTCAATATTGGTTTGAAAATTATAAATTTGGTATCAAATTCAAGAGCAGAATGTTTATTACATTTAGAGACCAAATTTTTAATCTTGACCAAGCTGGAGTCATTCTCCCATCTTGCCAGAATGTCTTCTTTGCTTGGACTGACTACTGTAAATAGGTATAGGAAGAAATAGGTATAGTTATAGTGGAGTGTCACGGCAGTGTTAATAGTGTGTGAAATGATTGACGTAGCCTATGTAATCAACTGACATTAATTAACCATTGAAATTGTTAGCAATAATTGCCGCTGTTGATATAATGTTGTAGCCGACGCCTGAAAGTTGGGTGGTTTCGTCTAACTCTTGTACGTTATGTTAACTACTAACAGTGTGATGTGAACGGTACAAAACGCACAGAATGTTTATTAAATTGTTGCAAGGTGATTTTTTTCATTGAAACCTTTCATCTCATTTCATTTGAACTCTTTCAAATGCTAAACAAACCCATCCCACTGGTTTGAAACTGTTTTGTCTCGTTTTAACTTCAATTCATGTGGTTCGAAAGTAATTATTAGAATCAATGGAAAAGCCAAGGTCATCCTGACACCAGGTTTGTTAATCATTGGCGGCATCGGGAGCTTTCCTGCAACTATACTTTAGTTCGAGCAAGCTGTGAAGACACTCTCTGACAATACACTTTTCATTGTTACGGCGTGTCTTCTCGGGTTGTGCGTACCAAAGCACGTGTCTGACACAATTATTGCTTTTCCTAATGAAATACGTGAGCTTTCAAAAATGCGCTGTAAATTCAAACAAAGATTTCCAAGCTAAAAGGGGAATTACGCCTTCAATGTCTGCGAATTATTAATATTTCATCCATCTCTAAGTTTTCCATCGAAACCATTCTGTAGTCTGTCCAAGCAAAGAGGACATTCTGGCAAGATGGGAAAATGACTCCAACTCAATCAATATTGGTTTGAAAACTACAGGTTTGGTTTCAAATTATAGAGAACATTCTACTCTACAATTCGAGACCACATTTATAGTTTTTGAACCAATATTGACCGAGCTGGAGTCATTTCCCCATCTTGCCAGAGTGTCTTCTTTGCTTGGACACACTATATCGATGCACACGCTTCAACGTTGCTTGAAATTGCAAATGAGATGTAACTCAATCAATATTAGTTTGAAAACTACAGGTTTGGTTTCAAATTATAGAGAAAATTCTACTCTACAATTTGAGACCACATTTATAATTGTTGAACCAAAATTGACCGAGCTGGAGTCATTTCCTCATCTTGCCAGAGTGTCTTCTTTGCTTGGATAGACTTAAACGTTGCTTGAAATTGCAAATGAGATGTTTCCCAGCACGTAAGAAACTGATCAGTGAGTTTGTGGGAGTTGTGAATATTGTTGGTTGCATAAGAAATATTGTTGATGAAGAAGTTTGAAATGCGTATCCTACAAATACTTGGTTGTTATATTTGCTGGTAGAGTGCTAATTAGAATTGTAACAAATTTATTCTAAGATGATAGAGTATCGTGAGTGGTTATTACCAGGGCCGTCACGTGGATTGTAGCGCCCCGAGGCAAGAACAACCGCGACGCCCCTCCCCCCCCCTCCCCAAACTATCCCTTCTCTTATATTATTGCTTTTTTTGTCTAGTAGCCTAAGTACAGTAACGTGTAAATACAATGGAATCTTAATAATGATTTGTACTTCTCCTGTTCTTCAATTAGAAATCTGTAATACGAATAGCCTATATGTGGGATCTTGCATTCTATTAACAATCATAATCATAGTCTGATGGGGAAAAAAATATTATGTCAATGCACCTTTGCGTGTGAGACCGCTAGACACATGGAACAGATAATTTATTCACAGAAGTCACTTAAAAACAATAATAGATGCCAAAAAAATAATTCTATGAATACAGAAGCCAATTGGTAAACAAGACTTTTTTGAAGAAGGTGGTTTCCTCAAATAAAAAACTTCTTCTTATATAATTAATCACAGAACGAGACTTCAGAAATTGTACAAAACAATTCAACACCTATAGGAGAGACAGGATGTTGATGCGGCGATTACTCACCCATCAATTATTTATTTATTTTACATTCACTAGATGTTCAAATCTAAAATTGGGGGGAAATTTACAATGCCGAGACGCCCCCCATCCGTGCCATTTGACACAGAAAAACCAACCATTACTTCAGGGCTCCGTTTTGGTACCCAGGCCACGGCGCCCAAGGCGATCGCCTCGGTCGCCTCGCACACGCGACGGCCCTGGTTATTACAATATTCTAAAATGTTTCTCGATACGTAATGGACTATAAGTATAAAGTATGAGTCTACTATAATACATACGGTATTATTTTAAGTGATAGGCCCCTAAAACTGTTAAAGAAATTGGCAATGATTATAGTCAGTAAGAATAGAACAATGAAGATTGTTGTCAGTGAGAATTCGAGTTTGATTTAGTTAATGTTGATTGTTTTTTGGTGGTAGAAGTAGCCTATTTTCCAAAAAGCTGTTGATTTGAAATTCTCTGAAAATTGTTTGATAAGAACAATATTCGCTGAAAATTGAAAGAAGAGATGATAATCGTGAATGGTTATTATAATAATTCGTGAATGTTTTTGAATACGACACATAATAAATTGTTCAAGAAAATTTTGAAGGCCTCTTTACACGGTGAATTTTTGATACGCAGGTGTGATACAAAAGTCCAAAATTGATACGCAATCGTACAGGAAGGAAGCTCATTGACACAAAATATTGAAAGAAACTTTCAACTAACGACTATTAGGTATATCGATTGGAAAAGCTTCAATCAGTTTGTAAATTAGTTTTGTAATCAGAAAGCTACTTTCATAGAAAAATTTATCAGAGAAAAAATCTTCATATTCATTTTTGGAGATTTTAAGAAAATCAAATCATCATATTTTCCACCAAATTTCCCGAATGACTTATCTCTACTGGCGGCTCGTACCCACGAAACAGGTGAAGTTCTCGTATCTTTTACTGTACAGCACTTCACCTATTTCGTGAGCACGAACCGCCAGTACTTTTCTCACATTCAATCTCCACCACCTTCATTAACTTTCATCACCTTTGCCGATTTTAGATTGCTCATCAAACCAGAAAGAATTTCGTTTGAACCTTTTCAGAATGGGATGACTTTCTCCAAAAACACAGAATCAACATGATAGTCATCGACGTGTTTTTGTAAGGTGAAATTTGATTTCTCTCCTCGATTTCCTGAGACCGATCTTCAACCGCTATCTCTAGCTATGGAGGGAACTGTATAGCCTACAGAAAAATCTGGGTCTTGTTTAGTTGAAAATTGAGTTTTCTTCCTCATCCAGCACAATACTGAGTTGTAATTTTCAATACAAGCTTGATTGTGAAATACACGGAAAATAGAACTGTACTTCTTCAAAATATGAAGTGTATGGTTTTCTGCGATCTCTTCATATTTGACAGTATAAACATCAAACAAAAGTCAAGACGTATTTTTTAAGAGCTTTCGAACAAACGAATAAAAATAAATCAGTCAATAATTGATAATTGAACAATCGATCACTCGTGTGGTGACACAAAAAAACTCAACTTACTCAACTTTCATGTACGGTACCATCATTAATTACTTTTCAAGCATTATTATCAAATAGTCTCGATTATAACATGCACAGTACGATGTTTAATTTTTGTTTAATATGAAGATTGTACTTATTTTTTTATAAATTCTTGTTATTTCATTGCTTCTCAACAATCTTCGATTGCTATAATACGAGTTATTAATCACCTAGAAGCCATTTTTCTGGCCTCCCCAACTCTCTTCACAATAACATTCGAAATAGTTCCGAATTCAGCCGGCAGATGGCAGTAGCAATAGGGTTGACTTGCTTCGCATTTCAGTGGACGCGCCTCCAAGCTCCGCCCCTACGCTCTGATTGGCCAACGTCATCAGCCACATGGCACGCCTTCATGCCTAGGTGGGGAGAACAGGTGGTTCTCTCTGATTCGAAAAGTTCCCAAATTCGACATGTAGATGGCAGCAGTTGTTGGGTGATATTCAGATTTGATTTGGACACGCCTTCATGCCCCACCTGCTCGTTTATGATTGGTTGACAGTGTTTCGTGAGTTCTGCCTCAGAAATGGCTGCTGGCGAGAAAATGGTGGATCTCTTATTCGAAAAGTTCCCAAATTCGACATGTAGATGGCAGCAGTTTTCGGGTGATGTTTCAGATTTGACTTGGACACGCCTTGATGCCCCACCTGCTCGTTTATGATTGGTTGACAGTGTTTCGTGAGTTCTGCCTTAGAAAATGGCTGCTGGCGAGAAAATAGTGGATGGTGCATATCATTCATACAACAGCAGATTTACGATTCTTCATGTAACAACTCCATTAGTAGGCCTATAATTTACTCATTTATTCAAGTTGGTAATTCATTCATAAAAATCTGTTTTATTTTGTCACTACTGCGGCCACTAAAATACTAAATACTAAACCTTGATAGATAAAAATATGATCTTGCATTCTCATTTCATACTCATAATTATATTCTTGATAATTGAAAAATAAATGAAAATCAAACACCCTTGCAAAAGAACTTTAAAATTATTAAAACACCGACATGTTTCGGCCCATTAGGCCATTATCAATGTGTTTGATAATGTAAACTTAATAAATAAGTTTCATTTATTTCAAACAACCCTAAGTTTTAAAGTTCAGTTCTCATATATTCTCTTTTATCTCATTTCATACAATGATCTTCCAAGAAAACTATTTCTCTTAAAAAGAACTCCCAACAATCAAACATATAGACACATTTTATTTAATTGACCTATTTTGGCAAAACAATGCACGTTAATGCATTTATTTACAGCTTGTATTTATTCATTTTACAGAAACAAGTAAACTTATCGGTAAAAACACAGACTATTGTCCAAAACGTCTTTATACCAAATTTTGATTAATAAGTTTAAAACTAGGTTATATTTTTTGCAGCACTTCTATCAAGAATTTATAGTCCAGGAGAAATACCATATTATAAAAATTTTAATTCAGAGCAATAGGATATTCTAAATGGAGCAATTCACCAAATTTTCACACAATTTCTTGTTAAATATTTTTAAAAACTTGAAAATTTTGAGCCACAATGGAAACACTAACTTCAAAATTATGTTCAAGTATCACAACATCTCACCTCTACCGGGGCTTACAGAATTTCAACAGTTAAAGTATGGTACAATAGTGTGGTAACTATTACGATATCGAATTTTTTTAGTGATAGTGTTTGTAGCAGTTTAACGACCATCGATACCCCTAAACACGCGTCCTGTCACGTAGCCCACAATCCGCCTGTGTGCACTGTCCCATTGTTTGCCAAGTATTTCATCCACACATTAGCCACAAAAACGTGTCCCTACACTGATCGGTGGCTGGAGTGACGTCAGCAACATGTGCCTCAGTGTAACCTCAACGAGTGCAACATGTGTCTCAACTAGACCTCAGCAACGGGTGAGTGAGTGTTTGTGATTGTCAAACGCAAATAGATAGTCTGTCCAAGCAAAGAAGGCATTCTGGAAAGATGGGAAAATGACTCTAGCTCGGTCAATATTGGTTCAAAACTTATAAATTTGGTCTCAAACTCTAGAGCAGAATGTTTTCTACAATTTGAAAACAAATTTATACATTTTCAACCAATATTGACCGAGCTGGAGTAATTTCCCATCTTGCCAGAATGTCTTCTTTGCTCGATCAAACTAATAATTGGTAAATTAAGCAGGAACGTAGGAGATAAGGATTATAGTAATTGCTCATCTGTTTATTACATCTCATAGAATCTCATAGCAATCACTGGCGGCTCGTGCCCACAAAACAGGTGAAGTGCTGTATAGGAAAGACACGGGCACTTCACCTGTTTTGTGGGAACGAGCCGCCAGTGACAGCAATTCATAGCATAGTTATTTGATTTAATAACGTGGTTACACATATCATGCCTAGGATAAAAATGATAAGGATGACAATAGAACTATTGAAAAAGTAGGATAGAAAAGTGAGTAAAATGTCAGTCAGTAAACAATTAATTATCAATTATCCTTAATCTTCTACTCCTAGTACGAATAGACGAACTAGTCTTGCACTTTATTCAATTAATCGTGAATTTTGAATTCATTAGTATGATAAAATAGAACGAAAGACACTTGTCAAAAGTTGACAAGAGAAGGTGATTCATTGGAATTTGAAGGATATTGCAATTTGCAACATTCAATTCTAAAAAGTTTATAACAAACATTCATTTGATTCTATTCGGCTGAGGCTCATTATCTAATAGTTTTTCGAACTATTCGAAGAAACTTTTATTGAACTTTAGCACTAATGTTTCACTTTAGTATCCAAGATACCCTACTAGAAAAAGAAGCGAGTTCGAAGCAAGAACTTCTCGCAAATTACTTTTTGAATGCTCTTTCAAACTAAAATTGATCTTCAATGTCCAAAGAATTGGATTGGAATCTTGTTATATGGAAATTGAGACACATAGAAACAAAATAAAATTCAGATGAATTCTCAAAATTTTCTCATAAATTTCTAGAAATAAAATAAAAGATTGAAGAATAATAATTCAGATGGAATCTGATATCCTCAGAATTTCCTCATGGATTGATTGAATTCCTAGAAGTAGCATAAAAGATTTAAACCGTACAGTATACTGTAAGAAATTTCTTACAGTATATAAAATGTAGATACCTACTAATGTATTATTGCCAATATAAAATATTAAGCAGTCTATCAACGCCGGTGTTTAATATTTCTCATCAATTGTTGAAAGTTGATATTGAAAAAAGTTTGTCCAAGCATAGAAGACATTCAGGCAAGATGGGAAAATGACTCCAGATCAGTCAATATTGATTCAAACATTGATGATTTGGTCTCAAATTGTGGATCAGAATGTTTCCTACAATTTAAATCAAATTTATGATTGTTGAAACAATATAGACGACCTAGAGTCATTCTACCATCTTGATAGAATGTCTTCTCTGCTTGGACAGACTATGTACTTTTCAATTTTCAACAATTGACGAGGAAAATTAAATACAGACTATACAAGGGTGCAATTCAATTATATTAGAAATTTCATCACAGTGACGTTTAAGTTTTGTATAAGGTTCGAAACTCGAGATTGGAAATCCTTCTCCACCATAGCTCAACTTCAATTTCGAATAAATAATCGCTTGAAGCACTGGCGGCTCGTGTCCACGAAACAGGTGAAGTGCTGTACAGTAAAAGATACGGGCACTTCACCTGTTTCTTTAGTACGAGCCGCCAGATTGAATCTACGACAAATTTCCGTTTCTAGCACGTTCTGTGTGAGAGCTCTGTCGAATATTGTCTCATTTTGAAAACGTCTTGGATGATATTTAATGATAAATTACCATTCACTTTGATTGTTCGCGAATGATGCTGATTTCTGAGAAACTCTTGAGGACAACGGTAAGCGAACTTCTGATATTATCACGCTCGACTTGCTGGCGTGGTTGCGGAGTTGGAAAATTAAAGTTACGCGACTCAGATATAGAGAAGGAAATTAGTGGAGAAGAGAGAGAGAGAGGGGTAGGGTAAGAAGGAAAATAGAGAAATAGAGAAGAGAAGGAAAATATAGAGAGGGGATCAGTGGAGAAAAAAAATAATTTAGAAGAGAAGAGGGAAATAGTGATGAACAGAAAAATGGATGAAAATCAAATACATGCAAATTGCTATGTACTTCATCCATGTAAATTACGAAATATATCAGCTTGAATCCTATGCTATGATTAAAAATTATATATATAAAACGGATAGAATGAGAAAGATCTGATTGATTGAACTTGATGGAGGGATGCAGAAAAAGGGACAAAATGTTGATTGATGCAAAAGCCTCTTCATTGAAACAATAAATTGTACACTAATCAGGCACAACACAATGGGATATTAGCCAAATGGATTGAACTATTCAATTAACCTAGCACTAATTGGTATGCAAATGTAATATTGACAAATTATGGATCAAACAGTCAAGTTATGGATTTTCTAAATGTACCGGTATATTGAATTATTGTTCAAATGCTTGAAGATCTCAAATTATGTTTTTTTTGCTAGACAAAACAAATTTTTCTCCTACTTAACAATTTCATTTTAGTTTACTACCTACTCGTATTTATCATGTAATATTTCCACTTAATACACTTCATGAAGTCTCAGATTCAATAATACAATATGTACTACTATTGTACTACTATGTACTAATACTAATTCATCAATATGTACTACTTCCTCTCTTTCTTTGGTAGAAGCTTTCTTGAAACTTGGCTTGTTCAAGTTCAATGATTATAATGATATTTCATACACAATTCTAATGAGTAGAGCTGTAATCTCGATAGATAAAATCAACCAATTTCTACCTGGAATGAGCTTTTCTAGAACTTCAACTTCTCTAGAACAGATATTTATGATTAAACCTTGGAAATACGATCATTTATCATCATGATATTCTATCATTCATTAGTTTTACATCGATTAATAGTCTTCATTTGATGAAAGTATTATTGGATAATCGATACTTTATATTATTATTCATAATTCATATATTCATATTATTCATATATTATTCAGTTTGGTAGAAGAACAATACAAGATAGCCTCTTGTTCTCTTCCTATCGAACGAATCTGATTTGTGTCTGAAGAATAAATAAATCACTTGATGGTGTTTACTGGATGATAAAATACTTGATTATAGTTATTTCAATTGATTAATATTATAAGAAATCAAAAACTCCCACCCATTACCTTATTTTTCAGCTAAGAATTGCATAAATTTTATAGCTTAGAAATTGAGTATGATCCACTTACCCTTATATCGAATTCAGCTGTCCCTCGACCAGCAATGTACTCCTGATACTGAGAAACTACACATAGCAGACAATAAACCTGAAAAATTAAAATAAGATATTTGAATTCAGCATTGAAAAATTTGAGAAATTCATTGTAAATCTCAAAATTATAGACCGTTCAAGCAAAGCAAAAAAGATATTCTGGCAAGATGGGAAAATGACTTCAGCTCGATCAATATTGGATCAAAAATTATCAATTTGTTCTTAAATTGTAGATCATAATGTTTATAATTTAGCATTTTTGAACAAATATTAACCGAGCAAGAGTTATTTTCCCATCTCGCTAGAATGTCTTCCTTGGTCATTTCAAGTAATGAAAATGATGGCAATTTTATTTACTAATTGCGGGACCAGTACTCAATTAACTAGACTTCCACTATGAAGACAAATTTCTCCCCAAGAATAATCATGACAAAAGATAGTAAGCATCTACCATAAATTTTACTCAAGATTAAATCGATCACTAACAAGATATTCAAAGTATACAGACAGAATTCATAAGAGAGGACCCTATAGTCTGTCCAAGCAGAGAAGACCCTCTAGCAATCTGAGAAAATAACTCTATCTCGGTCAATATTGGTTCGAAAATTATTGATTTGGTCTCAATCGTAAGGAACATTCTGATCTACAATTTAAGACTAAATCAATATTTTTTGAATCAATATTGACCGAACTGGAGTCATTGTCTCATCTTGTCAGAGGGTCTTCTTTGCTTGAACAGACTATACAAGTAAAGACGACCACCGTTAAAGGAAGTATGAGACTTTATTGATACGACGAATTTGAAATTCTAATTTTGAAGAAAACCTATATTTATTATACTCTAGCCAAGTGGTCGGCCTTTCGCTTGTTATGTGGTTCATCGTGAATTATTCATCCATGTCGTGAATTCATTCACGTCGACAGAAGCACGTTCACTCTTTATTATTCATGCTTCTATCCAGCATCGCATTACACCATGCAACCTATTAAATTTTTGAATCGGAAGCTGATCAATAAACCAGGCCATCTGTGTCAACACTCACGTCTCGAATAATAATACTTTAATTATTCATGAACTGAAAGATATACGATGAAAAACCGAAATATACACGTATGTGTATATTAAATCTCTAATTATGTGTATAAAATAAATCTCTCTCTATATCATTGTATTGGAGTTTCCTACCAGAATATTTTTTATTAGATCATATTTCAATATAATACCCACCATACCGTCCTCAATTCAGGCTATTTCCAGTTAGAAGGACTCTTTAAGGATAATAAATTAAGGACACTCGTAACATTCGTAAAACTCAATAGATCTTAACAAATCATAGCTCATTGTTTCCAGCTCATCAAGGCGGTTCAAATGCATATATTATTTGTTAAATTAGATAAAAATTGTAGAATTTTACGACCTTGAGTACTTTGAGTTCATTCACATATACCGGAAAAAGGCTACTATTTGTGTTAAGATGTGTCTATCTTGGAAGCCATTAATAGTAAAAATTTGTATTTGAGTTTAAATTGTAGAGCATGAGCTCCTCTATCATTTGATATGTAGAAATCATGAATTCAAGTTGATAAGGTTAGATTTATTCACAATTGAAAAACATAAAATGTCACTTTTTCAATTTCCCCTACTATCGCTATATTCAAAATTTGATTCTAAATGAAGTTATATTAAAGTTATCAACGCGTTTCTTTATATTGAATAATAGATAATTTAATTCTGCAAAATTTGAGAACAAAAATGCATTAATAACTCAAAAATGTCCCACTTTTGTCCCGCTATTTTTTATTGATTCCTTCAGGCTTTTGCATATAACGTATACAGTACATAAAAATACGGAACAATACGTTGTGACAAGTTACATTAAAATAAGCGAGTCCCTATAATCCTTTTTGCCACACCACATGCAACATTGCGATTGCTTATGAGAGAGCAATTCAATTAAAACTGTAAACATGCAAGGCAGCTTGAATCATGTTTGGCTTTGAATATTTTATAATATGTTGGATTGCATTCGTCTGGTAATGGGAGGGGCCTGCCAAAATCTCGCACAGGGCGCCAAAAAACCACGCGAGGGCCCTGCGGCTGTATACGGCGAAAATATCTTCTAGAACATAATAATTAATCTCGTGCTTATCACTGCTAATAATAAATCTGATAAGTCTACAGTTTATAAGTGCAATGTGTAGACGGTGCACGACAATATAAGTGCAAGACAGTCTGCCTTTTAATATGGGGAAAAAAACTGGGCATATTTTATGACTTATGGGAAAACATTTCATATCTGCATAACACATCAAACCTGACAACACACAGATATAGTCTGTCCAAGCTAAGAAGAGCCTCTGGCAAGATGAGAAAATGACTCCAGCTCGGTCAGTACTGGTTCAAAAAATATTGATTTGATCTCAAATTGTAGATCAGAATGTTTTCTACAATTGAGACCAAACCAATAATTTTTGAACCAATATTGACTGAGCTGGAGTCATTTTCTCATCTTGCCAGAGGCTCTTCTTTGCTTGGACAGACTATAGCCTATATGTATACGGAAAAGCTAACTAAAAAGATGGATTGACTAGATAGGCTACAAATCATGAATGAAAAATGATAGCTTTTTTCGATTATTACTGTCTTTGAACATTATCACATAGCCGCCATTGTCTTCTTGATTATAGGGACGAGTAAAGTCTCTCCAAGCAAAGAAGACATTCTAAAAAGATCGTAAAATGACTCCAGCTCCGTCAATATTTGTTCAAAAATTATAAATTTCATCTAAAATTATGGAAAGCATTCTGATCTACAATTCTAGACCAAATTTATAATTTTTGAAACAATATTGACTGAGCTCCAGCTGTTTTCCCATCTTTCCAGAATGTGTTCTTTGCTTGGACAGTCTAGATCATCAATCTTAACGACCGTCGGACATTCTAATGGAAAACACAGATTGACAACGTTTAAAGAGCTTTTCCGCAGCGCTTTTCATTTATCATGGCCGCTGGAAAAATAACAGCGAATGCGTCTTTTCACGCGTTACGTTTCAAAACAAATTCCATCCTTTTTTCATTTTATCTCTAAAACAACCGACTATTTCATCTATCATTAATATTTTTTGTTATGACATGTTTGCTGATTGCTTTTCTTTTTGAAAAAATGAGAATTTTTAAGAGATTGCACAATTATCATAATTATCATACGCTACTCGTTGTTGCATAAAATTAATTGGCAGTCTGTCCAAGCTAAGGAGACATTCTGGCAAAATGAGGAAACGACTCCAGCTCGGTAAAAATTGATTGAAAAATTAATAATTTGGTCTCAAATTGTAGGAAACATTCCGATCTGACCAAATTTTCTAACCTTTGAATCAATACTGACCGAGTTGGAGTCATTTTCTCATCTTGCCAGAATGTTTACTTTGATTGTACAGACTATAATTCAACTACTATTCTTCTAGCTTCATCAATTGCTTTAAAATAGCTTTTTATCTTGACCTCCTCGAAATTGTATAGGCCTATACACTATGACTACTTACATTAAGACACAAGAGGAAGAAGTCTATAGTGAACAAGATTGCAGTCATTGGATTGAAGCTCATCTGAAAAAAATATTTAAATGAATGCATAGTTGCAGTTGACCTGACAATCACTTAATAGTTATGTAATTATTCTAATATTATTATTTTGATTGTTTAATCACCATTCGTTCGTAAGCAGTGATAGTGATGATTTCAAGAGGCAAGGCGAGATGATTTCTAGTACAAAGATAGACTCTAGCAGATAGATACTAGATTAAAAATTAAAATTCACACTAACGGATGTTCCAAAATTGATAGATAAAAATATAATTAAAATACCATTTCTAAAAACTGAGAAATATAATTTTATCACTGACATATTTCGATGAATTAGCTCATTTTCAATGATCTATCAATACTAGATTTATTACAATCAAATCTAGACAAAAAAGAGACCCTAGTCTCAGTTGAAAAAAGGAGTTTTGATTACCGATGTGTCCAATCTTGAACAGACTGAGCAACTGATCTAAAATGTGATAAAAGATTCAAAATAATTGTATTGATCCAGTTCTATTCATAGTTCCTGTCAATAACAAGCAAATCTTATTAAATTTCGTGGTGAAGTAGTTTCATGCATGCGAGTCAAGATGAGATTGATTGATTGATTGATTGATTATAATCTCCTTTGCCAGGTCTGAGCAGACCTATGGCAACATCAGAAACATGATACAGAATTTAATAATATGAAAAATTAATTAATAATAGTTTTAAACAGCATAAATGTGAAATATAATGAAAGTTTCCTTTTTTTTGAGTGAGATGAAATCAGTCTTTTTTTGAGTGAGAAAACATGACTGTCTAGTGATTTATCCACCTATTAAGGGATTGAAATATTGTAATTTTTTTCCATTTTCTATGTAAATTACTATTTTAATAATATAGAAAATTAATTAATAATAGTTACAAACAGCATAAATGTGAAATATAATAAAAGTTTCCTTTTTTTGAGTGAGATGAAATCAGTCTTTTTTTGAGTGAGAAAACATGACTGTCTAGTGATTTATCCACCTATTATCGGATTGAAATATTGATTATAATTTTTTTTTCTATTTTCTATGTAAATTACCATTTTTTTAAATATTATAAATTTATTTAATGAAATACAGACCGTTTCTAACACGAACATGTACAGCGAATGAGCTAGATCCACACTAGTTGTAGTCGCTATGGCGAATATCCAAGGTATGAGGAATATTCTTTGGTCCTGAAACATGAAGAGATACATTTTTTCCTGTAACATCCGATTATTAAAAAATAATTTGAATCCTTAAGGTAGCTTACCTAAGGCCTAAGGTACCTTATTCGGATGACAAAAATTGCATGAAGTCTGTGTGTGTTAAGTTTGCAATAAGAATTTCACCGTAATTCACTAGCGGCTATACCGCGGCTAAGTGCCGTATACAGTGGCGTAACAGTTTTTTTCGCCCCCCCGCAAACATAGTTTTACGGGCCCCCCAAAGTGACTTTGATTTATGGATTTTTTTACTACTTCGACCAATAATGCACCTTATTTAATGTATATTGGATTGTTTTATGCCAAAAAAGTCTTCGTATATTTTGATCATTAAAGCTTAAAGCTTATGTCAGATCTAATAATCAATAAATTATAGCTTTTAAATAATTTATAGCTTTTTTCAATAATTTATAGCTTGCTAGTTTGAAATTCCTTCAATTTTGCTAGAAACGAGCAATCTTTTCAATCATTACATGTTACATAGGCCTTCGAATAATTTTCAAATCATATTATTATTTACCTGATTAGTTGGTTTTATACATTGTTATACAGCATGGCCCTCTCGTGGTGTTTTGGCGCCCTGAGCGAGATTTCTGCAGACTTATTGCGACTTATTGATTATTCAGTTTTCAATTATATATTGATTTATTTCTATTCATTTGCTTGAAAGCATATCAGGGAGAAAATTATAAATTCTTCACAGGAAAAATATTGGGAATCATCATAAATCTTGAGTTTCACTGAAAATATACTTGTCCTAACAAAAATTCGAAACTTGATAACAAGCGAATTGAAGATTGTAGCTATTTTCACCGCCCTCCTCAACTTTCTTGAGAAAACATTCGAAATAAGTTAGTTCCGAATTCAGCCAGCAGATGGCAGTAGCAATAGGGTGATTCGCTTCGACTCATATTAGACACGCCTTCAAGCTCCGCTTTGCTAGGCCATGATGACGTAATGGCATCAGCCAATGAGAGGGCGTTGTGAGCGTGGACTTGTACTGGCTTGTGATTGGTCGACAGAGTGGAGGGAGTTGTCAGCCACCAATAGAATTGAATTTAAGAGGGGCGTTTCTCAGATTACATTGAGTAGTGTGAGGTGGTCAGCCATCAATGGAATTTAATTTAAATGTACGATTCCCAAGCGGCAGCTAGAGCCGCGCGGCTTGAGCTGCCCGGTTCTAAATCCGCTGCTATATACAGTAGCCTACCGTAGTTGATTTCAAAATTAAATTTGTTCAACAAAAGTAGATTTCATTTGAAGGGTTTCGTACAGTTACCATGCACTGAAATATTGAATTTTTGTAAGTTTTATCTATGCTTAAGTTGAATTTCAATTGTTGACCTACATTAAAAATAATTGACATTGGCTTACTACGAATAATCTTTAGGCAGAATAACAAACATTCAGTAGAGCATGAAAATATTTCATTTAAAAAATATATTACCGTACGACAAAACTACTGTAGAACAAGAAAAAGGAATTTAGAAAAGCAAAATGACACGAATGTGTCTAATGTCTTTGCTTGAATATTCAAGATCTTTTTGAGTTGGAAGAATCTTATGCTTGAATGGTCTGTTTCAAGTTAATTTTTCTAGCCACTTTACTTTCAATACTTAGTAAGCTGAGCCCACTAAGTATTTTTGTGACATGACAATTGGAAGGTTGTTCAATTGGACATTGGACACTTGGACCATGTTCAATTTTAATTTTGAGAATGACTTTTCAGGAGAGCTTCTGTTACTGGTATAGTTAAAAACAGAATGTATGCTATGCATAATGCATACATCTGGGACATTGCAAGCAATAGAGTAATTCCACTGGCGGTTCGTGATCACGAAAGAGGTGAAGTGCTGTACAGTAAAAGATACGAATACATCACCTGTTTGATTGGCGCGAGCCGCCAGTAGAGTAATACTCAATTTATGAAAGTTCACTAACTTATTTCACTGTTTCCTTTTTTGATATTTCTAATAATTATTGTAGAGTCCTTCTTAAACTTAGCATTCCATGGAGAAAATCTATGATGAGGTCTTCTTCATATACAGTGTTATTTCCAGCTCACCGACTCGCGGGCCCCCCTGGCTCTCGCCCCCCCCCCCGCATTGCGGGCCCTGCGGGCCCGGCTGTTACGCCACTGGCTGAATAGTAAAGGATTCGGGCACTTCACCTACTTCGTGGATACGAGCTGCCAGTGCCATAATTATTCACTATTGAAGTAATATCTTAACTTTGATACTATGAGCCACTGTCATGAACAAAGATTGCATTTTATAATGGACAATTCTTGCTGTTCAGTGATGTGAAGGTTTCAAGGGTTTATTTCCATCCCCGTCAAGAAAGGAAACTTTGTCAAAAACAACTCTAAACATCTTTAGAAGTTCAAAAACTCATTGATAATTTGTCAAATTCTCCAAAGTGCATTCCATTCAATGCAAGCTGAAAAACTTCACCCATATCGGCGCACCCGGATCAAGGCGCCCAATGCGATCGCTTTCCCATGTGAGAATATTTGAGGGTTGAGATTGGCCGGCTCTCAATAATGTATGAGTAGGCTGAGTGCAGTGAATCGAAAAAGACATTCTGGCAAGATAGTAAAATGACTCTATATCGGTCAATATTGGTTCAAAAATCATAAGTTTGGTCTCAAATTGTGAATCTAGATCTTTTCTACAATCTAAGACCAAATTTATAATTTTTGAACTGATATTGACCGAGCTGGAGTGATCTTCCTATCTTGCCATAATGTCTTCTTTGTTTGGACAGACTATTGGCTGAAAGCAGTGGAGCGAAGTGGATCAGTAATGGAGGTTCATCGACATGTCAAATCGATGTTTGCTCAGCTGTTGACATACACGTCGTGCGTGTGGTCGCCAGGAAAACTGGAAAAATATGGTTTTCCTTCAAGAAATGAGACTTTCCTTGCTATTTTATGGTCTTCTGTGGTGTTGAACGTTTCATGTGTATGTATCTCTGAAGTGGAAATAATGCCGGGTTTTTCCAAGCACACTCAACGTTGAGGAACCCTCAAATTTTGATGAACAGCTGACATTTTCTATGATAAGTATAGGAAATGTAGTAAAGTGTAGTAAACTTGAGGATCCCTCAAATTTGAGTGTGCTTGGAAAAACCGGGCATAAGAGTTCTCTTCCTATTTCATGGTCTTCTGTTGTGTTAAATGTTTTCATACACTTTTTATCTAGTAAGGCTACCCTGTCTTGCGAAAAATCTCTAACACGCCATATATATTTCGAATACAGGGTGTTTCAGGAGGAATGTGCAATACTTCTCAGGCTGATTCCTTACACCAAGTAGACAAAAAAGTTCCATGGGACAAACCCTCAAAAACGCTTTGTTACCGAGATAACAATGGCGGAAAATTGAGATTTTTCAAAACATATTAATTTTTCTAATTTTTTAGAGGCTTTAGTGAGGTTCTAAAATAATCAATTCCTATGTAAAATTAGCTGAGGAATTGAATGAAACCAGTTCCAAGTTTGTAACTTTAGCGGTTATTGAGATAATTGAAAAAATATGCTAAAAACGCCATTTTTCAACAATAAGGGTTATAACTGGATAAGGAATTATAAAATTGTATTTATTATTAATGGAAGTTGAAGAGAGTCGGATTCTAAACGAAAAGTTGAATGGCGGCGATTGTGTAAATCTCACCCAAATCTCAGAAATAGCGATCAAAAATCGCAAAATCGCTACTAAACACAAATTTATCACTCTTGTCAATTTTGCGATTTTTGATCGCCATTTCTGAGATTTGGGTAAGATTTACACAATCGCCGCCATTTAACTTTTTGTTGAGAATCCGACTCTCTTCAACTTCCATTAATAAAAAATACAATTTTAGGATTCCTTATCCAGTTATAACCCTTATTGTTGAAAAAAATGGCGTTTTCTAGCATATTTTTTCAATTATCTCAATAGCCGTTGTAGTTAAAAACTTGGAACTGGTTTTATTGAATTCCTCAGCTAATTTTACATAGGAATTGATCATTTTTGAACCTCACTAAAGCCTCTAAAAAATTAGAAAAATTAATATATTTTGAAAAATCTCAATTTTCCGCCATTGTTATCTCGTTAACAAAGCGTTTTTGGGGGTTGGTCCCATGGAACTTTTTTGTCTACTTGGTGTTAGGAATCAGCCTGAGAAGTATTGCACATTCCTCCTGAAACACCCTGTATATCTCGGCTCATAGGCCACATAGAGAGGCCACATAGAGGTTTTTTACTAATTGATTGGTACTATCCGACACTACAATTTGGTGTTAATTAGTTTTCTTATTAAATAAATAAAATTTGAAGTGATACAATTTGGATGTGCTTATTTACGAGTGTGTATTGGTTAATTAGGTGATCAGAAAATTTTACAATATTTGGTGCATTTTAAAAAGTGTTGTTGTTTTTAAATAATGTTACTCTGATATGAAGATGGTTGTATATGGTCAGTGAATATAGATAGAATCTTCATATTCACAGGTAGACCTATAGTGTAACTGTACCATAAATATTCAATACTCATTCAATTGAACAATAAGCTTCTTTCGATTTCTGTAGTATTCTCTGATTCTATTCTACTGATGGCGGCTCGTCCCACAAAACAGGTGAAGTGCTGTATAGTGAAAGATACGGGCACTTAACCTAATTCGTGGGCACGAGCCGCCAGTGATCTCTATTCTACTGTATTATAGAATAGCTGTTCTGGCTGTCTCAGAGATCACATTCTTGGAAGATATCGGTCAACTCTTAACTTGTCTCTTACATCGAT
Organism: Sogatella furcifera; assembly: GCA_017141385.1. Lineage (NCBI taxonomy): Eukaryota > Metazoa > Arthropoda > Insecta > Hemiptera > Delphacidae > Sogatella > Sogatella furcifera. The sequence goes on from CM029551.1 coordinate 34,910,485, forward strand.
TCATAGATTACATAATTATTTTGTCCCACAGCTCAATAGGAGAACTGTTGTACTGACTTTAAGATTATACTTAGGCTACTATACTGACTTTTATTTTACTTTCTACTGTGTAATATCTCGTGATATGATCTTGTATTGCTATTGCTGAATCAAACCAACACCTATTATTGAATGTAATTGTACTCTTGTAGTATTATTACCATGTAGACCTGAAAACTCTGACACAAGACTTGAGCCAGCCAGGTTGCACAACTATTATTACATTATTATTATTATTATTATTATTATTATTATTATTATTATTATTATTATTATTAACATTAAATTTGTAGTATAGCTACCACCTATTATCACAATTTTATTATTATTATCGTATGCCACGTTTGGTGGGGAGTCCTAAAAGGATGTTCCACCGGCAAAATAACCTCAATAATTATCCTCGATGGGAAATTGAGGTATTTCTTGAAAAATAACCTATTATCATAATGATGTTGATCAAAAGCTATCGCAAACTGTTATAGTTTATATGATTATATTACATTTCCAAACCGCAGAACAGCTTAATGAAATCATGCTGTCAGAGGGGTGTGGTCTGATATAATAGCCCTGATTTGTTGATAGATTGACGAAGTGTGGTTTCGAATAGCATTGAATAACCTCAAGTTTCGATCAGTTTGTGATTTCTCTGCAATAGATACTCAAATCCCTCTCTACAAAATTTTCATTTTACAAAATGCCCTTTTTATAAAACACCTTTTTTTTAAGTTATGTTGTAATATATTTAAGAATTACTGAAAGCTTTTCAAGAGGTGTCTAGATTGATTGATTCGAGATTTTGAGCTATTAATGTGGCTAAGTTACATCTTAGAAACTGTAGTTCACATCACAATTTTTATATTGGTTTTTTTTTAATTAATCTCAAACATGGACTTGTTCTATCATGACTTGAAAATCATTACATCATTTCTTTGAGTAAGAAAACTTCGGCTGAAGAAGAAATTTGGACTTGTAACCTCAAATTTTGGACTATATTTGAATGAAAATTGTGTTTTGAAATATCAAGGGCAAGGCCTGTTCTTTCAACCGATGTGTGTTTTTCCAATAGATCAATAAATAAATAAATAAATAAATAAAATCATGATCTTTAATTCATGACTTTCATCATTACATGGAAATAATAACAACATGTAATATATAAAAACATTTTAAACCTGTATAAAACCAACTTTACTCTTACATTTGATTCGAGATTTGATACGAATCAATGCCAGGGATCGATTGAAAGCGTCGAAGGAAATCCTATTCTTGGAACTGGAAAAGACCTTCACAAGAACGGTCGGACTCAAAAATAAACAAGGATTCACCCTCTAAGGGGATCGAAATAGAACAGGATTAACCTGAGAGCAAGTAGGATGAGAAAAAGGATGGAAAAGAGAGACTAGAGTGAAATAGGGTCTGGAAGAAATGTGAAGGATCTAACAGCTTTCTAAGCTCTATTCCTCAAAGAGAAAGCATTTATTTAGGTCAGATAGTGAAGCTTTTTAGAGGGAATAAAGGGGATTTTAAGTAATAGTTATCATCTAGTATTATTCTCCTTCAATTGAACTATTTTCTTCCTGATGGTTCCACTTCACTTGAGGTTATTCCTAATATCAACGTTCACAAGAACAGTTTGTCCAAGCAAAGAAGACCCTCTGGCGAGATGAGAAAATTACTCCAGCTAGGTCAATATTGGTTCAAAAAATATTGATTTGGTCTCAAATTGTAGATCGGAATGTTTCCTATGATTCAGATCAAATCAGAAAATTTTGAACCAATATTGACCAAGCTTGAGTCATTCTCCCATCTTGCCAGAGGGTCTTCTTTGCTTGGACAGACTGTAGTGTAACCATACTTTGGACAACTGAAATACCTATAAATGAGCTTGCATAACATGATTTATAGTAAATCTGTCTCATATTTCATTGCTCTATAATCATATTCTGTACTTCATAATTATGAAAAATGAGCTGCAGTAACAATAATATAGTAGTCTACAAAAACCAATATCGTTCAATGCTTATAATAACATATTCAATTGAAAAGTAATGAAGTTTCCATTGGAGCCATTAATGTAGTCCCAACTGAAAAAGCAGTCTGCTTATGGAACACCCTCTTCCCCCACCACCAAACACCGTCGACCAATCACGTGCGAGAGAACTGACTGTGAGGACACGCCTACAACGCACTCCCATTGGCTGATACCTGAACGTCATTATCTAGTCTATGCTCTAAAATTTTTCCAGTTCATTCAGAAATCCCAAAGCTTTTGAACATTTTTATTTTGTGTTTCTGATCAGATCTTCATTGTTAACAGTGAACTCAATCAAAATTCAGGATTTTGTAAAGTGAAAAGTTTTTTTAAAGTTAAAATTGTAATGTAAACATTCAGCAACCATCATCATTCATTCACTATGTAGCCTAAACATCATCATCCACTTATCACCTTTGCTTAAAATACTTTATATAAGTCGCAATTGTGACAACAAATTATAAACAAATAAACAAAATATTTTGTGGAACATTGATGGCTTGACAATTGTGATGCTGCTGTTGGTGGATGCTCCACATATTACCTATGTACTAGATACTGTATTGTTTAGCTATGAGTTCAATTGAATTAATGAATGATCTTGTTTAATAATAATAATTAATCAATTTTAATTAAGATTTTTAATGTATTGTGTGCTTTTCAAACATAAAAATGAGGTGCAAAAGCGGTAATATAGTATGAATAAACTAATAAGGCGTATTTAGCTAATATTGAATTACAGTTTTCAACAATATTCTAAGAATACCTCTTGCTTGAAAAATTGAAACAATTTATCTTTATATATACGTTCGCGGAATATAATACTTTCCTTTATTCATTCCGTCTTTCATAAGACGTATTCAGTTAATATCCTAATTGACTGTTAATTACAGTTTTCAACAATACTCGAAGAATCCCTCCAGCTTGAAAAATTTGAACAATCTTTGTTCGCGGAAGATAACATACTTCCTTTCATTCTCTCTCCTTTAACTGACAACTATTGATTACATTATTTCACTCTGTAAAATAATAATTAATATTAATAATATTATTATAACTCAACAAATATCCCTTTCATTCCCCTCAAGCATAAAAACTCTCATCTATGACGTTCATTTCCTTTGTTATATCATAACCATCCTCTCAAATGACCAGCGGCTATAGCTGTCCAAGCAAAGAAGACATTTTGGCAACATGGGAAAATGACTCCAGCTCGGTCAATATTGGTTCAAAAACTATCAGTTTGGTCTCAAATTGTAGAACAGAATGTTTCCTACAAGTTGAAACCAGATTAGAAGGGTTTGAAACAATATTGATCGAGCTGAAGTAATTTTCCCATCTTGCCAGAATGTCTTCTTTGCTTGGACAGACTATTATCATGAACGAGGCAATATTTTGATGAATCCAGGCATCGCGAGTTTTCCAATAAAACAAGAAATCGTATACGTCGTCCTTCTCTCATTCGATTTCGCTAGTGGCCAGAGAAAAGTAGCAAAACGCATTCAATGGACTGATTCGAAATATAAAAAAGAAAAAAGACTCCACTTCCAGTCTTCCAATCACTACAGCCCATGAAAGAAATTGCTTTTTCCTCCTGCAGAGGTCGTCATTTCTTTATTCCATCCCTTTTTTCCTATCAGTTTTCGGTTTGGGGTTGAAATATTGGACATCTTTCTGATTAAACTGCGGCGCTTAAAAATGATGAAAATGTCAATTGGTTTTCGTGTTCTTTCTTGAACGAGAGGAATTAGCAGATTAATTTGAGAATTCTTCTTGCATCAGTTTTTCATTAACCAAATGACCTTTCAGTTCGATGTTGGGAGGAAATTTCATTTGAAAAAATTCACCAAAAATTATTAATGTAGGTCTATGAAATGGATACAATTTACTTGTTTTCCCTGATAATTATCACTAGCGACTCGTACCCACGAAACAGGTGAAGTGCCCGTATCTTTTACTGTACACCACTTCACCTGTTTCGTGGGGACGAGCCGCCAGTCCAGTGTTTATTTATTTATAATAATTATTATTTATTTATAAACAGTGTTAATTATATTCTTGAGACTCCGTCTACTAATCAAATCTCACTAGAGTAAAAAGCTTAAAAATAGTCTAAAGCATGAAAATTTAATATTGGAAATAGCTTACTCACAGTATATATTGCGTAGACTAGGAGAAAACACGTCATTGCCCCAAGGCAGCCACATATTAGTGCTACTAGGTTGAACGCCATTGTTGCTGAAAAAACATAATTATTAGTAGCAAATAGATTTGGAAGTATCAATAATGATAATGAATATTCCACTATTAGTGGAAGAATTTGAACAATATTAGAATTAATTATTTAGAAACATAAATTTTTGTAGTGTTTTGCAATAATTAAATATGTGTAATAATTTATATGCGCATCAGCTTGACTAATAATAAAAATACATTAAATTCAGAACTGAACAATCATTTTCAGAAGAATTATTGTTAGAAGCAATTTCCAATAACAATAATTGTTTTATTGATCAAGGAAGAAAGAGAAAAAGTAAGAGAAAGAAGTGTTTGTCAAGTCAGCTGATTCCCCTGCAGTTTCGTTGTCAACAGCTATAATTATTTAACAACACAATTTATTGTAAATTATAAATAAATGATTATTCAGGATAGTGGACATCTGTATATTCTGGTCGAGTAATGAAGACAATCTAGCAAGGTAGGAAAAAATTTGGTTCAAAAAAGATAAATTTAGTCTGATATTATAGAGAAGAATGCATTCTATAACTTGAGACAAATTCATAATAATTATTGAAACGATATTGATCAAGCTGGAGCCATTTTCTCATTTTGCCAGAATTTCTTCTTTGCTCGACCTTAAATTTTAGTTGATACTGACCCCTTGAATTTCAGTTGATCTCTTGTGTATTGGATTAAGTCCATACAAAAATAATAATAATAATAATAATAAATAATAATAATAATAATAATAAAAATATTATTATTGGAAACAACATAATCATTTCATACCACCATTGTTCATACCACAATGGTGAATATTAGTTTGTAGGTCCGTTAGTTTACACGGAGTTTAACGGATTATCTGATCATACAACACTGGCGGCTCGTACCCACGAAACAGGTGAAGTTCCCGTATCTTTTACTGTACAGCACTTCACCTGTTTCGTGGGCACGAGCCGCCAGTATCACACAACAGATTGCAGCGATAATATGTGGTACTCTATGGATTCTGTCCGACCACAGTTATTGCCAATTATCAGATTATAAATTGATATTGTTCCAGGATTAATCAAATTATCTCTGAAATATCTGTTACAAATTGATATCAACAGGATGCTGCAGGTTTATAATGCGGAATTATTCAGATAATTTAAATTTAATTAATTAATTGTAATAATAATAATAATTTGAAAATTAATAAAAATAGGAATAATTTCAAAATAATTATAATTTTATTTGGATCTTCATATCAGATAGTTCAATATGTTTTTAAGCCATGGTCAGTGTATCAAATAGAACCCTGGTCATGTCTACCTTCTTGAATGTATCTTTGACACTTTTCATCCTATACAAACATAGAAAAAACATAGTTGAAACATAGAGATGTATATATGTGTATACGAGTTGTAGGCTATGAAAGACCGACCAATCACGACGAGGGTCTACTACGTCTATACTGCCACATTCTGGAAAAACCGGAAGCCTGGAGAAGTTCGATTTCCGGATATTTGGACGTAATTCCGGACTCAATGAATAGAACTGCTGGACAACTCCAGCTCCAGTCCAGGCTTCAGACTGACGGCCGATTACTACTTAATTGACTTTTGCAGCGTCACTGCAACCAGCTACGAGCAGCTACTCCAATAAGTGAGTTAGAGAGAGATAGAGGGAGTGAGAGAGAGGAATCTAGATTCAGATTCAATTCACTTCATCTATGTGGATTACAAAGTATATAAGCTTAAATACTATATTATGAGAATTCAAAATTAACACACCGTTCGCTTTAATAAACTGATTACAGACTATGGAAAATTATAAAAATGATTCAAAGTTAGGTTTTTATAGTTAGCGATGACATAACTGGTGCTGTAATTACAAGACAAGGCGGAGTTTGAACATATATAAATGTCCATACTTGGAAAGGGATGTCTCAGGACAACACTCAACAGTGGCATAATGTTTTCCTGATAGATTCAAATAAGAATTATTGGATTTAAAAGTCAATGATATGGAATTGTGTAGAATTAATTGAATTGGAAATACATGGGAACAATAAAATATGGAATGATGATGATGATATGGATGAAGAAAGAGAGAGAATTTGAGGGAAAGAGAAAGGAAGATAAAGAGAGAGTGTGAGAGCGGAGTGATAATGAGTGAGTGGCTTCACCCTAACAAGTTCTGTCTTCTGAAAGATCTTAACTCAGATCTCAAAGTAAACTTCCAAATAAGATCGAACAGTGACTAGCTGTCTCTCTCTTCTCTCTCTCTTTCTTACTTCAATGATCTTTCTTTAAAAATCTTTCTTTCTGTCACTCAATCTCCCTCTCTTTCTAACTTTCTCCCTCTCTAGCACTAACTCTTATTCCTCCATCTATTTTTTCTCTCTCTTTCCCACTAACTATCTCTCTCCCACTAACTAACTCTTTCTAATTTCTCTCTCACGCTTTCTCTCTCTCTTTCTATCTCCCTCTATTTCTCACACTTTTCTCTACATCTATCCATTTTTATCTCTTGGTCTCACTCCCGCTCTCTCACTGTCACTCTCTCTCTCTTTCTAACACATACATTCTCTCAAGTCCTCTTGAACTCTTTCTTCAGTCTCTCTCGAGAGTCCTCCATCCTAGACCCACTTTGTCAAGAATCATTTGTACCAAGCAAAGAAGACATTCTGGCAAGACGGAAAATTACTCCAGTACAATCAATATTGGTTCAAACATTAGAAATTAAGTCTCAAATTGTAGAAAACATTCTGCTCTACAATTTGGAACCAAATTGATCATCTTTGAACCAATATTGACCGAGCCGGAGTAGTTTTCCCATCTTGCCAGAATGTCTTCTCAGCTTGGACAGACTACACTCACAGGGTGCTGTTGCTTTTCTGGGTGAACAACCTGAACAACATTGTGTACTCAGCTCTTCACTCAGCCGCTGATTGGAAATCTAATGATTGCTTGATTGCAAATCAGCTGATTGATTGGGGATCAGCTGTTCAATGGCCGGAAATCTACTTGATTGGAAGTGTGATAGATTAAGATGGTAGCTCACAATTCTTATTTATTTGACAGTTATATTGGTTTGGATAGGCTTTTAAAAGCAATAATAGAGATAACAATAACAATTACAATTTCAGATTTTGTTTACTTAAGTTCCCATTACTACAAGTCGCGGGCACATGTTGGGAACAAAATGCAAAATGAACTCAGTTGTATAGAGGAACGCAAATCAAAAATCAGCTGACCCGTGTATACAACTATGTGTTTCTATTGTTGCATAGTTTTTTGTGTCCGTGTTTTGTATAGTCTGTCCAAGGAAAGAAGAGCCTCTGGCAAGATGAGAAGTCGACTCCAGCTCGGTCAATATTGGTTCAAAAATTATTGGTTTGGTCTCGTTCTGGAAACGTTCTGATTTACAATTTGACGCCGAATCAATAACTTTTGAACCAATATTGACCGAGCTGGAGTCATTTTCTCATCTTGCCAGAGGCTCTTCTTTGCTTGGACAGACTATACATTTAACAATAGTATGGGTTATAACTGGATATGAAATCATAAAGTTGTATTTTTAATCAGTGGAAGTCGAACTGGATCGAATTCTGAAGAAAAATTTGAATAATAATAATTAATTAGAATCTCAATTTATTGCTATATAAATAGACAATGGACTTCTGCAACTGCAAATATTGACCAATGTACTAAATAGCAGGCGAGATCCGTTGAATGAAACTGATGATAAAACTGTGCCCGGACCGGGAATCGAACCCGGTACCCCTCGGTTGCCGGCCGAGTGACTATAATAATAGAGTGGCTGTAATAATTTGAGTAAAACTTACACAAATCTCAGAAATCGTTACTTAATACTGATTTTTCACATTTTGTTTTGTCTATTTTGTCTCCTTATGATCGTGATTCCTGGGATTTGGGTGAGTTTTACGGGATCACGACCAACTCAATTTTTCTCCAGAATCCGATCTTCTACAACTTATATCAATTCAAAATACAATTTCATGATTCCATATCCAGTTATGACACCTAACATTTTAAAAATATTGTTGATTATTTGCATATTTTCTCGATTAACTCAATAACCGTTCAAGTTACAAACTTATAACTTGTTTTATTAAATTTCTCACCTCATTTTGCATGGGGAATAATTATTTCTGATTCTACATAAATCCTCTAGAAAATTAAATATTCGTATATTTAAAAAAAAATCAATTTTCCGTCATTAGTGTCTCAGGCCGCTATTACACGATAAAAGTTCTACATCTATTATCAAAGATATTATAATATGTTCTCTATAGGAGAACATATGACATAAAATATGATCATTCATAATATTTGGTTCATTACACGGTAATATTTCATCATCACAGATGTTTGATAATAGAAATATGTCATAGAACTATTATCGTGTAATACCCGCCTAAGGCAGGTATTACACAATAATGGTTCTATTATCATAGTTGATCATATGGAAAGAGATGAAAATACGAAATCATAATTATTTTCATTTCTTTCCATATGATCAACGATGATCATAGAACTATTATCCTGTAATACCGGCCTTAGAAAAAAATGCGTTCTTGGAGGTTGGCTATTTGCAATGGAACTTTTCTCTACTTTGAGTAAGGAATCAGCACATTTCTCCTGAAACATTCTGTATTAGCGGTAGTAAATGAGCAAGCTGAGAAGACACTCACATACAATGTAAAGTGTATGGCAACGGCGTGTCTTCTCAGCTTGTGCATTGACTTCATCTACCGGCCTCCAAATCGATTTCCAATGCTTAGTTCAGGAGCGAAAGTCCTCGTGATTGAAAGCATGTGCTCCAACGCTGGCCATTCATAATCTAATTAGCTGCTTGATTGATATGGCGACATGACGTCATATCAACTACTGCCATGCTGATATAGTCCATGTGATATATAAGCAAAGAAGATATTCTGGCAAGATGGGGAAATGACTCCAACTCGGTCAATATTGGTTCAAAAATAATAAATTTTGTCTTAAATTATAGACAACTTTCTGATCTACAATTCGAGATCAGGTTTATAATTCTTGAACCAATATTGACTCCAGCTCGGTCAATATTGGTACAAAAATTATAAATTTTGTCTCAAATTATAGACAACTTTCTACTCTACAATTTGAGACCAAGGTTATAATTGTTGAACCAATATTGACCGAGCTGGAGTCATTCTCCCATCTTGTCAGAATGTCTTCTCTGCTTGGACAGACTGTAGTAATGCTCCATCGTTTGCCACTGTAATAATGGAATTAGAATTCCATCCACATTCCGGGAAAATTAAATTTCATCTACATTCTGAGAAGTGTTGTGGAATATATGAAAATATTTTTGATTTTAAAGTGATACTGGCGGCTCGTGTCCACGAAACAGGTGAAGTGCTGTATAGTATGAGATACGGGCACTTCACCTGTTGGGCACGGGCCGCCAGTGCCCTGAAATAGTCTAGACTATTGATAGTGTTGAAGAAAATAAAGGAAGATTCTAAAAAATTTTACTCTTCTCAGCTGAGTCAACCACCATTTTTTGTTGAAAACTCTCTTAACTGTGAATCTCCATCCTAGGGTCTACATGCACTGTCAGTTTGGAGTGACAGCTCCATCGTTCACATCTATAGTCTGTCCAAGCAAAGAAGACCCTCTGGCAAGATGGGAAAATGACTCCAGCTCGGTCAATATTGGTTCAAAAATCATTAACTCGATCTCAAATTGTTAATCAGAATGTTTTCTACAATTTGTGATTTATGATTTTTTTAACCAATATTGACCGATCTGGAGTCATTTTCCCATCTTGCCAGAGGGTCTTCTTTGCTTGGACAGACTATATCTGTCACAAGTCATTGTGAATGAGGTATAGTTCAATTATGTACTTGAAAATAATGAAACTCACTTGAAGATATCGTTCCAGGCTCAAGAAAGCTGTGACTGTGAGGAATTGTTGTATTTCCACTCCAGTAATGTCTCTCTTCATGGACAAAGTTGGCCATTATCATGATAATCAGTGTGAAGTATCCCTGAAACATAGGAAAAGTTTAGATGCTATTAGGAAAAAGTTTCCACATTAGAAATTCTAGGGAATTCTAGAAAATAAAGTGATATGAATTGAATAGGCCTATTGGATAACAAGAACTGATAATCTTTCCAAGCAGAGAAGACCCTCTAGCAAGATGAGGAAATGACTCCAGCTCGGTCAATATTGGTTCTAAAATTATTTTAATTTAGTCTAAATTGTAGGATACATTCTGATCTACATTTTGAGACCAAATTAATAATTTTTGAACCAATATTGACCGAGTTGGAGTCATTTTCTCATCTTGCCAGAGGGTCTTCTTTGCTTGGACATACTAAACAATTATAGTACTTGTAGAACCAATGGAACTAATACAATAGTAGTCCTACAACTTCTTGTTATCAAATATAAGGTGAGCTTGTAACTTTATTAAATATTACAAGTTATGTAATTCATTGAATTTCAGTATTATTATAGTTATTTTGAACTGAAAAGACAAGCTGTTTCATTGTAACGTTTATAGCAACTGAGTGAATTTGGAGCTTTGGGCGGATTTGTCTGTCTCTTATACTTCATTATTAATTATTATTTATACAGCGTATGAATCTTAATAGTGGGGTAGTTCCACTTCGCTATACAGGGTGTTTCAGAAGGAATGTGCAATATTTCTCAGGCTGATTCCTTACACCAAGTAGACAAAAAAGTTCCATGGGACCAACCCCCAAAAACGCTTTTTTACTGAGATTAAAACCAGTTCCAAGTTTGTAACTTCAACGGTTATTGAGATAATTGAAAAAATATGCTAGAAAACGTCATTTTTCAACAATAAGGGTTATAACTGGATAAGGAATCATAAAATTTTATTTTTTATTAATGGAAGTTGAAGAGAGTCGGATTCTAAAGGAAAAATTGAATGGCGGCGATTGTGTAAATCTTACCCAAATCACGGAAATAGCGATCAAAAATCTAAATCGCTACCAAACACAAATTCATCACTTGTGCTATGTTTTGTCAATTTTGCGATTTTTGATCGCCATTTCTGAGATTTGGGTAAGATTTACACAATCGCCGCCATTCAACTTTTTCTTTAGAATCCGACTCTCTTCAACTTCCATTAATAAAAAATAAAATTTTATGATTCCTTATCCAGTTATAACCCTTATTGTTGAAAAATGGCGTTTTCTAGCATATTTTTTTTAATTATCTCAATAACCGTTGAAGTTAAAACTTGGAACTGGTTTTTTTAAATTCCTCAGCTAATTTTACATGGGAATTGATTATTTTAGAACCTCACTAAAACCTCTAAAAAATTAGAAAAATCTATATATTTTGAAGAATCTCAATTTTCCGCCATTGTTATCTCAGTAACAAAGCGTTTTTGGGGGTTGGTCCCATGAAACTTTTTTGTCTACTTGGTGTAAGGAATCAGCCTGAAAAATATTGCACATTCCTCCTGAAACACCCTGTATAACCTAATTTTCCACAGTTGGGAGAATGGAGAGCAATGTAAGTTATAGTTCTTTTACACTTCAAAACAGAAATTTTGATTTTAAAGTAATACTGGCGGCTCGTGTCCACGAAACAGGTGAAGTGCTGTACAGTAAAAGATACGGGCACTTCACCTGTATCATGGGCACTAGCCGCCAGTGATTACTGATATAATTCCTTCACAGATCTTGTTCTATATTATGGAATGAATTAAAATTGACGAAAATAGAAAATTTCATCAATCATGAAGAGGTTCCATATTAAGGTTTTACTCAACATGTTCCATTATTGGATAATATGGAAATCAATCAATTGAAAATGTATTGGTACTCCGTCAAGAGAATTATTCATCAAGAGTTATTAGTTAGTCGTTGATGTCAGACAAATCATCATCATAACTCCAGGATAGAATTGCAGTTGTTTGAGTGTTTTAATTAATTAATAAATTTATTTGAATAAGTGGCATCAATGGAGATTACTAGAACCACTCTGATAAAGCTCTTTCCAGATCCCTAACATGTCCAACAAAGGACTGAACAAATATTCATAACTTTAATCCTTTACTAGAGTCTGTCCAAGCAAAGAAGAACCTTTAGCAAGATGTGGAAATGACTCCAGCTCAGTCAATATTGGTTCAAAAATGATTGGTTTGGTCTCAAATTGTAGATCAGAATGTTTCCTACCATTGAGACAAAATCAATAATTTTTGAACCAATTTTGATCGAGCTGGAGTCATTATCTCAACTTGCCAGAGGCTCTTCTTAGCTTAGACAGATTATTACAATATATCAATTCCGTCCGATCAAAAAGTAATCCAATATGAAACCCCCATATAATCCTTACAATATCATCGAAATGTGATTGATGTAGTTTCCAACTTGGAGTAACACGTATAGGATGGGAACTCATTTATAGTTGAAATCGGAAATTACATCAAATAGAGTACTATCCTTCATCAAACGTGCATTTCTGCTCCCGAACCCTCAATAATTTTCACTTTACAATCTAAAACAATGAATGCTCTTTCACTTTGTCTGTGGATTACATGTTTTTACAACGAATTTCTGACATGAATGGAGCTATAGTCTGTCCAAGCAAAGAAGACCTTCTAACAAGATGGGAAAATTACTCCAGCTTGGTCAATACTTGTTCAATAATTATAAATGTTGACTTAATAGTAGAACATATTGTTTCCTACAATTTGAGATCTAATTGATAATTTATGAATCAATATTGACCGAGCTGGAGTCATTTTCTCATCCTGTCAGAGGCTCTTCTTTGCTTGGACAGACTATACATATTGTAGATTGAAATTTTACTGAATGAAAAGAAATCTCTTTTCATGCAAGTATAGTCTGTCCAAGCGAAGAAGACACTCTGGGAAGATGGGAAAATGACTCCAGCTAGGTCAATATTGGTTCAAAAATTATGAATTTGGTCTCACGTTGTGGATCAAAATGTTTAATACAATTTAAGACCAAATTTATAATTTTTGAACCAATATTGACCGAGCTGGAGTAATTTTCCCATCTAGCTAGAATGTCTTCTTTGCTTGAACAGACTATATCGAACCAAACCAAGCGGGAGTTGGTTTACTCAGCTTTTGTTCTGGTTACAATAGAGTTGATGTTCACAAATTGATATTGATTGAAATGAATAGGTGAGTCCACACGGAGGGATTGTTTTCGGTTTTGTTGCTTGTGGGAAATCTTGAAAGCTGCTTGGGGAAAGCTCTTTCAATAGAACATAATTAGGTTCTGTTGCCGAGTCGAAGTTCGACATTGGCGCCTCGTGTTCACAAAACAGGTGAAGTGCTGTACAGTAAAAGATACGGACACTTCACCTGTTTCGTGGGCACGAGCTGCCAGTGAGTCGAACATCAATCAAGTCAACTAGCTTCAAATACTGATTCTTTGAAAAGAATATCCCAGTTATTTGTACTTTAAGTGTCCACTTCAAAAATCCGATAAGTCTGGAATATGAATTGAAAAATAAATGAAAATCAAACACCCTTTTAAAAACTTTAAAATTATTAAAACACAGACATGTTTCGGCACATAATGGCCTAATGTGCCGAAACACGTCTGTGTTTTAATTATCTTAAAGTTTTTTAAAAGGGTGTTTTCATTTATTTTTCAATTATTTCGAATAGCCCCAAGTTTTAAAGTTCTGGAATATGAACTACACCATAGGATTCTTTTTATTGTAAACTTTTTGAGTATTGTAATAGCCTGACCAAGCAAAGAAGACATTCTGGCAAGATGGGAAAACGACTACAACTCGGTCAATATTGATTGAAAAAACATCAATTTGGTCGTAAATTGTAGAAAACATTCTGATCTACAATTTGAGACCAAGTTTATAATTCTTTAATCAATAATGATCGAGCTGAAGTCATTTCCCATCTTGCCAGAATGTCTTCTTTGCTTGGACAGACTATACTTGTTATCAACGCTCTTCTTAGATTATATCTGTAGATTCTGTAGATATCTTCTTCTTCTTCTTCTTCTTCTTCTTCTTCTTCTTCTTCTTCTTCTTCTTCTTCTTTTTCTTCTTCTTCTTCTTCTTCTTCTTCTTCTTCTTCTTCTTCTTCTTCTTCTTCTTCTTCTTCTTCTTCTTCTTCTTCTTCTTCTTCTTCTTCTTCTTCTTCTTCTTCTTCTTCTTCTTCTTCTCTTCTTCTTCTTCTTCTTCTTCTTCTTCTTGTTCCTCTTCATTTTCTTCTTCTTCTTTTTTCCCCTTTTGGATATTACAGCTTAGGGGTATCCTGTCCTGTTGCGAGGCTGGTCTTGTTTCTCTGAATCCGCTGAATTATAAATACTGTAACGAAAACTAAAATAATTCCCCAACAATCTTCAAGGAACATATTATATGTCACCCTGAATAACTAGCCGGCAGGCTCGTTTCGCTCGCCTTTCCCGCCTGACCAGGGGGCTCCGCCCCTGGACCTCCGACAGTAAAGGCAGTGTAAGTGAGTCAAACAGGCTCGCTTCGCTCGCCTGCAAAACCTCTGTCAGTGTCAGCGGAGACAAACAGGATCGCTTCGGTCGCCTGCAAATCCCGTTCAGTAGGGGTTTGAAATATATTGAGCACAGCATTTCTACACCTAATCTGGACCTGTTTACCTAATTGCAACATTTTCTAACAATTTGTTCTAGAAAAAATAGTTTGAAACTTGATTCAATATCTTCCAAATTAGTTTATCTATGACGGAAGATATGCAACCCACAACACATCTACAATTTTGAAAACCTGATTACTGGCGTAATCTTGAACGGATTGCAAAAATATTTTAACACAAAATTTCTAGACCTCATTTGAACCTGCCCACCAAATATCAACATTTTCTACCGATTGGTTCTCGAAAAATGAGGAAAACGCCGAAAAACTCTAGAAAAACTAAAATATTTGGCGTATCCTTGAAAAGTTTTTAAAATCCGTTCTTAGCGCGTGTCTAAACGTCCAACTGAACATGCATGCCGAATTTGAACGCATTCGGTTCAGTGGATTTTTAGTTCTGGTGATGAATCAGTCAGTCAGTCAGTCAGTGCCATTTCGCTTTTATAGATATAGATATTTCCTATCGCAAAGATGATAAAGAGTCATCAATCAATCTCAAGAACAACGATGATAATCAATAATGAATAACTCCCAAGATATTCTGTTTTGTTCAATAATTCAGCTCCAATTCCCAGTGTTATTGGGATCCGAGCAAAGATTGTAATAAGGCAATAAGCTCCTAAGTCGCTCCCACTTGGAGACGAAGCGGCTTCACTGATTCTCTTTGAAGCTGGAGCTAGCATTCAAACTACCAGCTTGAGTTAGGCTGTTCAAGCCAAGAAGACATTCTGGCAAGATGGGGAAATGACTTTCGCTCGGTCAATATTGATTCAAAAACTAAATTGTAGGAAACATTCTGAACTACAATTCGAGAATGAATTTATGTTTTTTGAATCAATTTTGACCGAGCTGGAGTCATTTTCCTATCTTGCCAGAATGTCTTCTTTGCTTGGACAGACTATAGTAACCAACCCCTGAAGGTAGTGGTGGGATGGGGCTGTCTCTTTACAAACCTCCCTGTATACTTTACTTAGTACTTCTCTTTTACTTTGGTCTACTCCTCCCATTTACTTCTCCTATTCTCTTCATCATCTGTGTTCTCTCTCTATTGCAATGGATTTCTTCCTGTATTTCCACACATTCTCTGACGCTACCTTCTACTTCCTTCGCTACCTCCCATCCCTCTTAATTCTATCATGTTTCTTCAACTTCTTCCTTTTCATTCACAGTACTTATATTTTCCACTAGTCCTGTTTAATTTTTTTGTCTCTCTTTTTCTTAAATTCTGTCGATTTTATTGTCAATCATGCTCATATTTACTACAATTTCATAAAATTAACCTTTTTCTAACATTCTTCAATTTTTCGATTTTGGTTTCCTACAATTCCACTTTTATATATTTTTCACTCGTATATATTTGTAATTCATCATCCACCCTCTCTCTTTTTAGCTTTTCCTATCAATCTTCCACTTCAATTGCTCATTCACATTTCTCCTCCTCTTCTTCTTCTTCTTCCTCTTCTTCTTCTTGGTTTTCATCTTCTTTTTTCCTATCTTTCGTCTTTCCTTTCTATTGTCTGTTTTTCCTTCTTCGTTTTATCCTTTTCATCTATCCTCCATAGTCTACCTCATACTCCTCGAATTCATCCTTCTACTTCTATAGTCTGTCCAAGCAAAAGACCCTCTGGCAAGATGAGAAAATGACACCAGCTTGGTCCAAAATATGGTCCAATATTGGTTCAAAAATTATTGATTTGGTCTCAAATAGTAGAATCAGAATATTTCCTACAATTGAAACCAGATTAATAATTTTTGAACCAATATTGACCGAGCTGGAGTCATTTTCTCATCTTGCCAGAGGTCTTCTTTGCTTGAACAGACTATACTTTTCCTCTTATCTTAATCTTTTTGACAATTTCCATAAATATATGACATTGCCTATAATCTCCTCGATTTCTAAAGCTAATCTTTTAACTAATCCCCTCCTCCAAAACCTTCGAATTTTCTTATTCTAAATCATGTATTGAAGAAGAGAGGAGTCCCATTAACCATACAACATCTTCCGTTTCCTACGTCTTGTAGAATCTTTGAAGGATTAGATTAGTATATAGATAACAAAATTCAGAGATTTAAATTACAATATAAATGAGTAGAACAAATTATTCTATGAATAGAAAAAAGGAAATGAATACGAAAAAGGTGATGTAATGAAAAGAACGGTGATGCAAAATTTCAACAAATTTTGACGACTCTGCTCTTTGCTTTGATGTTTGTATGGCAGGCCACTGACTGATGATGATGATGATGATGGTGATGATGATGATGATGATGATGATGATGATGATGATGATGATGATGATGATGATGATGATGATGATGATGATGAAGAAGAAGAAGAAGAAGAAGAAGAAGAAGAAGAAGAAGAAGAAGAAGAAGAAGAAGAAGAAGAAAATGATGATGATGATGATGATGATGATGATGATGATGATGATGATGATGATGATGATGATGATGATGATGATGATGATGATGATGATGATGATGATGATGATGATGATGATGATGATGATGATGATGATGATGATGATGATGATGAGATGATGATGATGATGATGATGATGATGATGATGATGATGATGATGATGATGATGATGATGATGATGATGATGATGATGATGATGATGATGATGATGATGATGATGATGAGATGATGATGATGATGATGATGATGATGATGATGATGATGATGATGATGATGATGATGATGATGATGATGATGATGATGATGATGATGATGATGATGATGATGATGATGATGATGATGATGATGATGATGATGATGATGATGATGATGATGATGATGATGATGATGATGATGATGATGATGATGATGATGATGATGATGATGATGATGATGCCGGCGATGGATGATTATGATGATGATGATGATGATGATGATGGTGTAGGTTAGACTCTTCGGCTCGAGTGGTCGGAGCAGAAACCAAAGTTGTCCGATTACTTGAACTAGAAAATTACGAAGCTTGCCTGATAACCATCGTCCCTCTCGCTTTATTGATTGGACTTCGCGCTGCAAAACTCAGTCAAGTGTTAAAATCATCTAGATATGACTGAGTATGTAACTTACTGGTACTCGAAATCGGACTCTCAATCATGTTGAGGGAACCAAGTATTTCAACATCCGCAATAAACGAGATCAAAAAATATTGACCAGTCTCACATACAGGTTGAGTTGTGGGTCCACGCTCACAATTAACCTTAAAAATCCCACCTTAAAAACGGAATTGACAAGTCCAAATAGCTTAATTGATTTTAAAGAAAGGTTCTCTACTGTAGTCACAAAATTCATAATAATTATTACTATTATTCAGTCCGTCCAGGCAAAGAAGACATTCTGGCAAGATGGGAAAATGACTTCAGCTTGGTCAATAATGTTTCAAAAATTATAAATTTTATCTCATTTTATCTCCAATTGTAAGAAACCTTCTGATTCACAATTCGAGATCAAATTCATTGATTTAAACCAGTTTTGACCATCCTAGTGTCACTTACCCATCTTGCCAGAAAGTCTTCTCTGCTTGGACAGACTATGGCAGCAAACGCATCAACTTGAATAAATAAATAAATAATTGAATTATATTGAATAAATGAATAATAAATAAATAGATAACTTGACTAAAAATACGAATTTATGGCTGGGTTATCATCACAGACTTAGAGGAGAATTTATTATGCAATCCAAGAAATCGAGAAGTCAGATAGATAGAAATATCATCTAGGCTAGGAAAACAGAGATCTAGGAGAGCAAGGAGCTACGAGAATCTTGAGATTTGGAAGATTTAGAGATCGAAAGAGATCGAAAAGAAAATATCTAGCAGGATAAAAGAAGACATTTTGGCAAGATAGGAATATCATTACAGCCCGGTCAATATTGGTTTGAAAATGATAAATTTGATCTCAAATTTTATAATATAGCCTCTATAATTTGAGACCAAATTCATAACTTATACTCTTTGAGTATTTGTGAAGTTGATATTGTGGTAGTTATCCATAATAAATGAAAAGACAAGATGTTGTCAAACCACTGATTTATTAGAAAATTGAGATACCGGTTTCGGTTGTTACATCACTATCAATCTCTGGTAAACCAATCAATTCTATCAATCTCTGGTAGAGTTTACCAGAGATGGATGATGGTGTAACAACCGAAACCTGTATCTCAATTTTCTAATAAATCAGTGGTTTGACAATATCTTGTATTTTCATTTATCATAACTTCTAAACAAAAATTAAATGGGCCTACCCTTTCAAACTGTAAAAATATTATTTTACCACAAGTTTAAAAGGGTAATCGATTTTGATTTCTATTTTATCTATCAATTTTGTGATGAATTTTTTGATTCCTATTTTATCTATCAATTTTGCGTGAAGTTTAATTTTATTTTAAACCAATATTGACTGATCTGGACTACTTTTCTCATCTTCAAATAGCACATTCATCTTTGTATCTTGTATGGAATGGAATATTTTGCTCTACAATTTGAAACCAAATTCAATTATTTTTTAACCAATATTGACCGAGCTGGAGTCCCATCTTGCCAGAATCTTCTTTGCTCGACCAGACTATTAGCAATCTGCCAGTCTACGAGTCTCAAGAGTCAAGCTTCAAGAATTCACCAAGCGAATGCCTATCTCTAGAAGACTCGAGTCAACCACAAATAAATTCTGCCGAATAATTTGACGTCAACTGCTCTCTCGTTTAATAACCTTCGTCTCAGAAGAGCCGCTCGGCAAATGCTTTTATATGTACGATATGCATGTCTCTCGTATAGTCTCTACAAGCAAAGAAGACATTCTGGCAAGATGGGAGAATGACTCCAGCTCGATCAATATTGGTTCAAAAATTATAAACTTAGTCTTAAATTCTAGATAAGAATAATAGCTGCAATTTGAGACTAAATTTATAATGTTTAAACCAATATTGAACATTTTGGACTTATTTTACCATCTTACCAGAATGTCTTCTTTGCTTGGACAGACTATAATAATATATTAAGACTTTATTGCATTCCAAAACGGCTTCTAGCACATTTGGCCTACTTTACGTCAACCCGTTGTCATCAAGCTCTTACTCACAATCATAAATTAGGCGTAATTTCAGTTTATTGCATATTTATGCAATATGCAAGTTTGTATTAATATTGCATGTGATAGTTCTCAACTCTGGAATCCTTGTAATGAGAATGCTCATAACTGGATTATCTCGAACTTGTATAATACAATAAAGGCATGGTTAAACTTGGACAAGATTTGAGTAGTACCATTAATTTTATACAACAGTCCATCGTCATATTATTATTATTTATTATTACAATTGCGACTTATATAAAGTAGCCTATTTTAAGAAAAGGTGATAGATAAGTGAATGATGATGTTTAGGCTACATAGTGAATGAATGATGATGGATGATGAATGTTTACATTACAATTTTAACTTTGAAAAACACTTTTCACATAATATTACTATACATGAATACAATATTTAATGTATATTATGTGTACATATGAAATCTATTTATAATTTCACATACATTAATATGTAAGACAAACCCCAAATATCGATAGGAAACTTTAAAAACGTTACAATAAACTACAAAAGGAAAATATATATTCAATTCAAAATACCTAAAAAAAAATTTCCATTTCCAAGGCTCAGCTTACACCAAAACCCATGGACTGAAACAATAATTTATTATTATCGCACTTGATTTCTATAAATTCACATCACTCCATAACTATAACTTATCAATTTATAATCAAAATCAAAGTTTTCATCTCTTCTTCATTACGATATTATAATCATTGTGGAAGCATATCGTTATTCCATGATGCCTTCTCTATGTTGAAATCTATTGAACCTGTCTTCATATTTAGTTGAAATTTCTTTTTCAGGTAGATATTCTACCGAGTTCATTTCTTTCCATTTCTGTTCAATTATTAACACAGCTCCAATAAGATAATACAGTACTGTACTTTGCTTCTGAATTGTTGGAATGAATCTACGATCCAATTTCCTGCAGCCCCAAAACTCTATTAATTTGACTGGAAAGCAGTTATAGTCTGGCCAAGCAAAGAAGAGCCTCTGGCAAGATGAAAAAATGACTCCAGCTCAGTCAAAATTGGTTAAAAAATTATTGATTTGGTCTCAATCGTAGGAAACATTCTAATCTACAATTTGAGACCAAATCAATAATTTTCAACCAATATTGACCGAGCTGGAGTCATTTTCTCATCTTGCCAGAGGCTCTTCTTTGCTTGGCCAGACTACAATAGCTACGGAACTAGTTCTCGAATTGAATTTCGTTCTGGGAAAATTCGTCGCTATTGAACTCCAAACTTGATTGAATTAATATCATACCGCAAATCTCCGAGCTCAGAAGCGATTTTGAGATTCTGGATAAAATATTTCGAACCAACTCATAGTGCTTGAAACCATCAATTTTTGATACGCAACGTCATATTTTAGAAACGGAAAAATCTTTCATACACATTAATTTATCACAGTAATGATACAAATAAAGAGATGGATGATACAGAGTCCAAAATTTATACGCAATCGTATGGGGAAGATGCTCCTTGCCACGAGAGTTTTGCAACGTGTCGCCGCCATATTGGAAATAAGCTAAATTCTTTTCTAATTGATTAGAATTAGATATTTTTAAGTGCATTTTTGAACTTAGTTCAGGCATAGTATAATAGAGCTCTTTTTCTAGGGTTCTCTTTGGTTCAGGTAATTTTCTAGTTCCAACACTTCGGAGTTTCAGAGAACTTAAATTGGAAAAACTTTTGAACATTTAAATTTCCGTGGATCATATCAAGTAATACCACAAGTGTTTCTCCATCGGGGAAGATTTGGTTTATTTTGCCGGTGGAACATCCTTTTGGACTCCCCACCAAATATGGCAGAATACGATAATAATGACAATAATAGAGAGCGATTTTCCCTCAATTTTCGGCATTGTCAGATGACCTTACTAGCCTGAAGAAGAAAAAGAAGAAGAAGATTGATTGATTGATTGATTGCCAGGTCTGAAGAGACCCATGGCAAACAGCAAAACAGCAAATCACATATACAATACACAAAAATAAGAAGAAGAAGAAGAAGAAGAAGAAGAAGAAGAAGAAGAAGAAGAAGAAGAAGAAGAAGAAGAAGAAGAAGAAGAAGAAGAAGAAGAAGAAGAAGAAGAAGAAGAAGAAGAAGAAGAAGAAGAAGAAGAAGAAGAAGAAGAAGAAGAAGAAGAAGAAGAAGATGAAGAAGGTGATAAAGAAGAAGAAGAAGAAAGAAGAAGAAGAAAGAGAAGAAAGAAAGAAGAAGAAGAAGAAGAAGAAGAAGAAGAAGAAGAAGAAGAAGGAGAAGAAGAAGAAGAAGAAGAAGAAGAAGAAGAAGAAGAAGAAGAAGAAGAAGAAGAAGGAAGAAGAAGAAAGAAGAAGAAGGAGAAGAAGAAAAGAGAAGAAGAAGAAGAAGAAGAAGAAGAAGAAGAAGAAGAAGAAGAAGAAGAAGAAGAAGAAGAAGAAGAAGAAGAAGAAGAAGAAGAAGAAGAAGAAGAAGAAGAAGAAGAAGAAGAAGAAGAAGAAGAAGAAGAAGAAGAAGAATATGTAGAAAAGAGGAGAAGAAGAAGAAGAAGAAGAAGAAAAGAAGAAGAAGAAAAAGAAGGAAGAAGAAGAAGAAGAAGAAGAAGAAGAAGAAGAAGAAGAAGAAGAAGAAGAAGAAGAAGAAGAAGAAGGAAGAAGAAGAAAGAAGAAGAAGTAAAGAAGAAGAAAGAAAAAGGAGGAGGAGAAGAAGAAGAAGAAGAAGAAGAAGAAGAGGAGGATGAAGAAAAAGCTCGATTATAATAGAAGGTACTTTTATACATGTTTTTTTATTCAAAAATAATTAAAAAATGGTACTTTTATAATTATTTGAAATAAAAAACAGTCATAAAAGTAGCCCTGAGATGAAGGGAATACTTGTATATGTATACTGTAAAGTCATGTCATGAAATCTGAACAGGAAAGTGTATACTAACTGCAATATAGCTAGCTATTGATCGTGGTAAGTGCCAAGAATGCAAGCTAGAAAGCATCCATTTTATAACCCTGCTATAACAAGCGTTTATGACTTTGATGCGGCTAGAATGAGCCCGATATAACACACTGAATATTACGAGTACAATAGAACCAGTATTTTCATCACTTTTATACGTATTTTGCACATCGATTCATGGCTGTTTTACACATTTCGTGTTGTTTTTGTTCAAGGAAAAATCTTATTATGGCTTTATTTCATTGATAGTATCCTATTCCATGATAATCTCATCTTTATAGTCAATAGCTATGTGAATGCTACGGCTCCAGAACACTGGCGGCTCGTGCCCACGAGACAGGTGAAGTGCCCGTATCTTTTATTATACAGCACTTCACCTGTTTTGTGGGCACGAGCCGCCAGTGCTCTAGAACTGAATTGCCACGTTCAAAGAAATTTATAATGTAGAAGAATCCATAATGGGACTATAATGAATTACAAGCTTCAGCCAATGAGAGTGCGTGTGGGCGTGGACTTGTACTGCCACGTGATTGGTCGACGTTGTAAGAGGGGCACGTCATCCACCAATAGAATTGGAGAGGGGCGTGGACTTGAGGGGCGTGGATTCGAGGGGCGTTCTGTGAGCAAGGCAGGCTGCTTCTTTCATTGTACAAAAATCAGCTTGCTTGTTTGGAAGTTCATTTAAGGCGTCTTGTTTCTAGTTTAAATTCAATTACTCGTCAACTGAATATTAATCTGACGATAACTGAATAATAATCTGATGAAAACTGAATAATAATCTGATGAAAACTGAATAATAATCTGATGGAAACTGAAAACCAGTCCAATATGAAGAAGTCATACAATTAATGATGCTATTGGAGCTGAACCTAATACTAACTAATACGTTTATTCATGAGTGGATGCATAGGTGAATTTGATTCAATGCTGAAGTAGGACTTATCAGCTTGTGGATTATTCATAGGTATTTGATGAAGATGTTTTGAAAATAAGTCTGTGTTTCCCACCAATAAGTGTATTAATTTATTTCAAATAGATGAATGTACAGTGAACAAAAAATGCATCTACGTATCAAGTCAATTTATCAGGTGTTGCTAAATCCTTTCATACTTCAAGATTAAATTTGATTTGTATTTCAAACTTCTTTGTATTTCAAATCAATTGCTGTAATGGAAGCAAAATGGATCTCTGATCTGTTGCTTCCTCATATTCTTGTTTCTAATAAATAAATCAATAGATAGATAAATAAATAAGAATGTTCAAAAACGTGAAAGGAGAAGAACATTTTGAGCTGCCAGTCCACAGTTCAATCCAATCAAAAAATTATAAATTCAAGGAGAATCTTTGGGTAATGGAACAATTGGATTCAAATGCCTAATACAAATAATAAGAAGTTTACAAATTCATCAAAATTCTTTCAAAAAATATTCTTGTAACTTCTTATGGTGGGTCTCCTTACGGGTAAGTTCCACCTCGACAATGTCAATGTGCCAAATACTGGTCACCCATCCAAAAGCAGTCAACAGTGTTCGTGATTGAACTTCCCGAACCCTCACTGAATAGCCAATAACATAGGCCTATGCAATTCCTTTCAATTCAATTTTTACAATAAGCACTTACTAGAGCATTTTATTATATGTTTCTCCAAGGAGGTGGATTCAGAATTAAACGTATAGCTTCCAAGCAATAGATCCCTTAGAATTTGAAATCAAAGTGGAAAACGCAATGTGGAAGATGAATAATTTTGGAAATCCATTTCCAACAATCAACAAATTCTGCAACCAATAAATCTGCTCCTATTCAATACAGTATAACAATATTTGCTTCTCCAAGCAAAGAAGACATTCTGACAAGATGGAAGAATGACTCCAGCTCGGTCAATATTGGTTCAAAAATTTTCAATTCAGTCTCACATTGTAGGATACGTTTTGATTTACAATTTTAAACCAAATTTATCATTTTTGAAACAGTATTGACCGAGCTGGAGTCATTTCCCCATCTTGACAGAATACCTTCTCTGCTTTGATAGACTATAGAAGATATTTCAATAAGAAACAGCGAAGTCAATAAGATGATGAATGAACGCGCTGATTTCATAAACAGAAACTGAGACTGAGCTGCAGTTGGCGCTAGCTGAGAAGACCCACAGTCAGAGTACACTTATTTTGTGGCTGCGTGTCTTCTCAGCATCCGCGAGGGAACCAGAGTATCAATAAAAATCAGGTGAGCTATTGGAGGGTGATGCAATTACAGCGTGGGTCGGATGGATCGATCTCTGGGCCGAATTGATTTAGCTGGCAATAACTGCTGGGGGCGAAGTCAAGAAAACTTGACGAGGGAAGGTGAAAAAGTAGAGGAGGATGGAGAGAGAATGGAGTGATAAGAGAGAGGGAAAGAATGATCAGATTCATTCACTTCATCTATGCAGATTACATAATGATTCTTATGCCATGAATCTATGAATATACTATGAATATGCTATGCTTGAATCTTATGCTATGAGAATAAAAAAAGCAAGTGCAATAAAATGTTATAATGAGATAAATTATACATTTTCTTTGTATAAGCCAAGTGTAGACTATGTAATTTTGTGTAATGATTCAAATATTAATATTATGTTAATAGTGCGTGAGATAAATAAATATACAGAGTTATCGTAAAGTCGCGCAACCCAATTTTTGAAGCCGTGTAGGAAAGACAGGTAAATTTGTAAAGTATAATTTGGGTGTGAGAATTTTTCGTCCAGTAGTACAGCAGGTGACAGCACTGCTAGATCACCCCACCGGGCGACAGGTAGCCAGAAATCAGTTTGTTTGTGCAGTTCTAACCGCAATGTCTTTTAAGCAAGAAAAATGTGTTTCTATCGTTTTGAGTTACTTCGAATCGAAATCCAACGCAAAGTGCCAAGAACTTTTCTCCAATGCTTTTCAAGATGCTAATGTACCAAACAAATCGACCATAAATCGACATGTTTGTTTCATCGTTTTTCGTATACAGGTATCGTCTGCCCAAGCAAAGAAGACACTCTGGCAAGTTGAGAAAATGACTCCAGCTCGGTCAATATTGGACAAAAATTATTGATATGGTCTCAAATTGTAGATCAGAATGTTTCCTACAATTGATACCAGATCAATGATTTTTTAACCAATATTGACCAAGCTGGAGTCATTTTCCCATCTTGCCAGAGGGTCTTCTTTGCTTGGACAGAGTATAGCGTGAATGACCGTACCGGCCGACCAAGGGTTTCGACTGCCTGCAGACAGACAGTGAAAATCGAAATGAAATTCGTTTCGTTCTTCAAAAAGTATCTTCGAAAACTTTCTACCCAGACTGGACTGTATTATAGGAGTTTTCATAGAGCTACTAAGTTATTAAAATTACATCTCTACCAGATTTACATAACGCATCAGCTCCAAAAGCCAAATAAAGAGAAACCGTTGCGGTATTGTCATTGGTTTACAAATCGAAATGACGTATCTTTTCTGGACAAAGTTTTCTTTCAGTAATGAAACTTGGTTTCAGCTAAGTGGATATTTTAATAGTAAAAATTGCAGGATACCTAGATAGCACGTAAGCTTATTTCAAGCTGTAAATTGAGTGGATTTTGAATTGGAAGTTCCAGTTTTATCAAACCAGCCTAATTCAAACTTGTAACATGCTGTAAGCAATCAAGCTGGAAGTTTTAAACGTGTAACAAGCTGGAATTTTTATTCTTAAAATCAACCTTGAATATTCCAGCTACACTCCCGCTTGTTTCAAGCTAGAATCAACCTTGATTCCAGCTTGAACTTTTAAGCTTGGATGATTAAACTTGATTCCAGCTTGAACTTTCAAGCTTTGCAAACAGCTTGAAACGTGGTAACTTCTCAACTTGAATCAAGCTGTATTACAGCTTTTAGACTGTAAGTTCCAAGCTTGAATCCAGCTTGTTGAATGGAACATTCAAGCTGGAAACCAGCTGGACCTCAGCTGTTTGTGCTATCAGGGATGGTCTGCAGAAAATAATCCACATGAATTCCATTAACAGTCATCACACTCTCAAAAAATTGTGGTGTGGTGGGCTGTATCTCGTCGGAGAATCTTTTCAACAGAGACAATCACAGCAGAACGTTATCAAGGAATAATCACTAGTATATCATAAAATTTGAAAGAAGAATCAATAACATATAACAGCTAATTCTAAGACTGTTTTCATTTTGGGTTACGTGACTTTACGATCACTCTGTATAAATTAAAAAAATTCATTATTCCCTTTTTTATTACAAGAGAGTAAAGGGCGAAAGTGAACTGTTTCAACGGGAAGAGATAGACAGATAAATCTGACATTTAAGAGAGTGAGAGGAAGTGAGTGTGTGAGAGAGAGAGAGAGAGTGAGTAAGAGAGAGTGAGTAGGATGCCAAAAGCCAGGAGCGCCGAAATTGGATATTGAAACCGAATCGAATCAGCCCTGCCACTGCCTTCTCCATCATCCACGCCATTTATCAGTTTTCCCGCGTAATAAGAGATGCAACCAGATCTGTTCAGCCCTCAGCCCTGAAATATATACCTGTAACACCTTACACAATAATATACCTGTATTGATACGAGTAAGCTGAGATGCTGCTTCTGCCAACCTACACAATACGCTAATAAAATTCACACTGGCGTATCTCTTGTGATAGTAACTTGACAAGAATAGGCTAACCATTTTGAGAATTCAATTTGTTATTTGAAACTGATAGACTACTTTCTTTTCTCATCTTTTTGGATTTTCAATCAAATAATTAACTTTTACTCCCTCGGGAAGTTGTCGCCCTCGGCTATGCCTCGGGCACCAACAGTTCCCTAAGAGAGAAAAAGTTGAACATTAGTCTCTAGATGCACAAATAACTATTTTTCCTCCAATACCTTTAATAATATGTAGTTAAATCATAATAATTATGGTTTGCAAAACCTGTGGATTCACGTTGCAATTATACACTTTGACTCTGTCCGTAGAATTATGAGGATTTTAAATCCAATTGATGAGTATTTTATTTCAATTTTTAATTGATGAGTAATATTTTTAAGTTAAAAACATTTAATTTTGACCGACATTTATGACTGTGTTTCAGATAATTTTTTTATATTTATTCTAATATTGTAGTAGGTTACCAACCATGGTTTCATGGTTAGGTTGGTATGTTTTCATTTTCAATTAAACTTATTATAAAAACATTGAATAGTTCAACCCAGAATGGAAGCCTTACTGGCCATGCTTCATGTTTTCTATATGGAAGAACTATTAGATATTGTAGTTCACCATCTGCTGGATAATTATTAATAATATTATTAATTAGAATCTCCATAAATTGCTACATAACGGTCTGGGCACAGGTTTTCATTCAATGGATCTCGCTACATTGGTCAATATTTGCCGTTGCAGAAATCCTTTGTCTATTTATGTAGCAATATATGGAGATTCTTATAAAAAATTATCAAGTTTTCTATATGATTTTTACAATTTGAGACAATAACTATGATTTTTAACTATGATCTGGATTCATTTTCCCTACTGCCAGAATGTCTCCTTTGATCGATACATACCCTATCAAAATTTAATGAGTTTAAAATTCAAATATTTCATTCATTGGAAGGTTTGAAAATATTTGAAACGTTCATTAGCTAATCCAATACCTCACGAACCGGGTAATTGTATAGTAATTACATTTTTTCTTACGTGAACTTAGAAATGATATCAATGTCAAACCATAGGATATCTTTCCTTTTGCATCATCTGAAGAAGTTTCCCACACCGGTTTTAAGCTTGATAATAGAAACCTTGATATTAAGAGATGATATTTCCACAAATAGTGGGTTTCGAACCACTTGGAAACGGGTTTGTAAGCTCATTAATTAAATTCAACGCGACATTTCCTCAAACTCCACAACAACACAGAACAACAGCTGAACCCGATACACAAAACAAGAGCTAAATGAGCTATAGTCTGGTCCAACAAAGAAGACATTCTGACAGATTGGAAAAATGACTCCAGGTCGGTCAATATTGATTCAAAAATAGTAAATTTAGTCTCAAACTTTAGAGTATAATTTTATCTACAATTTAAGATGAAATTTCTAATTTTTGAACCAATATTGACCAAGCTGGAGTAATTTTGCCATCTTGCCAGAATGTCTTCTTTGCTCGACCAGCCTTCACAAGCAAACGACCTGAAACAGTAGAGAGCATTTGCTGCTGGGAGCCCAATGGAGAAGTACTTTGCATTATGCTCAATACAAAACCTCTTTCAATGGAATGTTGGAGTCCATTATTTCAAGTTGCAATTAACAGCTGCGTGATGGCAAATGCTGAGGAACACGACAAAATAGGACTGGGGTGAGGGATTTCGATGGGGTAACTTTTGGGGGGGGGGAGGGGTGTATTGAGAGGCTTGTGGGACAGAATTCGAGATAGCAGAGATGGAGTAAGAGGTATTTTGGTTTTCATCTTTTTGTTTTCCTTCTTCTTTATTCCTTTACTCTAATTCAACTCAATTTACTCTAACTCTTCTTTATTCCTTTATTCCTAATTCACAATGCTTTCTCTATGTTATAGATGTCCAATTGATATCATTACAGCGATCATCCACCTCTTGGAAGCGCCTGGTAGAAATATAATTTAAATTATTGTGTCAGGTAGAAATACAATATTGTGAATGATAGGATTAGAACTGGAATTGGGATCGCGTGTGGTAGAATAAGGATTGCAAATTGTAGAATAAGGATAACGAATAATTATCGTAGAATTAGAATTGTGCTCGATGGAAGGGAATTGCCTTGTGGACTCCAATCAGAATAACCTGAATTTGGTCATTCAAATCTAAATTGGAATAGAAGATGTTTTGGGCGAATGCCTGTATTTTCGTTCCTTTTATTGTATAATTTTAATCAAATATCAAGATATCACAGAGTAGGAGTTGCATAACCATAAAATGATTATAAAGTCTATGTAGCCTTAAAGAAGCTTCTTCAAAATGCATCAGCTTCTTCAAAATGCAAAAAGCATCTGGATCAAAAATGAGAGAAATAAGAAATATAAAAATGATAAAATTAAAAATAATAAAAATGAGAGTAGAGGAAGAGGGAAAATAAGAACAAGAAGAAGAGGAGAATAAGGAAAAAGAAGCAAAAGACGAAGAAGAAAGTGAGGAGTAGAATAGAAAAGGGAGAGAATAAAGAGAGGAGAAACAGGAGTGATATAAACATGAGCAAGATTATGAGGGAAATTGAAAGAACAGATAAGGATAAAACAGAGAATTCAAAAGGAAAACAGATAATAATGAAAAATAAAATGAGAATCAAATACCCAAATAATAATTTTATCCACATTGATAAAGGGCTGAATGTCCCAAAACATGTTTGTGCATTAATAATTTTGAAGTTTTTAAAAGGGTATTTGATTCTCATTTTATTTTTCAATTTCTTCAAATAGCCCTAAGTTTTAAAGTTTAATTTTCAGATAATGATGATATAGAGAAGTAAAAATGGAAAAAGTAAACAATGAAAATAAGTAGTAAAGACAGAATAATGATATCAGAAACAAAAGGAATATTGATTATTTCCTGCCTGTTCTTCTATTATTATTGTCCTTTCCATCAATTCCTTTAAATTTGATTGGTCCGTTTTCAACACTTTCCTTTTAATTTATTTATTTTTCTACATCATCACCACGTCTTCTACCTCCTCTTCCTCCTCATCCTCCGTCTCTTCCTCCTCCTCCCACCACTTTTCCTGCTCCACCACCACCGCCTCCTCCTCCTCCACCACCACCTCCTCCTCCTCCTCCTACTCCTCTTCCTCCTCTTCCTCAAAACATAGTAACATTAATCAACAAACACGGTTACACATGAACGCGAAATTATAGAAATTTTATAAATATAATTTATAATTTTATTAATATTGAATAATTGTCTAGATGAAAAGGCGAAGTTTGGACATAAAGATGTCCATTCTCTGTTGACAATAAAGAATGGACATCTTTATGTCCAAACTTCGCCTTTTCATCTAGACAATTATCCAATCGTTTTTTGAAAGATTGCCAATTAAATATATTTTAATAAAATTTCTATAATTTCGTGTTCATGTTTCACCGTGTTTGTTGATTAATGTTACTATGTTTTGAGCTCGTGAGGTTTATATAGAAATAATAGCTACTGTATATTCAATTCTGTATAATAGAAGTACACTTACTCCTCTATGTTATTACGTACTATATTTAAGCAATCTAGAATTGAAGCGTGAATGTATTGTTATTGTCTCTATGAATAAAGAAATCTAATCTAATCTAATCCTCCTACTTCTCCTTTTCCTCCGCCTCCTCCTCCTCCTCCTCCTCCTCCTCCTCTCCCTCCTCCTCTTCCTCCTTATCCACCTCCTCCACCTCCTCCTCCTCCTCCTCTCCCTCTTCCTCTTCCTCCTTATCCACCTCCTCCTCTTCCTTCACCTCCTCCTTCACCTCCTCCTCCTCCTGCTTGACGATTAGTGCGAGCTCACTGAGCCTCACCATTGCCGCCTTTTACTGACAAACCTCACCCCTTTACAATCATCCTTTGACAGTTTATTTCCCTCTCACGAACACTGGATTATAGTCTGTACAAGCAAAGAAGACAGACTAACAAGATGAAAAAATGACTTCAGCTCGGTCAATATCGATTCAAAAATTATAAATTTGGTCTTAAATTGTAGATCAGATAGTTGTTCACAAATTCAAATTCAATTTATGATTTTCAAAGGAATATTGACCGTGCTGGAGTCATTTTTCCATCTTGCCAGAATGTCTTCTCTGCATGGACAGACTATACCTTTCCGCTTTTGCATATTGTCGTCAGGAAAGGCATTCTCTAACAAGCCAGCAGCTCTTTTCCCATGTGTTACATCGTAAAGCATTCATCTGTACTAAAGGATAGAATATGGACTGGTCAAGCAAAGTAGACATTCTATCAAGATGAGAAAATGACTTAGGCTCGGTCAATTTTGTTCAAAAATTATTATTAATCTGTCACCAAATTGTAGGAAATATTCCACTCAACAATTTGAAACTAAATTCATAATTTTTGAACCAATGTTGACCGAGCTGGAGTCATTTTCCCATCTTGCCAGAATGTCTTTTCAGCTCGACCAGACTGTAGTAAGGGTTACGATCCGTGTTCTCGCTGTAAGGGATTGATAGAGGTAGGATGTAGGGATTATTTAGGGAATGAAGCATACTGTAAGGGATGAAGAAGGACAGGAAATAACAGTGAGAAAGTGTTAGAAAAGGATAGAGAAAGTATTGAGTTTATTGTTGTAGGTAGCATGCCACTTTTAGATCGATGCGATTATTTTTGTTTCAGGTAGGTATTATATAGCCGAACTGCTGGAATTAACATCACTCAACGGTATAATTCAATCAATCAAGTTGAGCAAAGTTTTCGCCAAAAGGTAAGTCGGTTTCCGTGCTCCTCTTGCGTTCTAACAGCTGTTGACAGTTAGAGTTGTTATTCGTCTAGTCAGTTAGAATCACATCTTTTTTCAGATCTCTTACATTGCATCTTCATGTTGTGAATGTTTTATACAATACTAGCCGGCAGGCTCGCTTCGCTCGCCTTCTCTGCCTAGCCAGGGGGCTCCGCCCCCTGGACCCCCGAAAGTATCAGCAGTGTCAGTGATGTCAAACAGGCTCGCTTCGCTCGCCTGCATGACCTCTGTCAGTGTAAGGTGAGATAAACACCTGCAAATTCCGTTCAGGAGGGATCCAAAACTTATTGAGCACAGCATTTCTAGACCTAATCTGGACCTGTTCACCAAATTTCGACATTTTCTACCAATTTATTCTCAAAAAATCCTAAAAAAACTCCGAAAATTCCGAAAAATAGTAAAACGCTAATATTGGGCGTAACCTTGGGAACTAAATCGGACATAGTTTGAAACTTGATTCAATATCTTCCAAATTAGTTCATCTATAATCTCGCTGAACCATTGAATTTACAGTGAGGATTGGTTGTATCAAGGCGGAAGATATGCAACCCGCAATACATCTACAATTTTGAAAACCTGATTACTGGCGTAATCTTGAACGGAATTCAAAAATTTTCGAGCACAACATTTCTAGACCTAAGACAAACCTCTCTACGAAATTTCAACATTTTCTACCGATTGATTCTCGAAAGAATTGAGAAAATGCCGTAAAACTATAGAAAAACTTAAATATTTGGCGTATCCTTGAAAAGTTTCTGAAATCCGTTCTTAGCGCGCTTCTAAACGTCCAACTGAACATGCCTGCCAAATTTAAACGCATTCGCTTCAGTGGATTTTTAGTTCTGGTGATGAATGAATCAGTCAGTGAATGAATCAGTCAGTCAGTGCCATTTCGCTTATATAGATATAGTTTAAAATGTTATATTGTTTTCGAATGATCATAGCAATTTCTATTCGTATGACATGCTCTGCCATAACACATGAGAACTATTTTCTATTAGTCTATTTTGATTTGTTATTTACCTATACTACGCCTAGATGATGTTTTTGAAATCAAAAGAGATCAAATCAAAAATCATTTATTTCCTTTTAACATAATTACAATGAAATGCTTTACATCAGCTGTTAGTAGGTTACACCACGTACAAAAAACAGACGAAACCCTAAACTTTTTATCTTCGGCATGGAATATTATATACAGGGTGTTTCAGGAGTAATGTGCAATACTTCTCAGGCTGATTCCTCACACCAAGGAGACAATAAAATCCGAGGAGACAAACTTTGGCATAAGGAATAACCCTGAGAAGTATTGGTAACACCCTGTATATGTGTTTCAATCACTGTTAGTCTGTTACTACAGTAGGAGAAGGAGAAAGGGAGGAGGAGGAGAAGGAGGAGGAGGAGGAGGAGAAGGAGGAGTTAGTGATGGTGGAGTAGCAGAAAATGAAAGAGAAGAATGTAGGGGAAAAGACGATGCCAATTGGCGAGAAGATTGTCTTCTGAAAATTGCAAATGTGAAATATAAAGTAGGGTCTTATAATCTTATGATTTTAAATTTTATTATTATTATTATTATTATTATTATTATTATTATTATTATTATTATTATTATTATTATTATTATTATTATTATTATTATTATTATTATTATTATTATTATTATTATTATTATTATTCAATATGATTGGTCCTATTATTATTTATGATTTTAAAACCATTATCTAGGCATTGCCAAATAAAAACTCTAATTAGGCCTAACAATATCAGCTGTTTGCGCCCGGCATCAGTTGGCTCATGAGAATCGCCTCGCCAATATTCGGCATCGTATTAAGCGAGGCAAACGCTGCACACAATGCAGCGAGCAGTGCCTGTTGCCTCGCAACGCACAACGAACAATTCTACAAACTAACCTCAAAATTGTACCACATTCCTATGCATTTTTGTGATTAAGAATTCTATTTGAGTGCAGAAGGTTCTAATAGGCAATAATAAGCATTGCCTTGAATTTTTATCTACTAATTGAGCACAAACTAACCTCCAAAGTCCAAAATATCAATTGTCAGAGCTTAGTTGCTTTGTCTAACGCTTGATGGCGCTAGTCAATTTGTTCGCGTGCTTTTTGGTTACAAAAAATGCAGATTTTTTATAATAATTATTTTTATTATAATTATATACTATATACTATACTGTAATTATAATTATTCTTGATTATTGCAGATTATATTCACACATATGCCTCAGCCATGAGTTAATACTTTTTGCGTCACCAGACTGTACTGCGAGGCATTCGTGGCACGCGGCTTAAAGTAGGCATAACTGACTTCAGGAAGTGAGATGATTTGAAATTTTTCGTCCTAATAAACCTCTCGATTCGATATATTATTTATTATCAAAATCGAAGCTCTTACACTATTTTAGCACTAGCATATTTCAACCTTATTTGTCTCTGCCTTTCTTGTCGTATGTATGATATGAGGAAGTCACTTTTGAGGCGAGAAGAAGAAGAAGAAGAAGAAGAAGAAGAAGAAGAAGAAGAAGAAGAAGAAGAAGAAGAAGAAGAAGAAGAAGAAGAAGAAGAAGAAGAAGAAAAGAGAAGCAGTAGCCAAGCAGTCTCTTGGGCGTCTTTAGCTACCGTCGTTTCATTTTGCTTAACCTCATTTTGCTCCCGAATCTCAGCACTCGGATTGGTCTCTATGCTGTCGTTGAGAGTATAGTTTGTTCAAGCAAAGAAAACATTCTGTCAAGACAGAATAATGACTCCAGCTCGGACAATATTGATTCAAAAATTATACATTTGGTCTCAAATTGTACACCAGAATGTTTCCCACAATTTGAAAGCAACTTTGTAATTTTTGAACCAATATTAACGGAGCTGGAGTCATTCTCCCATCTTGCCAGAATGTCTTCTTTGCTTGGACAGTGGACTGTGGTATCCTCTGTTATTTCTGAGAAGCAGGAATATGGGACAAAGAGCGGGGTGAAATGAGAAGAGAAAGAGAAAGATGCCAAAGGAGAGAGTGTTGGTGGTGAGGGATGGTGGTACACAGGAGAGAAGAAGAAGAAGAAGAAGAAGAAGAAGAAGAAGAAGAAGAAGAAGAAGAAGAAGAAGAAGAAGAAGAAGAAGAAGAAGAAGAAGAAGAAGAAGAAGAAGAAGAAGAAGAAGAAGAAGAAGAAGAAGAAAAAGAAGAAGAAGAATTCCAATGGATCTCGAATATCATATTTCGAAAATAACTCTGATGAGTTGTGTATAGTTTGTCCAAGCAGAGAAGACATTCTGGCAAGATGGGAAAATAACTCTAGCTCCGTCAATATTGATTCAAAAATTGTAACTTTGGTTTCAAATTGTAAGAAACACTCTGATCTAGAATTTGAGACAAAATTCATCATTCTTGAACCAATATTGACCAAGCTGGAGTAATTTTCCCATCCTGTCAGAATGTCTTCTATGCTTAGACTATGTCTAACAGACTATAGTTCCAAGAAGGGTTTGCACTTGAGAGCGTAATTCACTGGCGGCTCGTGCTCACGAAACAGGTGAAGTGTCCTTATCTTTTACTGTAGTCCTACAGCATATCACCTGTTTCGTGGGCACGAGCCGCCAGTGGCATAATTCTCTCATAACTCTCATATTCTGCTTGATAAGAGGCTTACAGGGCTCTTCAATCATCAACCGGAGTGGGAGTGAAACGATATTCTTCCAAACATAAATAGCAGTGACTATCTTTACTTGGAATAACTAACAGCAAAAAATTTTTACTTGAAAAATAACAATCTAAAATATAAAATAAAATAACAATCATTGGCAGTATTAAGTAGTTCCAAGTTCTTAAGAATATTTGAACAGAAAACCAGAACTTAGCAGTTCTACAGTGATTATATAAGAGTATAGTCACTGTAAGCAGTTCTATTCTCTTCTGATATTATGTTGAATTATTCATTCAACATAAGAAAAATTTAGGAAAATGATTGGTGAATGAGTTTTACAATCATTAGATGGAATATCTTGAAATTTTATTTTATATGTGAAGTATCTATTAAAATCTATCGCTGTCTATTACAATCTATCAATATGTTTACTCTCAATTATTTCATTATTATAATCTTACACGTTCATAATTATACGAGTAGGTTTCATTATTAGTTGATATCACTTTACTAGAGATTTGTCACTATTCTGTTACAAACAATTCAATCGCGTCTAGGTTGGTTACTGAATAATAAAATGGCTGTCTCTTAATTAATTTCAAATGAAAAATGAAAACTGAAAAAGTCCCGAAATTAAAGTTCTTCCAATCTGAACATTGTTTGATTCCGGGGGCAGCTTATTTTAAAAGTTTTTTTGTCGTGAACTACCAATGCAAGATATTCCGTTGCATTGTATTTGATGTTACATCGAATCAATATATATTTGATTACAATATCAATAATCAATATAATTTGATGTTATATTGATTCATTATTCAATCAATCAATATAAAAACCTCCGTTATTCAATTCAAAAACTATAAACACTCCAAATCCACAAACTATTGCCCAATCACACTTCAAACTCACCATTTATTATTGAATAGAATGATTTCCAAAGCTCAAAGCTTTAGCAGTGTAAAATGAAATCTTGATAACAAACAAGTAGCGAACTAAATTGTTACTGGAAATCACGGTAAGTTACTGGTTACAAAATTTTTACTGGAAATCACGGTAAGTTACTGGTTACGAAATTTTTACTGGAAATCACGGTAAGTTACTGGATACGAAATGTTTACTGGAAATCACGGTAAGTTACTGGTTACGGAATGTTTACTGGAAATCACGGTGAGTTACTGGATACGAAATGATTACTGGAAATCACGGTAGTTACTGGTTACGAATTCACCATTCTGACAGGCAAGCTCATCGCCTCAAGTCAGCCAGCTCCATGATTCATTAAGAAGTTTCAACTTGGCTTTAAGTTCACGAGAATGCAAAACTAATTCAAGTCAGTCGTTCAGCAAAGATGTTGAAAATTTCATGTGAGTGGCGAACTTCACTAACAAGATCGTTTGAATGAGGAAGAAAATTAATACGTTACGATCTGAGAGACGGCGACTTTGAGTCAACTTTGATCAAGTTTTATGTGGAGAGGCAGTGATACTATTATAAAGTCTGTCCAAGCAAAAAAGATATTCTAGCAAGATGGGGAAATGACTCCAGCTCGGTCAATATTTATTCAAACATTACGAATTTGGTTTCAAATTATAAAGAATATTATGCTCTACTATTTGAGACTAAATTTTTAATTTTTGGAACAATATTGACCAAGCTGGAGTCATTTTTCCATCCTGCCAGAATGTCTCCTTCGCTTGGACAGACTATAACAGTTTTACAGTTGAATTAATGAGGCGGAAATATTACCCGAAGCTCAAAATACTCTGATAAAAGTTGAAAATGGGAAGCCGTAATAAATCTACTGGAATATCATTTTCCTTTGAACGACTCTCGTGAGAATTCTTGAAAATGTTGGTACACCATTAAGAAGTTCAGCAATATAGTCAGCTCATTGTTAAAGCGCATTTACATTCACTTTTTGATACGCAGTAGTGATACAGAAGTTCAAAATTGATACGCAATCGTAGAGGAAGGAAGCTCCTTATCATTGGACTTCTGAAACTTTTTCAAATTTATAATGACATGCATGGTATGTGATAAAATCATCATCCACTCATTTATCTTCTAAGATTTTAAAATTTTGAAATTTTTGTTAAGAGTGAAAATTTGTGACTGTGAAGGATGAACAACAAACTTAACCTGGATTGTATTCTAGATTGGAAAAGGGACAGGTTTTGGCTGAAGCCTGTTGAACCTTACCATTTAGCATTATTTATAAATAACTGAATAAATTAAAGGCTTAATTCCAGATAGAGATAACGTGGGGTTGGAAAATGAGATCAGTCCATTTGACAATACCGGAAATCGGGAGAAAATAACTATTAGCCCTTTAAAACTGAATTTTTAAATAATTATGTTTCAATTACAAATGGAAAAAGCACTCAAACTAAATCAAAATACTCTCAAAATGTTTAATTATTGAGAAAAATAATCATTTTATTCCCAATATGGCGGCGTTCATGAGCATT
This sequence comes from Sogatella furcifera, assembly GCA_017141385.1. Lineage (NCBI taxonomy): Eukaryota > Metazoa > Arthropoda > Insecta > Hemiptera > Delphacidae > Sogatella > Sogatella furcifera. The sequence continues at coordinate 34,949,044 of CM029551.1, forward strand.
GCAAACGCATCGTGGAAGAGAGCTTTTTCTCGCATACTACAAGAGGTGAATACTTTGAAGAACAAACTCTCAACTGATTTTTTAGAGTCTTTCAACCTCAGAACTTGAGTGAGCACTTTTACATCACTTAGTGATGTATGACATCTTTATCATCTTTTTACCTCGTCAACACTTTTCATTTCACGTCATTCTAAGAACCACTTGAACGCGACATTTTCCCACGAATTTCCACACTTTTCCTCAAGGAGATGGAAATCTAGATTGAATGGTGACAAGAAGAGTGACGTCACACATCACATGAGGAAACTTTCATTCAATCTTGAAAACGAGTAGGACGTTTAGCTTATTAGATTTTCAAAGCTTTCAACATCTTTCATGCGTCAGTTCACGTTGAAAGCTGTAAGTATAGTCTGTTCAAGCAAAGAAGACATTCTGGCAAGATGGGGAAATGACTCCAGCCCAATCAATAATGCTTCAAAAATTATAAATTCTGTCTTAAATTATAGATGATAATGTTTGCCACAATTTGAGACCAGATTCATGATTTTTAAACCAATATTAACCGTGCTGGGTACATTTTCCCATCTTGCCAGAATGTCTTCTTTGCTTGGACAGACTATAAGAGACGTATTACTTCATAATATGTACTCCAGTGAATAGAACTGGTAAGATGAGTTTGAAGTAGATTAAAATCGCGGCTCTTGAAGCACTCCATAATGTGAAATATGTTCTGGTTAATTTATGAGAAGGGAAACCCTCTGATTTCTAATTATACATCACATAAATGTGATGTTATCCATACCTTATCATACAAGGATTTTCATACATATGTCATCATATAATGTATTGTTATCCATATTTCATTAATGTGATGAGTGAGCCTTATCCGTTTTTCTTGGAATTGAGAATAATTTTACTATAATATCGTTGGAGTTGATGCAAATATCAAACAAGCCACTGAATCAGATCCATTAAGACTCGCTTTCCCCAATGATGAGGTTTGAACAAAGCTAGTCTCAAATAACATGTAGCATGTAATAATATAATAATATACAGTAATGTGATCTTCTGCATTCTACTAATTGAATCAGCAGTTATTTGAGCCTAGCTTTTTCAAGCTGCATTGGGGAAAGCGGTCCTAAGTGAGAGAAGAATTTCTTTTTGTAAGTTATATAGAATCATATCCACACTTCGTGCTTAGTGAATAAGAGTAATCTAATTCCTATTTAAAATAGGCTGCAGTTGAATTCTTGTAGTTATTGTTTTTTTATTTTAAATAATTATCAAAGTACCCTTTTTGAATTATTTTTTTGTAGTTATGTATGTCATTCAATAAAGTTGTGCTTTCCAGAACTATGCCGCATACATACGCCCAGCGTACAAAGAATAAATTATTGAGTATCTTATACTTCAAAATAGGAGATGGCTTGTTTTGGAAACGTGCCAATGGATAGCAGCACTACTATGTAAAAGCATGAGCAAATGTAGTTTTCATTTTACGCTGGACACTGGCGAAGTTTTGGAAAGTACACCTTACTTGTAAGTATGTATTGTTTAGATGTAGCCTATAAAAACTTTTTGAAATGCCAATTGAAGCCTGATACAACTTATACGCACATCAATGACTGAAAATAAAGATCATACTTCACTAAAAGAATTTCAAAATATTGACAGCACTTCAAATATCTACTAATAAACTTATTATTCTAATGAATTTATTCTACAAAAGATAATAATCAAACTTCATATGACAATGAACAACAATCTACTGGCAAACATATCGTTCCAATCATTAAGGTTTTCAAATAATTAGAAATTGTAGTTCACTTACAAAAGTGTAGACAGCGCTGGCGTAGCTTCCTTTTCTCAGCGATCGCCAACAGCAGCACGAGTGCATGATTGCCATGTCTACTGTTTTGCAAACGTCAGCAAAAACTCGTCACGTCATAGCCAGCGCACTACTCCCACTCCTTCCTCCTCTTCGAGCGGTGGGGGGCTTGAACGCAGCACCGGCCAATAGCAGCAGCCAATCACCGGAGTCACGTGACTTCATTTTTGCGAGCGGGAAATTCGAATTTGCAACAAATTATAATGGACGGTTGAACATGTCCGATCCACCGATCACCTGTCACTGTTGGTGACACTGATAAAATGATATAACAAAGGGGGGAAGGGGTCAGGTAATTGGATTGCAATTACTGATATGGAGTGGGGAGAGGTTTTCGACAGGTTTCTTCTACTGTCGAAACATTGTGACAAGGTTTTGTGACAATTTTCTTCCAGTGTCGCACTGATATGAAGCGGGAAAGATTTTTCTTCTTCTAGGAATTTTTCGATGAGTGAGAGTGTCTCCTATAATTGTCGTTCTGACACGGTAAAAGAAAATGTTTTCAACGATTTTCCTCTCATGATTTCTGGAAGTGTCGATGATGTGAGTTCATAAGACATCTGTAACAGAAAGAAATGTATTGTTGAGTCATTGAAGATCTGTAACAGAGAGAAATATATTGCTAAGTCATCGGACATCTGTAACAGGGAGAAATATATTTTTGAATCATCAGATATTTGTAACAGAAAGAAATAGGCTGTTTGTTGAGATGAACCTTGGAGAAGAAAAAAGTTGAGTTTAATTCGGTTTATTGGTGCTTCACCGTTTGCAATGAGTCTTTCCTTGGACTATTTTTCTCTTATCAAATTGTAGAGGTACTTTAACGTTATTGCTTTTATTGATCTTGGACGGAGTTGATCTCTGTAGACAATCTGCTCTGTATATTCTCTGGTGGACAATTTCGTTTATACTTCCATTGTCTCCCAATAGCTCTATCAATTCCAATCCTTAAACTCGTATTTATTTCATTGATCATTTTTAGAAGAACATTTCTTGACTATTTTTTTTAGGTAAAGTGTTTCAAATTTCATGTTGGTTTATCTTGACTGTTAACAAACTGTTAATATTCACTGGCGACTAGTGCCCACGAAACAGGTGAAGTGCTGTACAGTAAAAGATACGGGCACTTCACGTGTTTCGTGGGTACGAGTTGTCAGAGTTAATATTTTGATACTCCAAAACGGAGCTATTTTTACACTTTGAAGTATACGGTACTCTTTCAAATTTATCAAATAACAGTGTTGAGAAAATAGTATCTCAAAAAATAAACAACAAATTAATGCAATACAATTTAATTATATTTCTTTAATCTCGGTATTTCCTGCCAAGAGTTTGAAATGAATACAGCTTCAAGTAATATCCTTCGTTCTTATTAATTGATTGTTTTATTAGTAGAGTCGTGAAGAAAATTAGGAAAAATAGCATATAAATAAATCATTGAATCCATATTCCAATTTTTTGTTAAATGTAGCGCAAACAGCGATCTGCGACTAAAATCTAGCTTGAATTGAGGAGTAATAGAGTTTTCTATAGACATTTTTAGTTTTTGCGAGCTCATACTGTATCATGTAGAATTTAAACTCACAGTACAAGAGCTACAAGCATTGACTACTTTTTTGGGACATCGACATCCTGGCAAGAAATTCAATATTTGCATTTCGGTTTGAATTTGTATGACGATTCGAATTTGAATATCGCACAAGAAATGAGAGAAACATTGATGCGTGGAGTGTAAAGAACTCAGAGGGAGCGAAGCTGGATTGCAATGTTTTACGCTGTACAATGAATTATGTATCGTTTTCAAAGAGAAGTAAAAACCTACAAATTTGAATAAGGGAACTGAACGGAGAAAATAAGTGATCTCTTCATGTTTGAGTTTTTCAATCTTCCGATCTCTTGTTGGTTGCTTGTTGAAGTAAGTGATAACACGCCGATTTGATAACCAAAAGGAAACATGGTGGTGTGTATCCATTCTTTTTTCCACTTTTAAACTTAAACTTAATAAAGATCACTTTTGTGTGGAAATAAACTTCATTTACATATTAGTAACTAGTTTCGACCTGTTTTGGTGGTCATCTTCAGAATCTGAAGACTCTGAGGACATAAATGCGGTCGCCTCGTCTTTTCCGTCGGTCTCAATTACCTAAAAATATGGGATTACTTAATTATTGGTATGCTGTGAACGAATAATTATAGATTTATGACTCCCATTTCGTTTATAAAAACAATAAAATCGGCTAAATGAACTCAATTTATAATTCGTTTAATCGCTCCTGGCAACGTGTACTCTAGGTATAAATGGCGTGCTCTAGCTCCCTTTCAAGGACTCAAATTAATCACTGCTTCTCTCCCGTAGGAGCCCCGCTTGACATTCATGATCCCTTGAATCCTTCACATGATTAAGTGCTAACCACATTCGTCATTCAACCCGTTCTGTATCTTGATACATAGTGATAAATTGTATCAAACCTGAAACTTCCCTAGCACTACTATAGTATGTCCAAACAAAGAAGACGTTCTGGCGAGAATGGGAAAATAATTTAAGTTCGTACAATATTGGTTCAAAAATAATAAATCTTGTCTGAAATTTTAGAAAACATTCTGCTCTACAATTTGAGGTCAAATTAATTTTTTTTTAACCAATGTCGACAGAGCTGGAGTAATTTTCCCATCTTGCCATGAGAATGTCTTCTTTGCTTGGACAGACTAGGCTATATCAACTTACTAATAAAAGCATTCATCATCATGCTAGAGCGTATCATTCATGCCGTTGCTGTATTGATACACAGTGTTCATAAAATTCATAATTCATTCACTGGAACCCTTTCTGTATCTTGATACAACCTGTAACTTGATACAAAGTGATGAATTGTATCAAGTCCGAAACCAACCCTTGTCAAAACAAGATGATCAGATCACTCAACATTCCACCTCCAAATATAAATCATAAAATTCAAGAGGCTGTGTACCCCTTGAAATTAATTATTCACCTAATTGATTAAGGGTCTACATCCACTGATAGTTTGATCGTGACAGTTCACTGGTGAGGCTAATCAGCTGACAAATTTCAAATATCATTGATCAGAATGCCAGTTTACAAATGTTTTGGACTGTTCGTTTCCTCTTCCATTCACAACTTTTGACTGTCGCAGTCCGAACCAACAGTAAAAGTAGATTTCTCAGGCTGATCCCTTACACCAAGTAGACAAAAACGTTCCATGGGACCAACCCCCAAAAACGCTTTTTTATTGAGATAACAAAGGCGGAAAATTCAGATTTTTCAAAATATTGACAAAACATAGAACAAGTGATGAATTTGTGTTTAGTGGCGATTTTGGGATTTTTTATCGTTATTTCTGAAATTTGGGTGAGATTTACACAATCGCCGCCATCCAACTTTTTCTTTAGAATCCGACTCTCTTTAATTTCCATAATTGAAAAATACAATTTTATGATTCCTCATCCAGTTATAACCCTTATTGTTGAAAAAATGGCGTTTTCTAGCATATTTTTCCAATTATCTCCATAACCGTTGAAGTTACAAACTTGGAACTGGTTTCATTGAATTCCTCAGATAATTTTACATAGGAATTGATCATCTTAGAACCTCACTAAGGCCTCTAAAGAAAAATTAAAATATTTTGAAAAATCTGAATTTTTCGCCATTGTTATCTCAGTAACAAAGCGTTTTTGGGGGTTGGTCGCATGGAACTTTTTTGTCTACTTGGTGTGAGGAATCAGCCTGAGAAGTATTGCACATTCCTCCTGAAACACCCTGTATATCATCGCACAACAGCGTATCACTTGAACCCTTTCTGTATCTTGATACAACCTGTAACTTGATACAAAGTGATGAATTGTATCAAATCCGAAACCACCCCTTGTCAAAGCAAGATGATCAAATCACTCAACATTCCATCTCCACTCAATAGTCCTATCACGATCGTCAACTTGTATGAGACTAGCTTATGAGATTTGGCTGCCTGCTTATGAGATACGTTGCCTAATTCATGAGATTCGGCGAGTAGCTCATGAGATTCACAAGTACAACACTGGAAGTCAACACGTTCTGTCGAAATCGCTTTGAATCGGGCTTTGCAATACGATCCTCCGGGCTCATAACAGATCACAGAGCAGGCAGACCTTACAGCCAAGTGGATCATCGGTATATCCTTTGTAGATACCCCTGTGATATTCATGGAATACTCCTGTAATATATCTGTAATAATATTCCAAATATACTCAACTTTCCTGTGGCATGTCAATTGATACATGCCGCTCTGCGCATCAATCCAGCTTTGACGATCTGAATTCGAGCTTGAGTCATTTTTCCATCTTGCAAGAGATCTTCTTGAAGAGATCAAGAAGAAGCATCTTCTTTGCTTGAACAGTGACTTACTTGGAGAATGGTGTTTTCCAATGTACATCGAATGCTATGCTGTAAGAAAAGAGGGATAAGGATTGATAGAGAACGGAAAACAGTGTAATCCAATCAGCTGATTCATTCGACAGTTCTGTTATCACCCAACTGTAACATTATTGTCAGTTTTTTGTCTTGTCAGGTGTTGTCGGTCAGGTTGGAATTTTGTAAATTGATTTTCATCCACTTTCCGACGAGCTAGAGACTTGAAACTTTCAGGGTAGATCAAAACCTTATGACAATGCAACCTTCAATAGTTATTATTATTATTTTATAATTATTCATTCCGTATTTTGTTTAATTTTGTACAAAACAGCATTTGATTTGAAGAAGTCCGTTCATAAAAAACAAAATAAAGATTCATTTCATCAGCTGTTAGTAGATAATATTGATTTTGTTATTTGATAGATAAAACCTTCTATATGATATGAATTGTGACATCTGCTAAAAGAAATGCTATCCTGAACAGTTTTGTTGGCAAGTTATCAAAATGTTACATCCAAGTCTTACTTGGCAAATAAACTCACTGAAAATCATATACATACAAGTTAAATTAAAAAGATAAAAATAAATAAATTGAAAACAATTTAAAACCCAAAGTTTCAAAAACCGACTAAAAATAAGAAAATGAATTTTACTATTAGCCCATCATAACATGTCTTAGAGCTTGGACTAAAAACGTTGAGCGCATTTATGATAAAATAGCTTATATTAATATTTTCATAAATCATCAATAATTTGTGTAGCTGATAGGCTATGCTAGAATAACCATCATAAATGCGCCAAAAGGTATTTAGGAGGTCCTGGTTTTAGTCCAAGGTCATTTTTCTTCTTCTTAACCTTCTCCTTCTTCTTCTTCTTCTCCTTCTCCTCCTTCTCCTACTTCTCCTTCTTTTTCTCCTTCTTCTTGTTCTCTTCTTCTTCTTCTTCTTCTTCTTCCTTCTTCTTCTTCTTCTTCTTTCTTCTTCTTCTTCTTCTTCTTCTTCTTCTTCTTCTTCTTCTTCTTCTTCTTCTTCTTCTTCTTCTTCTTCTTTCTTCTTCTTCTTCTTCTTCTTCTTCTTCTTCTTCTTCTTCTTCTTCTCCTCTTCTTCTTCTTCTTCTTCTTCTTCTTCTTCTTCTTCTTCTTCTTCTTCTTCTTCTTCTTCTTCTTCTTCTTCTTCTTCTTTTCTTCTTCCTTCTTCTTCTTCTTCTTCTTCTTCTTCTTCTTCTTCTTCTTCTTCTTCTTCTTCTTCTCTTCTTTCTTCTCTCTTCTCTTCTTCTTCTTCTTCTTCTTCTTCTTCTTCTTCTTCTTCTTCTTCTTCTTCTTCTTCTTCTTCTTCTTCTTCTTCTTCTTCTTCTTCTTCTTCTTCTTCTTCTTCTTCTTCTTCTTCTTCTTCTTCTTCTTCTTCTTCTTCTTCTTCTTCTTCTTCTTCTTCTTCTTCTTCTTCTTCTTCTTCTTCTTCTTCTTCTTCTTCTTCTTCTTCTTCTTCTTCTTCTTCTTCTTCTTCTTCTTCTTCTTCTTCTTCTTCTTCTTATACTAATACTTATACTCATAATATACTTCGTTATCTATCATCTATTTCATCACGAACGCACAACCATTCACCAACACACATTACCAACGCATGAGCTTATGGGGACTCCACCCTCAGAAAAAAAAATACTATTGTGAATATTTCCTGCATAACATGATTTTTTGCAGTAAGACGCTACTGTAACACACTGGCGGCTCGTGCCCACGAAACAGGTGAAGTGCTCCTATCTTTTACTGTACAGCACTTCACCTGTTTCGTGGGTACGAGCCGCCAGTGCTGTAACAACAGAAAAGGAGTAAAACGTCGGCGGTTGCAACAGGTGAAGGGTTGTATGATGTATTAAAACTATGCCGCGTTGAGTGCGACTAGCGGCAATGGTTGGATTGATAAAGCCGTGAGGGACAAAAAGCCGATCTCCTCTTTTCATGAGAAGCGGCTACTGTCTGTTCAAGCAAAGAAGACATTCTACCAAGATGGGAGAATTACTCCAGCTCGATCAATATTTGTTCAAAAATTATAAATTTAGTCTCAAATTGTACGAGACATTCTAATCTACGATTTGAGACAAAATTATTAATTTTTGAACCAATATTGATCGAGCTGGAGTCATTTTCTCATCTTGCCAGAATGTCTTCTATGCTTGGACAGACTGTAGCGATTCCGTGCATTTTGAAGAGCCGAGGGGGATTTGAAAAGTGGGCGCCCGATCGATATATTCATGAGAGCTACCTTACCACATGTAAGGGACACCTTTGTTGTCTGAGAGGGATGGAGGTAGGCCTATAGGGAGATTTTAAAGAAGAATTGTAGGGTGAGATGTAGGAAAGGAAGGAATGTGAGAGGAATGGGAAATGGAGAAAGGATATAAGAGGAGATGGAAAAGGAAGAGAGTAAGATGGTAAGAGGAAGAAAATTATGAAATGTAAAAGAAATGGAAAATTAAGAAAGGAAGTGAGAGGAGAGTGAAGAATTAGATGGAAGGTGAGGGATAATTAAGATGAAATAAAAAAATCGGAGTGAGTGATTTTGAGGAGGTAAATTAGGAATGAAGGAGATGGAGAGAAAGTGATATAAGAAGAGAGAGTGTGAGAAGAAATGAAAGGAGGAGAATGAGAAGAGAAACAACCATGGAATGAGATTGTGGAAAGACGTGTAAAAGGAAATGTGATGTGAAAAAGAGAGAGATAGAATGAGGAATAGGAATTGATGGTGATTGCGGGAAATAGGAATGGATTGGGAAGTAAGAGGACGAGAATAGAAACAACCAGAAAAGGGGAAAAGGAAGAAGTGATGTGAAGAAAAGATGGAATATGAGGAATGAGGATTAGTGGTGATGAAGAAGAGGAAAAAGCAGAAAGAAGTATGAGGGGTTGAGATGGAGGAAGATTGGAGTGAGTGTGAGAGAAAATGAGATTAGATCAGAAAATCTGATTGGATTAGACGTGTGAGAGAACATGTGGAGGGGGAAGAAGAAGGATAAAGAGAAGGGGATGATAATTTTGGAAAAGCTTGGAAAACATCAAGGGATAATCAGTAGGGGAAGCTTTAACTTAATCGTGAAGATAGGTATTAAAGATATTTTTATATCGAATATGTAAATAGACATGAAAAAACATAAATTGAAACTGAGGAAGAAGAACACAGAAGAATATAGAGAAGACTCAAATTTTCAATAAGTCTTTGAAAATTGAGAGGAATCAATAGAAAATAATAAATTTGCTTATAAAAAAACGAATGAGAGAGAGAGAGTGATAGGGTGAGATAGGAAGATTGATTGACTGCCTTTATTAAGGGCGGAGTTAGGACTCTTGGTCCTCTCTACCACACAGCCCTGATATTTAGAGATAAAGAGCGAGGGAGAGAGAAGAGTGAGAGAGAGATGTGTGAGAGAGAGAGAGAGAGAGTGAGAATCAGGGAGGAAGAAACAGGTGGAATATTAAACTGGCAACCATTACTGAGGTGGAAGTAACGCCTTTGTTGGACCAATATCCGATATAGCCAACCGCACAACACGTGATAAAAAGGCTCCCGCGCATTTTTGACGTACGAATCTGAGGGCAGTGGCGGGAAAAACGCCGGGGGAAAAACATGTGATACCACCCTCAAGCCATGGTTACATTGGAAAGGCGTTCTCACATAGGACACTCTTGCATCGTATAGTCTGTCCAAGCAAAGAAGACATTCTGGCAAGAGGGGAAAATGATTCCAGCTAGTTCAATATTGGTTCAAGAATTATGAATTCAGTCTCAAATTGTAGGAAGCATTCTGCTCTACAATTTGAGACCAGATTCATAATCTTTGAACCAATATTGATCGAGCTGGAGTCATTTTTCCATCTTGCCAGAGGATCTTCTTTGCTTGGACCGACTATACCACGGTTACATTCGAAAGGTTCTAATATAGGTCGCTTGTATCGTATAGTCTATCCATGCAAAGAAGACTTTCTGGCAAGATGAAAAAATGATTCCAGCTCGATCAATATTGGTTCAAAAATTATAAATTTGGTCTGAAATTGTAGGAAAAATTTGAAAATAAATTGACAATATTTGAATCATTATTGACGAGCTGGGGTCATTCTTCCATCTCGCCAGAATGTCTTCTCTGCTTGGACAGACTATAGTTTGTTTTGCTTTATTATAGTAGAACGCACGAAAGTAGTCCGATTGGAACTGGAACAGCTTTATGAAACAGAAAACATAACTCTAATATCCTACAACTGAACCTTATTATAATTATAGTGAACTAGAGCGGAGAATAGAGGCTATCGATGTATGGCAAGTTGTCCCTTTTGTTTTTTACGATAAATAATTCTATTTTTTGGAGAATCATTGTGACTTAGGAACTGGATCTAGTCGGTCCTGTTGCTCTCACTTTGATTCATAATTAATTAATAATTTGTCCGGAATCGGCTAATTCAAGTATCAACTGAACCATAAAATGATAATATGCGTAGCCCTACGGACATTAAAGGAGAGAATTCCTAGGGTAGGATTCATAATCAACATAATTGTATTTGGTTGAATATTGGTCACCCATCCAAGAGCAATCCACAATGTCGGTAATTTTATCTCCATGCAGACAGAAAACAAAAATGTATGGACGAAAGGAAGATGAAAGAGACCAATGAAGCAGTATTGGGCCTCTTTACATGGTGGATTTGTGATCGCAGTAGTGATACGGAAGTCCAAAATTGATACGCAATTGTACAGGAAGGAAGCTCATTGAAACAAATTACAACGTGGGCTCAGCTCATTTTTCCCATCTTGTACGGCTATAAGGCCGAAATATCAGCCGTTTATTCCGCACTAGTGTGAAAAATGAAGGATTTTTTTGCATGTCAAGTAGATCGAAACTGGCTACTTTCTATCAAGTGTACCAAAAAGATAGCTATTTAAAATAATGCAAACTAAGAACTGATCGAAGGATGATCGAAAGATGTGTCAAACGTCAAAAGTTGATAGAAAGATGTGTTTGGATAAGTGTTCTTAATTATAAGTGAGCCTAATGAGTACAAACAGATGAAAAACGAATATATATAGGAGAAAATGAAAGAGGTAAAGTAGAAAACACGAGTAGTAGAGTGGTTTACTGAAAACCGCACTAAGCCTTTCTCTGAATTTGCACTAAGCTTTCTCTGAACATGGCAGGGCTGTTCTGACATGTATGCCCGACCCATACAGCCCATATTTGTCGAATGTGAGAGTGTAATCCATCCAAGCAAAGAAGACATTCTGGCAAGATGGGAAAACTACTCCAGCTCGCTCAATATTGTTTCAAAAATTATAAATTTATTCTCAAATTGTAAAAAACATTCCGCTCTACAATTTGAAACCAAATTTAAAACTTTTCAACTAACATTGACCGAGCTGGAGATATTTTTCAATCTTGCCAGAATGTCTTCTTTGCTTGGACAGAGTGTGGAAGGCTAAAAGCGAGTGGCTTTCACGCGCTAATGGGCTACAAAATGCGCTCTGAACGGTGGAATAAGTTGTTTTCAACCGCAATTCATCTTGGCAAACTGCTAACTTATCTTTGCAAACTGTCAGTGTCGAGTTGTGTAACATATGCCAACAAATTGCATGTATTACAGTAATTGGGTTAAGAATCACAGATAATACAGGATTATTATACAGTATTCGTTATCTTATTCACAATCCTGTATACAACTATTTCGTATACTGACTTGCATTTGAAAATAGTGACTATAGATAGTCGAAACATGACTATAATGCAATAAAAATTATGAAAAGGGTACTGTGATTATTATTTTAAATGAAAAAAACAGTGATAAAAGTAGCCCTGAGATGAAAGAAAAACTATACAGGATTAAGAATACAGATAGTCTGGTCGAGTAAAGGAGACATTCTGGCAAGATGGGAAAATGACTCCAGCCCGGTCATTATTGGTCCACAATTTATGAATTTGGTCTCGAATTGCAGAGCACAATGTTATCTACAATATGAAATAAATTTTCGATTTTTGACCCAGTATTGACAAAGCAGGAATAATTTCCCCATCTATAACTATTATCTTAAAAATTATGCATAAAATTATTGACTATAAAAATTGTCATTCTCGAGGGTTACAGTAAACGCCAACAAATCAAGCGAATGACTGTAATTGATGATCAACTTTGTTAGGACAGTCGGTGAACGATCTGCGGTCTGCATTAGTGTTATTTCAGTATTTATTAATCAATTTAAAAGATAAATATTATATACTTTTACTTTTAATGAATGATATAAACACAGACAATCGATTTCAATGTGTAATCAAAATTGTCAGATCAGGTTAGTCAAACTCTTTCAAAAAATTGTGACGAGTTTGTCTTGAGCGAAGAAATTGCTGACTATGAAAACGTAATGGCGGAGCCTATTGAAGCTACGATGTAGCTCTGTGATTGGACGAGAAAGACTCCCACTTTCAACACTGGGTCGGCCAATGGGAGTCGAGACAGTTCGACTCTATTAGTTCTCTCTTATTCCGGTAGATAGAGTTTGAACTATTCAAGCAATTGAGATGGATTGCTTTAACTGAAGTTTTCCACTGCATATAATCAATAATTGATCATCACTGGCGGATCGTACCCACGAAACAGGTGAAGTGCCCGTATCTTTTACTGTGATTAATAATCATATGTTTTGTACTACAGATATCAAGGACTTCTTAACAATTCCTTTTCCTCAATTATTGGATAATTTTATCTATTCCTAGGCTTTTTAGAATAGAAATTTTAAAACTCTCATGGAATGAAAATCATATTGAGTATTAGGATTCTCTATCATCATCAGGATTCTCTGTTCTGAAAAATATTGAATAGCGTTTTGAAAAAAAGTTTCGGTATACCAAAATGAATAATATTACTTAGAAAATATCTCCTCTCACCTTAACTTACAATAATCCAGGTCCATGTATCTAGATTTAAAATTCTTCATCTCACTTATTCTGGATACAATCAATCAATCATTTATTCATTAATAAACTATTACAATGATCTATGATGATAGATATTATAATCTGAAAGAGAAAAACTAGGCTTAGCCTGTACTATTTCTCCTTCAATTTCAATTGGTAATGATGTCCAAAAGGTAACAATAACACTAAACTGGGTTACAAAATAAAACTATATGTAATTGTATTACAGAATAATTCAATTTGTAATATAAGATTAAAGATTTTACAATATTTTCAATTCTGCCTCTTTCAGGTTGAAATTTGAAGATTGTTCTAAATTAGTTGATTTGTACGACAATAAACCAATTCAACTTATTATTGGGCATTAGAAGTTGAGAAGTTCCCTAGCTTATGTGACCTATTTATAACTGACGTGAAGCTCCTATTGTCCCTTCTGATTACAAAAACATAATTTAAGCATAGCTAAATTACAACTCCAATTGACAACATCAGCTGTTGGAACGCGCAATGAGGAAACGAAACCACCTAACTTTTTGGCGTCAGCTATTAGAAACAACTGTGTTCTATTTTACTGCTAGACAAGCATCAAACACAATACTCATCCAAATTAATTGCGAATTTGAAATCACTTATCAATGACAAAACACTTCAGCTACAGTCTGTCCAAGCAAAGTAGATCCTCTGGCAAGACGGGAAAATGACTCCAGCTTGGTCAATATTTGTTCAAGAATTATAAATCTGGTTTTAATAGTAGATGAAATTGTTTCCTACAATTTGAGATCAAATTTATAATTTTGAACCAATATTGGCCGAGCTTGAGTCATTTTCCCATCCAGCCAGAGGGTCTTCTTTGCTTGGACAGACTATAGTAATTACATTATGAACTCAATTATTATCATCACGTTTGTGGAGCAAATCAATTTATCGTGTAGAGCACGCTATTAATTTCTAACCTGTTCCACAAACATTTGTGTTTCATTCATCAAACATTTCAAATACATCAAACAACCAAACCATCAAACAACAACAAGCTATCGTTTCACATATTATCAATCAACTTAACTACTAAAGCTCAAATATGCTATATAAAGCACATATATAACTATATAATAGTTATATGTAACAATATAAAGCACAATCGAGAATATTTGAATCAATGCTGATATCCGTGACGCCAAACTCTTTGTACGCTCCAACAGCTGATGTTTCCAATAAGAGCTTAGCTAGGCATAGCTAATGAATTTGAAATCAAAAGAGGCAATAGATGCATAGTAAATAGATGCAAACATTTGAAATATTTATCAAAATTGAGAAAAAAATACGATTTGGGCTCAATGTGTATGTTTTTATCGTTGATTTCATTGTTCTTCTCAAATAAATAAATTATATCATCTATTAGTAGGTTACATCACGTACAAGAGACAGACGAAACCGCATAACTTTTTTCCGTCAGTTATAAAATAAGATTAAGATAAGATAGAAATAAGATTTCATCTACTATAATAACCCATTTGTATTATACAAATACAATTGTGTAATTGTATAGGCTACATTTGTTACACTGGCGGCTCGTGCTCACGAAAGAGTTGAAGTGCTGTACACTAAAAGATACGGGCACTTCATAGTGGCGGCTCGTACCCACGAAACAGGTGAAGTGCTCTACAGTGGAAGATACTGGCACTTCACCTGTTTCGTGGGCACGAGCCGCCACTGGCACTTCATCGTTTTGTGGGTACAAGCCGCTAGAGCATTTGTATACATTATAAGGTCGTTGTGTCGTTGAATGATATATACGTCATAAATTCAGTATTTGAAAGATAGCCCATCCTTCAGCATTCTGCTATGAATGGATTCAACTACTGTATTCACTCTAATGCAATTCACGTGTATTCGAATTTTGAACAATAGACTAATCAACAAGCTTCCAGCTTAATATTGTCCACTGGATACATGTCACAGCATCTCAAAGCTCTCTGTTGATTCCATCAATTGACAATTCAATAATTCCTAATGTATCCGTTTACCAAACCTGACAATCACAAGTATGGCCTGTCCAAGCAAAGGAGACCCTCTGGAAAAATGGAAGAATGACTGAAGATCGGTCAAAAATTATCAATTTCATCTTAAATTTTAGGATACAATTTGATTTAATAATAGTACCGTACCACATTTATAATTTTTGAACAAATATTGACTAAGCTGGAGTCGTTTTCCCATCTTGCCAGAGGGTCTTCTTTGGTTGGACAGACTCTACATACCGTACATAGGTTTCATCTCTATCAATCTAGCTACATTATCGATCATTCATTTCTATCAATATGCTTATCACTTCAATGAAGCTAATAAGGACTCCAATCTACATGGCTATCTATCTATGAGCTATAATATCAAAAGCTATTCCTAACAACCAATCATTGTCAATGTAACTTTCACTCGTATCCATATTTGGTACAGATAACGCCAAAACGTTAGGCGGTTTTGTCTGTCTCTTTAACGTGATGTAACCTACTAACAGCTGATGTAAAGCATGTATTATTTCTTTTGAATTAGGACACACCATTCAGGCATGGCTGAATGACAATTCTAATATTTATTTAGCTTATTTAGTACCTATTTTTTACTAATTATTTGAAAAATCACAATAAAGGGTGAAAACACAGACATATTAAAGTCCAAATATTGACAACACCGGTTATTAGAGCACACAAGGAGCACATGAAACCGCCTACCTTTTTGCGTCAGCTATAACGTTCACAGGTGACGTAGGCTTTGGCCCTTGATCTGACATCAGAATCTGATTTCAAATCTGACATCAAAATCAAATGGGAGCTAAATAATCTCTCTCAGAATATTTTGACACGCCCACGTCGAAATGGCATCAGTTTTCCTTTAACATGATGCTATTGTTGGATGCTAATCAATTCTGCGCAAAATTCATTGAAAATGAAGTGAGATTCATAAAGAGTAGTGTATGAGGGGAGAGGTGAGACGTAATCAATTTTCAATGAAAGTTGATTAATGGTAGGTAGCTTTTCATGAATAATCATTAATCAAAGGTCAAAGTATTTAGGTTGTCATGTTTTCTGGCTTTTCATGATTTCAGGAGAAATATTGTTTGAATTTCAATATGATTTGGGTTTTTGTCTTAAGCTTTTTGTTAAACAACGTTCAATGTTATTTTACTTTTTGTTACAAAATTGAAAAGAATCATTGAAATCATGCGAGCAATATTGGTAGCAAAAATCATTTTTCATTCCCGAAGTGATACAATCAATATTTATAATTTAACCAATATTCGATGTTGGTCATTTATTGCTTTCAATGCTACTTTTTTTAGATTCCAAATCATAGTTTTAATTTTTCAGTGTAAAAATTTGTGAATAGTTATAGTGATGAGAAACAAGTGAACATAAACTAAATTTTCTAAACTTATTCATCTAAATTTGGGAAAAGAACGTTTTGGGCTGAATTCCCTGTGTTTTACCCTTCATTGTAATCTCTTCAGAAATAAATAAATGATCCTGAAAAGCTCTTTCTCATTCATGCACTAGGAATTAAGAGTCTTAGAAAAATGATGTAATTTTTTATTTTATTGTCTTGATTGAGTTTATTCTATGGAAGACTGATATAAATCAATGATGATCATAGAGTGATGGACCATTTTTCGTGTTAGAAACGTCAAAAAGCAGCTTGTAAGCAACCTTACAATTCGTACAATTGGTTTTCCCTTTGTATAAGTAAGTAATAATCTCAACCTATGATGAAAAAGCATTATTATATCGTCTTACTGTATTATCATTCAACACAACAGTGTACATATTCATCGTAACAGAATATCATCACATTTACATTTGAAGAAACAGACAGTTAAAGTTTGGAAGAAATGGATTCGGATGAAACAATCAATATTGTACCTAATAAATGAAAACCCATTATTTTCTCAAATATATTGTAGCTACCAAATACTCTCAACCTTCTCCATATAGTAAATATAGTAAATAATACGTAAGTAAAGTACGTAATATAGTAAGTAAATAAAAAATATAGTAAATTCAACAAATTTTTCTCGGGGTCAATGTCATATGAGCTTTCAGAAGACAAATATATCGTTATTTTTCTAGACTCTACTTTTCAGACATCATTCGCGACCCACAATGCACTGCGAAATGGCGCGCAATCCAAATCCGCTCGCCTATCCTCCAGGCTGCCATAAAACGCAACGTCGGCGAAATCTTCTCACAAGATTACTGCCATTACCGCTAGAGTGCTCTCCACAAATCTTCCCCATACACGCTTTCAACTTCATATGTCTTTCATTAGGAGTGGAATTTGAGGAAACAGTCTGTCCAAGCAGAGAAGACATTCTGGCAAGATGGGGAAATGACTCTAGCTCGGTAAATATTCGTTCAAAAATTATAAATTTTATCTCAAATTGTAGATCAAAATTTTCTCTACAGTTCAAGACCAAATTTTCAATTTTTGAACTAATATTGACCGAGCTGGAGTCATTTTTCCATCTTGCCAGAATGTCTTCTTCGCTTGAACAGACTATACCATTCACTGCATTCTAAAACGCTCAAATAGCATTTATACAGTTTCTGAAAGCAGTTTGTCTACTTTGAAGTTGTTTGCAATTGTTGGGATGGCCCATGAAACCCAAACTCTCGGATTTAGATCTCTGAAGTGTTTAGACAACTTAGGATTCAATCTAGCTAATGCTGGCGGCTTGCTTCTGGGAGCCTTGTTGATTTTAATGTTGGTGAGGAGGATTGAAGTTTGAGAATCTTGAAGTCTTCCAGAATAGGCGGTATCTTCCAAGTTTGGAGAATCTCAGAGACTTCCAAATTATATCAACACATTTAATTAAGTTATTCATTCAATGCATTAA
This sequence comes from Sogatella furcifera, assembly GCA_017141385.1. Taxonomy (NCBI): domain Eukaryota; kingdom Metazoa; phylum Arthropoda; class Insecta; order Hemiptera; family Delphacidae; genus Sogatella; species Sogatella furcifera. The sequence goes on from CM029551.1 coordinate 34,967,169, forward strand.
TTAATTGAATGTAAGTACTTTTGAAATATTCAATGGTTATAATACCACATAACATCAGATATAAACTGTCATTATAATATTACGTAAAAATATTACAAAAATACAAAGTTGTGAGCGTTGATAGATATTTGATGAGTCTCCGAATAAACGTGAACATATTTGGCTGTTTGATCGGGAAACAAATATTGGATTCAATGTACGTTCATAATGGTGTAATATTACAGAGCATTTAGGCCTCAGCCTAAGAGAAGTAGAAATCATATATTCTTTGATTAGTTTGTTAAGATTGTTAAAATCAAGAAGCCACTAATAAAAGGACAAAAAAAGATATTCAAATCGTTCAACAATGGATGACATGTATGAATGAATGAGCTATCGGAAATTTTAAGTAGGCTATCATTCATGGATTGCATGGCAAGATGGGAAAATCACTCCAGCTCGTTGAATATAGGTTCAAAAACTATAAATATGATTTTAACTTATGGAACACATTCTGCTCTATAATTTGAGACCTAATATAATTTTTGAATCAATAGACCGAGCTGGAGTCATTATCCCATCTTGCCAAAATGTATTCTTTGCTCGACCACTGGCGGCTCGTACTCACGAAACAGGTGAAGTGCCCCTACGTATTTTACTGTACAGCACCTCACCTGTTTCGTGGGCACGAGCCGCCAGTGGTCGAGCAAAGAATACATTTTGGCAAGATGGGATAATGACTCCAGCTCGGTCAATTGATTCAAAAATTATATATTATAATTATATTAGGTCTCAAATTATAGACCTGATATACATTTGTTATCGACCAGTCTATAACTGTGTAATATTATCGTGATAAACAAGTCACATTTATTAAAAGAAAAATCAAACTTCCAACCTCTCTGAAATTTCAACCCAAGCTATTGATTCAGTCATCAGAAATCTGGATCAACAACTGGATCCTGATAATATATCGCGGAAATCACGCTCAAAAAGGTGGAAGGGCACAGATCAGATTCACGCCAATCTGAGTGGGCGATCAAACCTGGGGGGGTGCAAGGGGGCTGATAGGCAGGGGGGTAGGATGGAGGAGGGTTTGTTAGGGCTGTTGGTGGGGGGGGAAGCGTCTACTCTGGATTTCCGAATTGATGAAGACAGTAATCCGTGCTCCGTAATCCCCGCAGCACTGGCGGCTCATGCCCACGAAACAGGTGAAGTGCTGTACAGTAAAAGATACGAGCACTTCACCTGTTTCGTGGGTACGAGCCGCCAGTGCCCCGCAGACGTCCCAACTATAGGCCTACGTGAGCTGACACCGAATCTGAAACTTCGCCTGCTGAATAGTGTGCTACATTATTATTGCCCTAATCGATGATATAGTCTGTCCAAGTGAAGTAGATATTCTGGCAAGATGGGAAAATGACTCCAGCTCGATCAATATTGGTTCTAACATTATAAATTTGGTTTCAAATTGTATAGATCAGAATCTTTTCTACAATTTAGTAACAGATTTATGATTCCTGAACCAATATTAACTGAGCTGGAGGGATTTTCTCATCTTGCCAGAATGTCTTCTTTGCTTGGACAGACTATACGATGCTGGTAGAATCGATTATTATCGATACTACAAGGCTAGAATCAATCCTGATCGATACTTCGAGACTAGAATCGATTATCATCAGTACTACGAATCTAGAATCAATTATAATTGACAATATTAATAACTATTATTATTGATATAGTAGACACTAAGGTCCGGTTTCTCCAAATACGTTTAACTGAAATTTTAGTTTAAACTATCACCTGTCAGTGTATGGTCACATTTATTAACTTGTGTTTCAATTGAGCCAGCTGATGGATTAATCCAAAATTCAGAATAACTTTTTTGGAGAAACTGGCCCTAAGAAAATTAGTTTTTTGAATCCTGGTTCTCGGATAGGATTCAAAGGTTTCACGATTCATACAAACATCATAATACTGCAGTCTGCTTAGGTGATTATATTCGAAATGTGGTGAAAAATGGTAATATTGCATCCTGGTCAGGTTTGTTCTGCATCGAAATGTGATGGATCAGACTCACGTATGTTAAAGATACTTAATAAATACTTGTATATTCCACTGTAATATTATCTGAAAATAGAAGCAAGACTCAAACATTTTATTGTCAAATGTTGGGTGGAATTTCGACACTACTTTCAAACCAAAATTCACGTTTCTTCCAATTCCAAATCGATGTGAGTCAAAATGAAACTTATACCATTACATGTGAATGTGGAAATAGTCTTCGTAAAACATACAAATGACCAAAATTTTCAATTTTTCAAAAACAGTAGAAAAAGATGAAGTCAGTATTTCATGCTGAGATAGCACAAATTTAGGTTTATCAATCAATCAAGTATTATCTTCTTGAATTTTTGTTCTGCAAGCCACTTCATCTTCAAAGTTCAACATTGTTAGCTCAAATCTGTTGTCAAATCATATTTCCATTGAAGTGACATTGACATTGAAAAGGAATCTGATCTCCAGAATTTAAATAAGTATGAATTTGATATAAAGCCATTTCCAGCAGATATGGATGATTGAAGCAATATACATCTTCTTCCACAACACAAATTGGTCTGAAAAGTTAAAGCTTTAAATCCCCAACCAATATTGACTACACAATACGTAATTCAAACTCTCAATAGAGCTTACCGCCACCGATAACGTGATTTACGATTTCTATCGAAGTGAAAGTTTCGGACCAGCTTCGCATCAATACCAATTTCTAGAGACAGCGGTGGTTTAGTCTGTCCAAGCACAGAAGACCCTCTCGCAAGATGAGGAAATGACTCTAGTTCGGTCAAAAATAGTACAAAAGTTATAAATTTGGTCTCAAATTGTAGGTCAGAATTTTTTTCTATAATTTGAGACCAAATTCATGATTTTTGAACCAATATTGACCGAGCTGGAGCCATTTTCTCATCTTGCCAGAGGGTCTTCTTTTCTTGGACAGACATTATAGTAGGTGACAACAGAAGTGGCGGTTGGAAAATTATTGTTTTAATGATTAGCTCTGTCAGAGCAGTCTGAAAGCGGTCTACAGGAGGGAAACTATTTAGCTGAGGCAGCTCTTGACTCAATTTTCACTCGAAGACCGCTCGTCGACTGTTCAAACGGAGCTGAGCATTGATAAAAGCCATTCACCAACCGCCAGTCTCGTAAGTGTCTACTAGTAAATTTCAATTTTCGATCCAATAGTGGAACATAATGAAGTTTAATGGTGGAGTTATAATTATAGTCTGTACAAGCAAAGAAGACCCTCTGGCAGGGAAGAAAATGACTCCAGCACTGTCAATATTGGTTCAAAAAATATAGATTTAGTCTCAATTGTGGGAAACATTCTGAACTACAATTTGAGACCAAATTGATAATAATTTTTGAATAAATATTGACCGAACCAGAGTCATTTTCTCATTTCGCCAGAGGTTCTTCTTTGCTTGGACAGACTATATCATCTCTGCAACCGAATCTAAGTTGAAGCCAAAGTTAGACCCAGCAAGTTGAAGCAGCATAGGTATAGTCTGTCCAAGCAAAGAAGACATTCTAACAAGATCGGAAAATTACTCCAGCTCGATCAATATTGGTTCAAAGATCATCAATATGGTCTCAAATCGTAGAAAACATTCAGATCTTCAATTTAAGACCAAATTCATAATTTTCGAAACAATATTGACCGAGCTGGAGTCATTTTCCCATCTTGCCAGAATGTCTTCTTTGCTTGGACACACTACTTGTAACACACTAATGCGTTTGCGTATACAACATGTAAGCTCCAATTAAATGTTGAGCCCGAGTTGAGACGGGATTAACCTGGAGCTTATCCGATACTGAAGTTCGTGGTCGTGTCTTCAAGGATTACTATACACAATCTCAATCTCAATCTCAATCTCAAGCAGCATTATTTATAGATTATGACGAGGAACAATCTGTTTCTTCACAGTAAGATGGGAAATCCTCCAGTTTTCTTCATTGTTTTAGACAGCAATATGTTCTTATGGCCTTTCTTCAATATCTTAAAGGTTGTTAACGTTATTGTAATGGGAAATTCTGGTTTCTTCAATGTTTCTGACAGCAATATGTTCTCATGCCCTTTCTACAATATCTTAAGGTCTTGTCCACGAAATTGTAAAGGAAAATTCTGGTTTCTTCATTGTTTCAAACGACAATGTGTACCCTACAAAACACTGACAAGGATTGTCCACGAAATTTGAATTAAAATTAATCCTCCTGATCTCGAAACGGGTGTTTGCAAGGTGTTACATCTATTCCGTCAGGGCCCTCGCGTGGGGTGAGTGGAGTGTGCGACCGCACAGGGCACCGTGGCAAACTAAGAATTTAGAAAATTTCAATTTTCAGAACATTTTTGTGTCTATTTGAAAAAAAAAAATCAATTGAATCTACAAGTTATAATTTTCTCTGCATCATCTCTCGACATTAACTATAGTAATGAACTTCCGCTACTAATCATATAAAACAAATTCAGTTACTCTTAGTGAAGAAATCAAGACTTATAACTAACTATTCATTCAAATTTCTCACTTTTTTTAGTGTTTGGTTGTATTTCCATGTATTTTTATCTCATGTATTGGAATTTATTCTCATTCCTTTATTATATACTATCCAGTACTTCGAATGTACTGACTTGATAAAATTTTACCAGCTTGAATACATGAATAATATCATATAAAATAATCATATAAATAAATATCATATTAGCGTAACACAATGAATATTAAATTGCGTTATGCTTTGTTTAAGATACACCATCCATCATTTTCTCGCTAGCAGCCATTTTCTGAGGCAGAACTCACGCGCAACACTGCCAACCAATCAGAAAAGAGCAGGCGGGGCATGAAGGCGTGTCCAAGTCAAATCTGAAACACCACCCGACAACTGCTGCCATCTACTGGTTGAATTTGGAAACTTTTAGAACCGATGTCAACGGCCAATCAGAGCGTATAGTAGGCGGAGCTTGGATCCAATACATGAAAATAAATAACATTATATTGTGAATACACAGAACACTTCTTGAATTATTTTTAGAAAAGGGTACTGTGATTAACATTCAAAATGAAGAACAGTAAGAAAGTAGCCCTTAAATAGGCTATAAGAGGAAACATTACAAATACAATCTCAACATTGCGATTGCAAATGAGAAAGCTGTGAAAATGCATGGAAACTTCAATCATGTTGGGCTTTGAATAGGCCTGTATTATATAATCATGTTGGATTACATCCGTCTGGTAATTGTGGGGGGGGGAGGGGGCGTCTGCAGGAATCACGCACAGGGCGCCAAAACACCACGCGAGGACCCTGGTTCCAGGATGATACAAGAATCAGATTCAACAATCGAATAGGAAGGGATGGTCATGTATTGAAAATATTTTTTGCGATTATAATTTTCAAAAGACCATTATTATTATAATTTTCAAACTATTGAAGTACCTGCTAAGTAGTTGTGAAGGTGATACTTTGATAGTTATTCATATAATATTAAATGACAAGACAAGATATTGTTGAACCAAGGATTTATTTAAAATCGAGAAACACAGGAAAAGTCAATTTTGTAATAAGAAAAGTTCCAAAATTCAATAATAATCGAGATACTAGTTTCAGTTGCTATACCATTTTTAGATTCTGGTAGATTTTTCACCAGAGATTGACACATTATGGTGTACCATCTGGAACCGGTATCACGAATTTCAATAAATCGATGGTTCGTCAATACCTTGTCTCTTCAATTAAGGTTATTTATATTCTATGCACTGGCGGCTCGTGCAGTGCCGAAGCGGGTGAAGTGCCCGTATTATTTACTGTACAGCACTTCATCTGTTTCGTGGGCACGGGACGCCAGTGACTATATTATTATCATTTACGATGACAAAACTTTGAAAATCAGTTCAAACTTTTCTAAATGGTAGTTGAATGGTTTCGAACTCAACGATTTGAAAGTCTTCAATTTCACATTCAACAAATCGCTACTTTTAAAATCTAGACCACGTTGAGTAAACAATGTTCTGGATAACCGAGTTTAATCAGAGTTTAATTAATGAACACGTTGAATGAGAACTTTGTGAGCATGGTTGTAACTTTTCCAACCGCCATTAGAAAAAGTTCACTTGTTTTTCTTGCTGCCGATGTTACTAGTTTTGTAATTATCAAAGTTTGTTATTTGTTAAAAGAGGCAGAATTTTCCAATCAGTCAAATGTTCCCATGTATAATCAATTGCTCAACGTATCCATCAAATTCTCATTGGTAGAGCAGACAAATTAGATAATACCAAACAACTTTGATCGACATTCAGTGTAATTCTCTCTAATTATAATAGATCTTATTGAACTGGCGGCTTGTACCCACGAAACAGGTGAAGTGCCCGTATCTTTTACTGCACATCACTTCACCTCTTTCATGGGCACGAGCCGCCAGTTCAATAAGATCTATTATAATAATTAGAGAGAATTACACTGAATGTCGATCAAAGTTGTTTGGTATTATCTTATTTATTTGTCTGCTCTAATTTGTCGGCTTGTGCCCACGAAAGAGGTGAAGTGATGTACAGTAAAAGATACGGGCACTTCACCTGTTTCGTGGGTATGAGCCGCCAGTTCAATAAGATCTATTATAATTAGAGAGAATTACACTGAATGTCGATCAAAGTTGTTTGGTATTATCTAATTTGTCTGCTCTAATTTGTCGGCTCGTGTCCATGAAAGAGGTGAAGTGATGTACAGTAAAAGATATGGGCACTTCACCTGTTTCGTGGGTACGAGCCGCCAGTGACTTTAATAATAAGACTTATTATTATAGATAATCCACTTTTGATTCACGTTAGCAGAAACTGAATGAATTCCATTGTGAACAACGATAGAAATCTTCTACTAATCATTTGAAATAAATTCGAAGTTTTCTGGACCACCATTATTAACAAAGCATGCAAAAATTAACCGCATTATAAATCAAATGAGTATAAGACAATCCAGTATTAAGAAACTCGCTACTCATCTTACTACTTCAATTAATATTCAATCATGGACCAATTCATAATATTAACAACTCAAAAAAGGAAAATCCAAAAATTATCTCTTAGTATAAGATAGCTAATTCATTGTAAGTCAGTAACGGTAATGCAAAATTCGAACATTAACTACTATGTTCAAATTGAATTGAATGTTCAAAATCTGTCTGAGTACAGTGGCTCCACTTGACAATAGTGATAATTATACAAATTTCCATCATGGTTAATAGCAAGTCAGTAACGTGAATTCAAATACTGAACATTTTGAAAATATTTATCTTTAAATCTGTTGAAAAAGTATCAGAAGCGTAACCTGAGAACTTTGATCACCATGTCCCTAAACGCGCGTAAGTGGGTAATTAAGAATCAAGTTTTGATTTATGCTCTCTTGATTCCAAAAGTTTCAAAACCCATAAATTGAAGGCTACAATCTTTCCCATCATCTTTGGACAAAACTTTCAAAATCTTTCCGCAGCGCAAACGTCTAACTCGAGTTTGTCGCGAAAGCATCCATCAGAAACTTTCGAAATCATTCAAAACTTGGTCCCAAATACATCATTCGTACATTCAAAACTTGGAGACTCTCAAAATACATTTAGAACTTCGGAAATCGTTCAATGTATCAGATTGCAAATGGCCTACCTAATAGATCTTCATGCCGTCTAAACTTCAATCATTTCCGCATTGAACGGAAATATCATTCCTCTACAAAATTATAATATTCCTGAATTAAACGAATAAGTTTAGAACTGGAACTTTCAACTCTAATTGCAGATATGAAACTGATTCATCAGACTGAATAAGTGAAGAGTAATCTATCTTTAAGATTTTGGAAGCTGGAAGGAATAAGTTTCTTTATATAGAATGTTAGGTATCGCTTTAGAAGCAATTTGATAACTCCTAAAGGGCAGTTGCACGGAAAACTAATTAACAAAGATGAAGTCATTCCATTTTGTGGTATACAGATTAATTATATTGAATGGAGTGATTTGATAATGATACTTGAGTCATTATTACACAGCTTCCATTTAATGCCATTTCACAGTGATCGATCAATGGATTCGAACCCCTCAGGTGAGTGCCAAGTTCCCTCTCAACCACTGAAAGGAAAATATGAACTTTTTAACCAGCACAAGTGAAAAAATACTAACATATCCCACTAACCAAACTAATAAAAAAACCAATCCATCCCACTGGCTCAACTTAAAAAACACTAACCTACCTAACCCTGCCGAGCAAAATGCGAGTAATATTATTATTTTTGAAAATTATCATTCAAATTATTTTTGAAAAGTAGATGAATCATCTAATATAAATTATACAGAATAAACCTATGATTTCTGTTCAACAGAGGAGGAAAACAGAGTTCATCTTCATAATCTTCTGAAACCAGAGATTTATATTCTAGGCCCAAGATGAAAAAATTTGGATGTTCTACAAAACTGCTGATTCTTTTCCCTCATGGTTGGTGGAACAATGTTTTAAACTATTGATTTTTCAACTACTTTCTAGAGGTAGTACTCGTTATCCAGGCTTTCAAGAGAGACAGTCAGGCAGTAATAGTGAGAAAGGATCCAGGAAGGAATATATTTTTTTCTATTGTTAACTATATAAATGAGGTTGGCATGATCTCCACAAATTCATTATCGATTTATACAAATACAAAGGGGCCATGCTCACTCAGGTATTTTATTAGGCTCGCTATGTATACATCAGATCAGTAACGCAATTATAATCTGAATTGTGAGTTTGGAAATCGAAATATCTCAACAATAATAAAACATGAATAAAAAATCTTGAAATTTTGTTTGTTTGTTTGTTTTATGAGGTTGTTTGTTTAGAAGTTGTTTTGTTTGATTGTTTGTTTTATTTTAATGAATATGTGGTTGTGACTCTTAAGACAATCCATAGGTTTTAATAGTTGGGAATTTCTACAAAAGAACAAACTAAACATCAAGATAAAATACTTGAAAACCACAGATTATGCAGATTATTCAATCCGTGAATGTTGAGAACAAACCCCTCTCTGTTTTACATCATGAACTTGAAATGTGCTTGAACTATTTTCCAGCATCCATCCCACGTTGATTCCTGGAAGTTTGTTTGGCAAGGATCTGCTAATAATCTCCGTAACACGATTATCCTGGTTCTGGTTCCCTGGACTTCCAGGTTCTAATCAATCTGTCTGAGTTACCAGCGCGGCGCCAATTGTCTAGGATTCAAGTTTGCAACTATCAAATTAACAACTTGGGAGAAACTTGAAATTAGCATTTCAAAACAAGATCATATAGTAGGACAAATATTCACATAGATAGGACTAAGAGAGAGTGAGAGATGGTGAAAGAGAGAGAGAGAGAGAGAGTGAGATATACTTGAATAGGATTAATTTTAAGCAGATATTGAACTTTTGATATAAACATAGATATTGAACTCTCCTGAGAAATCCAAAGTGAGTTAATCTCATTCACCTCTGAACAAACAACTTCTGAAATTGAGATAGCCGTTCAGAAATATGAATTCAGATTGCATTGGATGGAAAATCTATATATGTTAGCATTGCATAACATTACTCTAACTTTGATTATTGTTATACTCGTATTATTATGTTGAAATATCTTGAGATTCTAGCACAGCTTCTGGAAAGATATAGATACTTTATAATTGTATACTATATATATGTATTTTCCTACGAAAATATGAACTTTCCAATCCATTTGAACTTCTTTAAAATCACTGCTTTGTAAGAAATATTGGTATTTTCAATCAATAGAAGGGATCGATCAACATATCGATGGGTAAAAGCAAAATCATTTTTCGCCACACTGCACAGAAAGCAGCTGTTTTCTGTGCACTAAAGAGATTCGAAAGACGCCATTTACAGGCAGTTTTGCTACTAGCTCCGAAAGAGGGCTCTTTCGAAGCTAGTGCACAGAAAGAGACTGGTAGTTACCTATCCGGCCGCTAGATTGGGCGACAATGCACTGCTTTCTGCACTGCTTTCCGCCGTAGCCTACTTCAGTTCGAATCAGCGATCGCCGCAAACATTCTTATACAATATTTATTATTCTTATTCTCGCAGTGTGGCGAAAAGTATCGTACTCAACTCGCACAGAAAGGTGTTTACGGTATTCGGATAACATATTCCCATATTCAGGAAACTATCCTCATACCGTAAACACCTACTTTCTGTGCTTGTAGTGTAATGTACTATTACGTCCATTTTTTCAAAAATAAGTTATTGGTATCACTGTAAAAATGGAGATCAGCTCTTTCTAACTGCACAAACATTATGTATAGGCTATATGTCCACTTCAAATGGTACGTCCACAATAATATGTAAGATATTTCTATATTTTTTATTACTAAATATTTTGTTCTTTTTTCTCATCATAAACCATGTTATGTGATCCCTGCTACTTTATTGATTGTAACTTCATCTATTAGTGAAACTATTAAGTGAAATTAGGACGATTTCTATCTATTCATAACAGATAGCAATGAAATATGAAAAGTATACCTAGTGCCAAAAAGTTAGACGGTTTTGTCTGTCTCTTGTACATGATCTAACCTACACAAGAAACTGATATAAAGTACAGTGACTATACAAGATCTTATAATTATAGTCACTGTAATATAAAGTATTTAATGTAGCTTCTAATTTCATAACATCATCTATGCATATAGCTGAATGACAACTCAGCTTTTGGAGCGCACAAGGAGCAGATGAAACCGGCTTGACCTCATCTATAGCAATTTCTTATTCACAAAATTTATAATTCTTATAGAGTAGTTGTACTCATTTTATTCAGAACAATATTCCTATGTCAGATTTCATCAAAGAACATATCAAATAACAAGGGAATACTGTACAGAGACCAGAGTAAACTCTTCATTTTTCAACTTTATTATTGAATTCACCTGTCATAGGCTACTTTTCCCCTAGTCCTCTACACATTCTCTCTCACTCTTCCACACTCATCTTTTCTTCTCTCTTTCCTCTCCACACTCTTTCACCACTGGCGGCTCGTGCTCACGAAACCGGTGAAGTGCTGTACAGTAAAAGATACGGGCACTTCACCTGTTTCGTGGGTACGAGCCGCCAGTGTCTTTCACACTCCACTTCATGAATCTACCTGTATCTCTCTCCATTCTTTTGTCCGGCATTTCTCTGTCCTTTTCAATCGGAATTCTCCAAAGATTTCCACTCTTCTCATCATTTTTCTTCCCAGCTCCATATAACACTCTGTCGCCTGACAGGTCCCCTGACTCCATTCAGGCCCACATATTCGACGATCCACATTGTCGCGATCCCGACATTCTTGCCAGCTTGTCAATTCTGTAGCAGTGGTCAACAGCTGAAGCACAGTTGAACAAAGAAGACATTCTGGCAAGATGTGAGAAAGACTCCAGCTCTGTCAATATTGTTTTGAAAATTATGGATTTGATTTCAAATTGTAGGAAACATTCTGCTCTACAATTTTAGACCAAATTCATAATTTTTTAACCAATATTGAACGAGCTGGAGTCATTTTCCCATCTTGCCAGAATGTCTTCTTTTGTCAACCAGACTGAAGCTAAAAAATATAACAGATGTCAACGAAAGTGGCGATTGGCTTTTACTTTTCACTTTTATTAATGTTCAGCTCTGTCAGAATAGTCTGGAAGCGGTCCACAAGAGCGTAACAGTTTAGCTAAGGTCGCTCTTGACTTAGTATGCTATCGAAGACCGCTCGCCGACTGTCCTGACAGAGCTGAGCATTAATAACAGTCATTCGCTAATCGCCAATTTCAATCTTCGGTGAACTCCATTATTAATATCTGGTAAACTCTGGAGTTCCCCAAAGATCGATAATGGTGTAGCATCCGAAATCGGTATCTCGATTTTCCAATAAATCGAAGGTTTTATAACATCTTGTCTTTTCATTTAGTAATCAACATTTTCTCCAATTCAAATCAATTATTCTTCGAGTTAGTGTAGTGCTAGTGAAATGAAAAGACAGTTATTAATAACTAGCCGACAGGCTCGCTTCGCTCGCCTTCTCCGCCTAGCCAGGGGGCTTCGCCCCCTGGACCCCCGACAGTATAGGCAGTGTAAGTGAGTCAAACAGGCCTGCAAAACCTCTGTCAGCGACAGCTGAGACAAACAGGCTCGCTTCGCTCGCCTGCAAATTCCGATCAGAAGGGATTCGAAATTTATTTCAGCGTTTCTACACCTGATCAGGATCTGTTCACCTAATTTCAACATTTTCTGCCAATTTGTTCTAGGAAAATCTAAGAAAAACTCCAAAAATTTCAAAAAATAGTAAAACGCTAATATTAAGCGTAACCTTGGGAAGTGTATCGGAAGTATATATAGTTTGAAACTTGATCCAATGATTCAAACTTGATCTTCCAAATTAGTTCATCTAAAATCTCGCTGAACCATTAAATTTACAGTTAGGATTGGTCGTATCAAGGCGGAAGATATGCAAGCCGCAACACATCTACAATTTTGAAAACCTGATTACTGGCGTAATCTTGAACGGATTGCAAAAATATTTTAACACAACATTTCTAGACCTTATCTGAACCTGCCCACCAAATATCAACATTTTCTATCGATTGGTTCTCGAAAAAATGAAGAAAACGTTGAAAACTATAGAAAAACTAAAATATTTGGCGTATCCTTGAAAAGTTTTTAAAATCCGTTCTTAGCGCGCGTCTAAACGTCCAACTGAACATGCCTGCCAAATTTGAACGCATTCGGTTCAGTGGATTTTTAGTTCTGGTGATGAATGAATGAATGAATGAATCAGTCAGTGCCATTTCCCTTTTATATATAGAGATAATGATAAATGATAAAATACTAATAGAATACTAGTAACAATAATTCCTTTTTCTAAGTGCTACTTATCAATGTTTTCTATTCTAAAATATGAATCACAGTAAACTTTCGGAATTATTCTTCTTCTAGCATTACTATACATGTTTCAGCTCATAAGTCACTTCAAAAGGGTAGGCCTACTGTTATTCTTATTTTGAATATAAATACTGTACTAAAACAACTATAATAATAAATATTTATTATGCTATCAGAACTGCTTGTGTTATCTATGTATGAACTGAAGATTTCAAGCTTTATTGTTATTCAAGGAGTGAACTTAACATTAATTGTTCGTCTAAACACAATTTTTAATAGAATTCATTTAAAAAGAACTATTTCTAATTAATTAATTAACAAGTTTCAAGTTTTAATAAAATTTATTTTAAAATCAACTATCATTCTACAACACTGAAAACCCCGAATCTCAGTTGCTAAATAACATCAGGCATTGGTTTTCCGTTACAGAGCGTGTGAAAACTCCGGCGCGAAAAGTTTTTCCTCTCGATAAATTCTTTTCCATGGTGACCCAGCCATCAACCCTAGACCCTAATTGGATTCCGGGTGACAATGATGGATTCCCCCAGAGATGTCTTTCTTTTTTTCCTCCCAGAGGCTCTCCACCACATAATTTCATCAGTAAGTGACAAAAATTAGAAAATAGTCTTCAGTCTGTCCAAGCAAAGAAGGCATTCTGGCAAGATGGAAAAATTACTTCAGCTTGGTCAATATTGATTCAGAAATTATGAATTTAGTCTCAAATTGTAGATCAGAATGTGTACTACGATTTGAGAACAAATTAATAATTTTTGAACAAATATTGACCGAGCTGGAGTCATTTTCTCATCTGCCAGAATGTCTTCTTTGCTTAGACATACTATACTTAGGCATCCACTGTCAACAAAAACTGCTCAAATTGCTCCTAATTTGCAAAACATGAATATTCATTACTTATTTTCGTGGGACTTGGAATCTTGAAAAAGTGGTGAGGTTCAATGTGGAGGAAATATATCAGTAAATATTGTATTTTCATCAAAATCCTAGAAATAAGAAGTCAAATATGACACTAATGATGGGTTATTCATATCTGATAGTATTAGTTATAATGTAGATTTTATTTCATACATGTAGATTCCAAAATAGGTTGAGAAAATACTCATGGCTTCTAATGGTGGTGAGCTTTTAATACCCTTACAAGTAGGTTCCACCTCGCCATTGTATACTTGACCAAATTGGTCACCCATAAAAATCAGATATAGGTTGATGCCCACATGGAATCTCAGGCTTGTTTGTGGTTAATAACTTATCGTCTTGTTATAAGTTGTGATTATCTTACGAAGTTTATAATATCAACATTTCATATATACTGTGAGTATAAAGTGAACATTTCTATAGTTATAGTAGTAACTATCTCAAGTTGAAAGATGATGGCATTTTTGGCAGATCTAAGAATCTCGTAACAGTTTCTAATACAATACAGTTTCAAAAACTCATATTGTACTTTGAACTCTAACTCATTTCATAATAAGTATTTTCACTGCTTGAGATTAATGATGATAGATTTATTCAAAATTTATTTATTTGATTTGACTACAATTATACAATAAGAGGAACAAAAATACAGGCATTCGCTCAAAACATCTTCTGTTCCAATTTAGATTTAAATGTCCAAATTCAGGTTATGTTTCTTTGAAATATTCACTCACACAATTTTCACTCTAAAAAACACATTCATGGAAAATTTATTGATTTAAAAACCAGGATGGTTACTTTAAAAGCCAAATTAAAACTTTTAAATTGAAAATATTTCTGAATATTTATCAGAACTTAAAAAAACTTGAACCAGAATGTTTTTTTTATGCTATGAGCAACTATCACCTAGCTACTAAAAATTTAGGAGATCACAGAAAAAACCATAAAAATACATAATTTAATAACTCCTGAATTCAAAATCGTTCCTTCAAGATTATTGAAGGAAAGAAGAAGCCCGCTCACGGTCGTCATTTTGGTTTGTGGACGCCATTTGCAACCAACAGCTGACAGCTCACCCAACTCCCACCTCAATCACCGTCGACCAATCAGGTTCGAGTAGAAGGCCACGCCCACAACGCCCTCTCATTGGCTGATATTGAATACGTCATTCGAAAGTCTTCAGTTGGTCGGAGTGTAACATTGATCATTGATTGGATACTCTACTTTGAATCTCAATTTTCGCAGAATTAATTTGATTTTATTTGTAAGAAACGAATGACAACATTGTCATGGATGACTCTTATGGGCGGAAACATGTAATTCTAGAATAAATATAATTTCAGAAGGGTACTGTGATTCTTATTTTGAACAGAAAACTGTCTCACCATAAACTGAAAACCATAAAACTGAACTCAATTTTCACCAGATTACAATGGCAACTTTCATTATAGTTTATTAATCCACTGATTGTTGAATGTGATATCTTTATTATCATTATCCCATCTTAAACTGTTAAGTCCACTGTATCATATCTTATTGTAACTTATTGCTGAATCTATCCTATGATTGAAGAGCTGGAAATTTCAAGCCTGGTTAGTAATTAATAATTCACACGTTATCATTAATCATGTTGCCATAGTCCAATTTCTTGACTCTAGATAGAAATAAGGCGACTTAAACTGAGTCTACGTTTGCAAGTCAACTTCTCTATAAACATTTATCAAAATAAGTTTCATTCACAATTCCATACTATTTCGATATCTTGAAAATAAAATATTGGCACTCAAAAGATTAATGATAGTTCAATTCAAAGTTATTCATTACAGCAATTGATAGTTTAATTTGAAGATTGATTCGAATTTTCTTCCTCCCAAATAAGTTGCATCATTGATAAAGTAATGGCTCCATTCATTGATCTTGTAACCTAGAATCAACAGTTAGTTATTCTTGATAGTCAGTCAAATCACACAGTTATTTTCTATACTTGGCTTTTATAATAATTTGGAGCCACAAGGGTTGTTCCACTTCGCCATTAAAATAACATAATTTTCCCCAGATGAAGACATTAGGAGCCAAGTAGGTTATAGCACAGAGGATGTAGAATTTACATCATCTGGGGTTATAGTTATTTTACACTCCAAAACAATCACACAATATTCCCAAGATATAACCAACTTTTTCCCATCACGAGTACGATCATTAGCTTTATTCAATCCCTGAATCAACAGTCAGTGATACAGTGTACCAAACATCCAACTTTTCCCACCGCAATCCCAACCACCATAAAGTCACGAGATCAATCATTTGCATTATTCAATGCTCGAATCAACAGTGCGACACAATGGTGAATGGATATTCACCTCGACTAAACCTCAGCGGGGGATTGTGGCCTGAGTGACGGGAAACTGAGTGAAAGAGTGACAGAGCGACAGAGTGAAAGAGAGACAGAGTGATGAGGAAACTGAGTGATAGAGTGAGAGGGTGACTGAGTGACAGCTCATCTGCCCCCTCTGTTCAAGCGCGACTTGAAATAGCACACAACAAATCAATGACGTATAAAGTCTGTCCAAGCAAAGAAGAGATTATGGCAAGATGGGGAAATGACTCCAACTCGGCCAATATTAGTTCAAAAATTAAAAATTTGATCTAAAATTGTAGAAAACATTCTGCTCTACAATTTCAGACCAAATTTATAATTATTTAACTAATATTGACCGAGCTGGAGTCATTTCTTCATCTTGCAGAATGTCTTCTTCGCTTGGACAGACTATGTGAGGTCGCCAACAACCTCACCACTGGAGCAGCTGTATCTAACCTCCGATACATCCTATCAAGTATTTCTGAAAGTGGATACATTACCTTAGCGCGTTGTTTGCTTTGTATCAATTGTCCAGTTTACTAGAAATACATGTTTCATTCATCCCTTCAAGAATATGCAAAAGTAGTTTATATGATTATAAATTATTTGGAAATAAATAATCACAAATGTTTTCAATACCACTGCTTTAATTCTAGAGCATTAGAATGCATTGTATATAAGAATGCATATTGATATTTGGCTCATTTTTCATTTTTTGGGTACGATTCCCAAGCGACTGCACGAGCTGCCCGGCTCTAAATTCACTGCAAGAGCTGTCCAGCTCTAGCTGCGCTGCTCTAGCCCTCACAACTCTATCCACATCACTATTATTAGACTATAATAGATGTTCAGTCTGTTATTAGGGCTACTAATGCATAATAAATCTATAAATAGTGAAATTAACCCTTTTTCACGCCATTTTCAAGTAAAGTTGGGGCAAGGAAAGTAGAAAGAGAGAGTAGAAAGGAGAGTAGAAAGAGAGTAGAAAGAGAAAGAGAAGCAAAATAGTGGGATGAGAAAAACTCAAAACAATTTTCTAAAAGGAGATAAATTAGTAGGGATTGAGAAAAATGGGGAGAAATTATCATCTCGAGAATCAATGAAAATAGAAAGAAGTTCCAACGAAATAAGAAGTTGAAGATCATACTGTACTACTCTGCCGAATTGAAAAAATATTGAAGTTTTTGTACGACCGCTGTGTTTGAGTGAATTTATTGGAGCTAATTTACACTAAAGCCACGATATGGAACTTGATTTATTGCGGTGAAACAGAGTGAAGGGGATGGTGGAACATGGAAGCAAGAGGAAGAGTAAAGAGGATTGAAACAAGGAAGATAGAGAAAAAGAAGAAGAAGAAGAAGAAGAAGAAGAAGAAGAAGGAGGAGGAGGAAGAGGAGGAGGAAGAAGAAGAAGAAGAAGAAAGAAGAAGAAGAAGATGATGAAGAAGAAGAGAAGAAGAGAAGAAGAAGAAGAAGGAAGAAGAAGAAGAAGAAGAAGAAGAAGAAGAAAGAAGAAGAGAAAGGAAAAAAGAAGAAAAAGAGATTAGAATGAGAATAGGAGAAGAAGAAGAAGAAGAAGAAGAAGAAGAAGAAAGATAAGGGTTCAGACTTGAGAGAGATCTGGAGAGAGTGAGAGAAGTGAGAGAGTGAGAGAGTGAGCAAGAGGGTTGAAAAGAATGATCGACAATGTCACGAAACTTTCTGAGCTTCTTATCTATGACTTGCGACCATCTAAAGCTGGCTGGTGTTGTTGGCACGTAACAGGTAGCCTATATAGTCTCTCCAAGCAAAGCAGACATTCGGGCAAGATGAAGAAATGACTCCAGCTCGGTCAATATTGGTTCAAAAATTATAAATTCGCTCTCAAATTGTAGATCAGAACTTTTCCTGCAATCTGAGACAAATTATATATTTTTTGAACCAATATTGACCGAGCTGGAGTCATTTTCCCATCTTGCCAGAATGTCTTCTCTGCTTGGACAGACTGAAAACCCCTATACTGAAAACTTACGTTTCTTTCTCTACTTTTGTGAACCTACTAAAAACTTCCGTAAAGTAGTGAAATAAATTTATGTTTTTGGTGAATTATTCAAGTGAACGACTCTTTTCCCGGAAAGAAATCATCTCTTTTCCTAGAGAAAGGGAAGAAGGAAGAATTTTCTTGTATTATTTCGTTTGTAGTGCATTCTTTGTGATGCACTTGTGATTCCTTGTGAGCTCAAGTTTATGAGTTCTTCCACAGAGGATGTAAAATTTTCATCATTTGTGGTTCTACACACAATTTCTCAGGGTAAAGAGAACTCATGACTTGATATAATATGAGTTCATCACTTACACTTCTAAACAAAGACGATACTGTATAGTCTGTTCAAGCAAAGAAGACCCTCTGGCAAGTTGGAAAAATGACTCCAGCTCGGTTAATATTGGTTCAAAAATTATTAATTCGATCTCAAATTGTAGGGAACAATTCGATCTACTATTAAGACCACATTTATAATTCTTGAACAAATATTGACCAGGCTGGAGTCATTCTCCCATCTTTCCAGTGGGTCTTCTTTGCTTGATCAGACTATACTATTATACTAGTCTACAACTACACCACATTTACTTCTAATATAGTTTGTAGAAATACAGAGGAAAACAATGTAAAATGTATTGTTGCTTTACAGCTTCACATAACGTCTTGTGTAACTTCTAGCTTGCGAAAACTACAATAGATTGAATATTCCGTTGTTATGACAAGTATTAAATGTTTATTTTTATTGTTAAAGGTTGTTATTAAAGTTATGTTCAAGTTCATGTAATAAGCTTGTAAGTGAGTGATTTTATTGTGGCTCCAAATTTTTCATGTTTACAATTATTTTTCAAGTTTTGCTGAAATTGTTGAGCCCAAATCCGACTTTCTACCACCAATAATTTCCAAGATAGACGCATTTTAACATAAAAATTGGCGTTTTCCAGGTATATGGGAAGAAGCTCTAAGTAGCTATAGTCTGTCCAAGCAAAGAAGACCCTCTGGCAAGATGAGAAAATTACTCCAGCTCGGTCAATATTGGCACAAAAAATATTGATTTGGACTCAAATTGTAGATCAGAATGTTTCCTTCAATTGAGACCAAATCAATAATTTTTGAATCAATATTGATAGTGCTGGAGTCATTTTCTTATCTTGCCAGAGGGTCTTCTTTGCTTGGTCGGACTATACTCATGTTGATGAGATTCTTCAATCTTGTCCAAATACAACATATAATATATGAAATAAAACCGCCTTTTGAAGCTGAAAACAATGAGCTATAGTATGTCAAGATCCTGATCCGTTCACTTCTACGAAACTTAGGGGTGCCCTTAGATTACTATCCTTGAAGAGTCCTTTCTACTGCAAATAGTCCAGATTTTGAGCAGTAAAATAAGTATTCTGATAGGGAATAATCCATACAGACGGACTACCACACATCAGCTTAAATATATATATATTACTTCGTATGTATATTTTAGCATCAAAATAGTAATGGAAAAACCACCTGTATCTGAATTTGGAGGAATTACATTCTTGGAAAGTTAAACTTCCAAGAATAGATCAAAAATCAATATTGATATGTTATTTGGACTCTACTTCTCATGCTCTACAACTTTTAGGGTGAGGGGGTAGTGGGTTTATTGTTACTTTATGAGTGACGTCACATTTAAAAGCAGTTAGTACAATATTTTGGGGATTTTTTAGAAAAATGGGGGTTTTGATTTAAAGTAAAAATTTTTCTATTGGACCGATTTTCGTTTTCTTTTTTTTTTAATCGACGCAGATTTTAGTCCTATTTAATTTCCATCCAATGCATTTTTCTCTAGGATTAACCGTTCTCGAGTTTTATGCGAAAAACTAAAAAAATTGTACCTTCTACAAAAATCCCCCTCCCACCCTATGCTCACCCCCCAGGTCCGGGGACTTTTAGTATGTTAACCTCTCAACTAGTCCAAACAAATCCCCGAGGTCAAAAATTGGGGCATATTTCATGCACTCTATACCCGTGTGGACAGGTTTTATTGACTGGACTAAATGGTGATATCTATATTTCATTACTCAAAATTCATTCCTTTTAGTACTACTATCTCAAAGATATCTCTATGTTTCTCCTTCTTCAAATCTCAAACAAAATATTGATAAATGTCAATAATCCCGAGTGAAAAATAGTCTGGAGAAGAAACTTCGAAAATAAATCAATCCTGTCACACAGAATCACAAACTAGAACTTTATTAAAGTTTTGTTGCTCAAGAAACTTGTGATCTAGTTCACGCAAGAAATAATGCTCGTGCGAGGTGATAAGACACGCAGTTACAATGGAAAACGTATTTAAGAGGGTATCTTCTCAGATTGCGCGAACTACACCATCAAGCATCTCTGTTAGAATAAAAGTTGTAAATTATTGAGTAGATAAAAAACAAGCATTCCATAACAAACACCTTTCCTACTGGGAAAACATCCTACAAACAACTGTAATGTAAAGTCTGTTCAAGCAAAGAAGACATTATGGCAAGATAGGAAAATGACTCCAGCTCGGTCAATATTGGTTGGAAAATTATAATTCTGGTCTAGAATTGTAGATCAGAATGTTTCCTACAATTTGAGACTGAGTTTATAATTTTTGATCCAATGTTAACCGAGATGGGGTCATTTTCCCATCTTGCCAGAATGTCTTCTTTGTTTGGACAGACTGTATTTCTTTGGTACTTTTGGGGAAAGAGCATTATGTGTGAAGTAACTTGGGACCGATAAACATTGCAACTTTACACGCACTCTGCTGCTAGCAGCTAATTGAACTCTATTTTGCGGACCATCGGGCTTATTTCTACCTGAAATCTTCATCAAAATGAATTATACTCCAAACTCATTTGAAAACTATTTAGCTACCCTTATTACTCAAGTCTGTCTGGGAGTACTCATTTACTTATTTTATTTATTCATTTATCAATGGAGACAACGGGTTGCCCCAGATATGACACCTTTACATTACAATTTATACATAAAAAGTATTTACAATTTAGAAAATATAAAGTAGAAAAAGAAAATAGATGAAATACAATGAATACACACATTAGATGCATAATTCATTTCAAAATAAAAATCATGAAACTATCACTAAATAAAGAAAGAATAATCTAATGAATTTCTTATATATCAAATTAATAGTTACTTCTGAACCTCATCCCAAAGGTTTTCATTGAACCCTGTTTTCCCTTGTGATATATATATATATTTTTTTTTTTTGAGGGTGATGCCCACATGGGCTCTTGGGCCTGTGCGTGGGTAATGGGATGGATGATGATGAGAGATGAATGGACCTACTGCTTTAGGTGGGTTCCGAACCACCGGGAAGCGATTTTTGAGGCTCATGAATTGAATTCAGAGGAACCGGTCACCGTTACGCTCTCTACCACTGGTACAAACCGCTTCAACCGATATGATTGAACTATCGTGTTATTGATCTATATTTTCCAATATTCTATAGGCCAATAATTATCAAATAGTCCTTATTCCAATATAATAGTGCTAATTCAAATAATTGAGTGCTGGGAAATTGAATGGGTTTTAGAAACCTGTATTGTTTCATGAAAAAACCTTGGGATTTTGATACAGAGGCCAATACTTATTTATTGAATAGATTTCATTCCATGTAGTAATAACAGCCATGACAGGTTAACAAATTGGAATGTAACCCAAAAATCCAATCTACGTGCTATATTTGTGAAATAATAATGGTGGAAAATTATAACGTGCCGAACGAGGAAAATATAAAAACTCTAGATAAATCGAGCACAGAGCAAAATAAGAGCCAAATTTGTCAGTAGTTTTTTGCACAACCAAACGAGGAAAATCATAAAAATTCTGGAAAATCAAGCATTCAATGAATAATGAACCAAATCTGTCGTTAGTTCTTTGCACAGTCAACCAAAAAATTAGCGGAAAACACGTGCCATTTCAAAAAATAGAACAGGAATCACTGGCGGTTTGTGCACATGAAGCAGGTGAAGTGCCCGTATCTTTTACTGTAAAGCACTTCACCTGTTTCGACAGGGATTAATATTTGGAAATGAAAAGCAATGACTATCTACGTTATCATCATACCCTTGACCTCATCTATCATTTCCTTTTTGGAGAACGAATTCCAACAGAGCATGATTTCAAACTGGAGTTATTTTTTAATCTCTGAATTCCAGTTGGTGGAAAACCGAGACAAAAATGGTGTTCCAGGATAAAAATAACAATAAGCAAACTCTTCACAAAATCGACATGTATTATTCTCATGAATAATTACTTCCTACTCAACAAAATCGTATTTCGGGATAAAAATCACAATTTCTTTGCTCTCCAATAAATTGACCTGTATTTTATGAATTACTTCCTACTCAAAAAAATCGTATTTCAGGATGAAAATCACAATTACCTTATACTCTCTAATAAATCAACGTGTATTTCATGAGTTATTTCCTCCTCAAAGAAAAATTCCATCTGGATGCTCTCTTGAACACATGAAACAGGTGAAGTGCCCGTACCTTTTACTGTACAGCACTTCACCTGTTTCGACAGGGATTAATATTTAGAAACGAAAAGCAATCACTTTCTAAAACTCAATAGCAAACATTACAAATAAAAATGTTATATAAATGTGGAATAGTGCTAGATTATAACAGCATAACCAACTCCCCCCCTAAGGTCTATTATGTATTATTTATTCCTCAAAGCTGATTCCAGCAGAATACTCTATAAAATCTCTTAAAACTCAATTGTAGACATCACATAAAAATAGTACAGCAGATTGAAACTCTCCGCTATAATCTAGGCGTGATCCTATTGTATAGTGTGTTCAAGCGAAGAAGTCCCTCTGGCAAGTTGAGAAAATGACTCCAGCACAGTCAATATTGGTTCAAAAATTATTGATTCTATCTCAATTATTGTAGGAAACATTTTGATCAACAATTTGAGACCAAATCAATAATTTTTGTACCAATATTGACCGAGCTGGAGTAATTTTCTCATCTTGCCAGAGGCTGTTCTTTGCTTGGACAGACGATATTTATTATTTCTTCCTAAAAGAACAAATTCCAACAGAATGCTTTCTAAAAATATCCACTGAATTTAATATCACAAAACAAAATAGTCGTGCTTAAGTTTAAAATCACATGACCGCTCCAACATCGACGTATTATCTTCTGCTTGAGGAATAAACTCCATCATAAAAGTATTTCCAGTATAAAAGTTCTCCAAAAATATTTACATTCGCTTCTAATCTGCATCGAAGTGGAAAACTTCACAGCAGCCGAAAATCGGATTTCGGCACGCATTTCGTCAGCTTTATCGGATCGTCACGATCTTCCGTCGGACCCTACTATAGTCTGTCCAAGCAAAGAAGACACTCTGACAAGATGGGAAAATGACTCCAGCTTGGTCAATAGTGGTTGAAAAATTATCAATTTGGTCTCAAATTGTAGGAAATAGTTTTATCTACAGTAAAGACCACATTTATAATTCTTGAACAAATATTGACCAAGATGGAGTCTTTTTCCCATCTTGCCAGAGGGTCTTATTTGCTTGGACAGACTATGGTTTTTACACAGAATTTCGCTTCAAAATCGCACGTTTCTCGCATATGTTTGCCGGACCGCACCCGAGCGTCAATATTGGCCCAATCAGTGAGGGATTTACGTCAAAGCTCGTCGGCCAATCATAATACAGGATTTATGAAAATTGAATTTTCAATTGTCAAAATTCCCGCCGAGATACAGTCTGTCCATGCGAAGAAGACATCCTGACAAGATAGAAAAATGAGTCCAGCTCGGTCAATATTGATTCAAAAATCATTAATTAGATCTTAAATTGTGGATCGGAATGTTTCCCAGAATTTGAGACCAAATTTATAATTTTTGAACCAATAATATAGCTCCCATCTTGCCTGAATGTCTTCTTTGCTTGGACAGACTAAACGGACGTTTCACGAAAATATTTCTAGGATTTTTCTGCATTTTCCTGATTGCTGACTGGGAATTCTGATCATATTGTCAATTCTGTCTCTTATCGCCTCGTCTTATGCCTTATCTGTCTCGTATTGATTATCCTATTGTGTGAAAAACACTTTTTTTGTGGAAAAGGATCAATCAATTAATCTTAGTGGGCTAAATACGACAATAACTTATCGTATTTAGTGGTAAAGTGAAGGATTTCAATATCGTAACTTTTTTGTAGAAGAGGTTTAATCAAATTGAGTAGATACGACATATTACTTATAGTTTCCTTTTCAAGTGTAATGTTAAATTCATTCATTTCTCTTTATCACACGTTCCAATAATACTCATCGGATCGCAATAGAGGAAAAGTTCTATTGAGTTATTTTGGAAATTAAATTGAATTTGATTTGATTTGATTTTCCTCATGGGCTATAAATGCTTCTTTACTCGGCGGCTTTATGATACGCAGTAGTGATACAAGAGTTCAAAATGAATGCGCAATCGTACAGGAAGGAAGCTCATTGACACAAAATATTCGCAACGTGGTGTTGCAAAGTGAGGTTAGCTCATTTCCAACAATGTCGAAAGTCTTGGGAGAATATTCTCTAATACTTGGTGTTTTATTATTTATTTCTATCGATTCAACTTGAAAAATTCATGAACTAAGTTTAAATTATGTTTAAGAGGTGAATCATTGAGAAAATAGAGTCAGCTTGCTTCCAAAATGTAGCCATCCATAATCCATGATTATTGCAAGATGTCTCGTATCAAAGAGCTTCCTTCCTGTATCGATTTTGGACTTGTATCATTAGTGCATATCAGAAAGCCTCCTTGCTTCATACTGGCCTAAATAAATGACATTTATTCCTAATTTTATTTATTTTATTATTTATTTATTTTTATTTATTTATTTCATTGAAAAAATACAAAAAATTGAAGGAACAAAGAAACAACCTGATTATATAGCCTGATGTAATTCATTTAATTCAGGTTAAGGTTTTAACTAGAATTATTATTTTAAATAATAAACACAGTATCCTTTTCAATTATTTTTTATTAATGCATTACATGTTTCGAATATTTATAGTCATTTTCAAATGCGAATACATAGTCGAAACATGTAATGCATTAACAAAAAAATGATTGAAAAGGGTGCTGTGATTATTATTTAAAATAAAAAAACAGTGAGTGATAGAAGAAGCCCTGAGATGAAAGAAACAATAGAATTATGTTTGAAATGAAATTATGTTACATGTATTATGTTTGAAATGCCACTAAGCAAACAGCCTTATTTAAAAAAAAAATTTTCCCCTTTGTCCCTTTATTAATACAAATCCATATAGGATAAAAAGTTTTCGTAAAAGTAAATCCATCCTAAAATATAATCAGCAACTTCAAAGAGCCGCCAAGAGGATGATAATCAAACTAAAAGAGAAAATAATCTGACTGGAAAAATGCAATAAAAGTCTATAGAGAAAACATTGTTCCTCCTATTAGCTTCACATTCCTTCCGCTTGGAAAAACATCGCCAGAGTAATAATTTTTTTATTCGACTAATTAACATTCCAAACCTTGCGAATTAACAGACCCCGGTTGCCTAGCAACGTTTGATATTTCCAGGTCATGTTATTCACGTTGCACGAAATTCGCGTTATACGTAATTTTGCTCCAAAGCCAAAATTCGTGAGCTCCATTACCACTTCTGGTGGTAAGAGGAATGTCTGTTCAAGCAAAGAAGACCCTCTGGCAAGATGAGATACTGACTCCAGCTCGGTCGATATTTGATCGAAAATCATGAATTTGGTCTCAAATGATAGAAAACATTCTGATCTACACTTTGAGACCAAATTTATAATATTTGAACCAATATTAACCGAACTGAAGTCATTTTCCCATCTTGCCAGAATGTCTTCTTTGCTTGGACAGACTATACCCTGTAGACTGTAGGTTTTAGCTTACACCACAAAGTTATGCATTTGGCGAATGACTGTTTTCAGCTCTGTCAGAACAGTCTGAAGCTGTCTTCCAGAGTGTAGCTGGTGATGCTCTCATTCTGATATACTCTCACAGACAGTTTGCCGACTGTCCTGACAGAGCTGAGAATTGATAACAGTCATTCGATAACCAACAAACTTCGTGGCGTGAGCTATATCTTTCTCACAGTCATTCCTTCTCAATCTCACTCTCTCTCTCTCTCTCTCTCTCTCTCTCTCTCTCTCTCTCTCTCTCTATCTATCTTTCTCTCACACACTCTCCTCTCCATATAATGTTCATATCAGCCATAGGGATCATTGGACAACAGTTTGCGTCCACTAATATTAGATTACCTATATGACGCTGTTTCGCATAATGCTGTAAGTTGGCCTGAGTTATGACTAACTGCTAGGAACCAGGTAGTCGAAATTGAATGTTTATTAAACCCTCAATACTCTGGGTGTACGTATGTAGCCTTTATTGGTTCAGCAATTCGTGTCTGAAATTTCCTGTCTAAAATTTCTACCAGGGCCCTCGTGTGGGGTGTGCGGAGTGTGCGACCGCACAGGGCGCCACGGCCAAGGAGGCGCCGAAGGGAATGAAAAACAGGAATTTGAAAAAATTTCAATTGGGCTATTGGAATAATTTTTCCACTATTTGATAAAAAACTTGTTTTTAATTCAATTCAATTCATTTATTCCACATGGCATCAAAGTACATCAAAATTATGTTCATTCATAGAAATAAAATAAGAATAACACATACAATAATAAAAAATTAAAAAAATATTGAAAGAGTGGAAATCCCCCAAGAAATTTTACAAACAACTTGAATCCACAAGAAATTATTTCCTCTGCATAAACTCATTCATCATAATGAATTGATCAATTGAAAAACCACGATCAATGTACAAAGCAAGCCAAGAAACGCCCCTCTTGAATTTAATTCTATGGTTGGCTGTCAACCACCTTACATTCTGTCGACCAATCTCGATCCAGTTTCCGATAAAAGCTCCTTCATATAATAATCCTATATTATTACCGAATTTTTGTAATTTTTCGAACTTTTTTCTGGCAAAAGGTCGGTATTCGATCATGAATAGTTTGAGTTTTATTTCATTATATTCATCGTATAAAAATAGAATTAATGAGTATAAGATGGGAGTGGGAAATCATATTTTCATCCCATTCCATACAGCATAAATTAACTATCAAAGTCTAGTATATACTGGCCTAAGTTACACGGTTAAAGTAAAACTGAGTCTAAATCCTGTAAATAAATTCTTCAAATACCAACTTGATTGAATTTTACCAGCCTGAATACATAAATAGATTAATACTATATTAGCACAAGATCTTCAATAGTAAATCAGCGTAATTTTTGTGTATGATACACCATCCATCATTTTCTTGCTAGCAGCCATTTTATAAGACAGAACTCACTCTGTCAACCAATAAGAAAAGAGCAGGCGGGGCATGAAGGTGTGTCCAAGTCAAATCTGAAACATCACCCGTCAACTGCTGCCATCTACTGGTTGAATTTTGAAAAAATTTCTAATCGATGCTTTCGGCCATTTTGATCGTAGGCGGAGCTTGAAGGCGTGTCCAATGGAAGTCGATGCAAGTCACCCTATTGCTACTGCCATCTGCTGGCTGAATTAGGAGCTATTTCGACTGTTATTCAAGAAAGTTGGGTAGAGCAGTGAAAATGGCTGAAATCTTCAATTTGCTTGTTATTGAGTTTCCAATTTTTGTTAAAACATCTTTATTTTCCGTTAAATGAAATATTTATGATGGTTCCCAATATTTTTCTGTGGAAAATCTATTATATCCTTCCTTATATGCTTTCAAGCAAACTAAGAAAATAAATTTATCAATAATTAAAATTTTAATGATAAAGTACGGTACTATGTGACAGTTTTGCTCAATTCAGATAACCTTCAGCTATTTTGTATCAATTCCTGTAGGCAGAAAATACGAAACAATACGTTGGGATACAATAAGCAAGTGTTCATAATCCTTTTTGCCACGCCACATGCAACATTGGGATTACTCATGAGAAAAATGTGAACATACAAGGCAGCACCTCTCTATTCTAATTACCTTGCCTTGAATTATGTTCGACTTTGAATATGTTGGATATGCAGCTTGATATATGTTTGAATATGCAGCTTGAATATGTTGGATTGCATTCCTCTGGTAATGAAGGGGGGCGCCTGCCAAAATCTCGCACAGGGCGCCAAAAAACCACTGCTAATTCAGTCATTTTATTGCATACCCATAAATATTAATAAGATTCATAATCAACATTAATAACATAAACATTTTTACTGTAGAGATAAATAATTATTTATTCAATTATATATCCAAGATAACACAATAATTCTGTACTTTCAATTTGTGACGGTACGCACCGGTACGCCGTACCTCTTAGTACTCGCTACTCCTATTGTAAATAATTTCAATTTTTTATCAAAGACATAGAAAATAATGGTACAAATACACAACAAAATGCTTTAAAATCACTTAAAAACAGTTTTGAGGAGTACCTATCATTCATAACGTTAATAAAAGACTAATTCCATGGCTTCACTTGTAGGCTAATGTTCGTCCTGATGATATGATGTCAGTGGTAGCGATCAAACATAACTTTTGATCTTTTTTTAGAGTTTTTTTTTGTACAGTTATCACACCCGTAGCAATAGAAAGGATGGTGGTCTGTCCAAGCAAAGAAGACATTCTGGCAAGACGGAAAATGACTCCAGCTCGGTCAATATTGGTTCAAAAACGATAAATTTGGTCTCAAATTGTAGAAAACATTCTGATCTACAAATTGAGACCAGAGTTTTCATTTTTCAAACAATATAGACCAAGCATGAGTCGTTTTTCCATCTTGCCAGAATCTCTTCTTTGCTTGGACAGAGCATAATCGATTCCAGTCATGAGCATTCTCGTTTTGCAAATTTTTCGTGTTCGCTATTTTTTCGCACAAAACATCAAAGGATTTTTTCACGCCTCGTATCATACACTAACAAGGACTTGTTAGATTTGCCTCCACTTTATGTTCCCGCCCTTCCTTCACCTCATTTTCTACTAACGTTTATTTTTCTTTCTCAATCAACATCCTTCCTTTTCTTCTCATTCTTGTTTGTCGTTGTTCCGATTCTACTTCTTCTATAGAAGAATACTTGTTCTACTTATTCTACTACTTTTACTCCATCTTTTTGTCTTTCCCAATCACGTTCTTAATTTCTTCCTTGTCAATCTCAGCTTTCATTAATGTCTTCGGAAATCCCTTCTCTGTATTTCTTCTCGAATAATTTCATTGTCCTCGTCTTCTCTCTTGCTTCGTTCGTACGCATTATTCATCTTATCTTCTTTACACACCTTCTCTCTTCTCTCTTCTTCTTCTTCTTTTGCATTTGTCTTTCCTCTTTAATATTTCCTACACACCCATCGTCTCCTGCTCCCTGCTTACTTTTTCTTCCTTCCTTCCATTATTACGATCAAATCGTTTACGATGCTGATGAGCATTTTATTTTCAACTCATAATAATATAAAATTGGAAGAACTGATGGTGATGTTGTGGAATCTCTCCATAATATGTTGTCAAATATTTGACAACATCTCAGTTTTCTTATCATAATAATATTACATTATTTATTTATTTTGAGAATAGTTTTTGCTTCCCAAATCAACTCTCTTTAAATAATTCTTTTGAAAGTTTTTCTCACATTGTTATCTTCTTACTTCACATCTCCATTTTTCTTCCTCAATCTTTGTCCTTCTTAACCTCATATTTTTGTTTCCTAAAACATTCTCCCATTTCCTTCATCTTTACTTTATTTTCATATTATTTCAATTTCTGATTTATTAGAAAATCGAGATACCAGTTTACGATTTTCTAATAAATCAGTGGTTTGACAAAATCTTGTCTTTTCATTTATTATGGATAACTACCACAATATCAATTTAATAACTACTCAAAGAGTTTTTCAATTTCCTTTTCCCGTTTATAGTTATCATTAATATTGTTATTGTTTTTAATGTTTTCTTTTTTCTTATTCGGTTTTCTTCTTATTCGTCCCTCCATTCTCGTCTTATCTTGGAAATTCCAATTACTCTCTCTTGTCTCTTGTAATTAGATTCTGTTATCACGACACGATTCTCTGTTTTATTCCATCCAAATAGATTCCTCCTGTAGCATTTTACATTCCTTCTCTTCAGCTATTTTGATTTTATTTCCTCCCCCTTCAACTCATTTACCAGGTTTGTTTTCCTCTCTTACTTCTTCCTCTTCCTGTCTTTCAGATCCTTCTTCATAGCATTCTATCCTAATTTTTGTCCTATATAGCCTATTTTTCTTCTTATTTCTTTCAGTTTCTTACTCTTTTTCCTCTCTTTCAATGTTTTCTCTCTCTTCCTTTTTTTCTCTCTCCTTCTCTACTACCTCTATTATCAATACTTTTTTCCATCTCTATCAAACTCCTGTATCTATCTTACTCCTTTCGCAATAACGGTTTCTCTTTGCAATATATACGATGCCTCTTACCAATTTTTCTTTCCTTTCACAATTTGTCAATCAAGCCTCCTTGTGCTCATAAGCTGGCAAACAATCTGTTGACTCAAAGCAAACTCTCTTTATTGGCTGGAGAAATATTTCTGTACTGTGATCAATACATGTCGAATAAATTATGTAATCATTGATGGAAGAAGAGGAAAAAGAGAGTGAGTGAGTATTTCTTGTCTGTGAAAAAATTGTTGCAGAAAGGACATGCCAAATTTAGAAATAAATTATGTTGATCATTGATTAAATTTGTTCTTCTAAAGTAAGGTTCTATTATTCTGCACCCATTTTGAGTTTCATCCAGTATCAGTATGTATCACCATTGACTATAGATATATGGTTATAATGGACTTATATCCATAATCAATGGTATCACTAACTGAATAACCAATGTATTTAATTCATGAATATATGGATCATCCATTATATCAATAACTAACCAATATGGCACAAACCAATATGTTAGTTTATGCTGTATGGTTTGTGCCGGAGTTAGTTTCATTGTATTATCAATGTATCATCATTATACCAACATTGTATCATCTTGACTTGTATCATGATTGATACAAGACGATTAAATGAAATTATTAATTATTATTGATCTGGAACTTGGGTATAGTCTGTCCAAGCAAAGAAGACATTCTGGCAAGATGGGGAAATGACTCCAGCTCGGTCAATATTGGTTCAAAAATGCTAAGTTTGATCTACAATTTGAGACCAAATTTTAAATGTTTGAACCAATATTGACCGAGCTGGAGTCATTCTCCCATCTTGCTAGAATATCTTCTTTGCTTTGACAGACTATCAATTTAAATTGTATAATCATTGATACAAAATTGACCATTCATTGAATTGAATAGTTATCATTGATCTGGGATCTGGGAAGAACCAAGTACTCCATTGTGCTAAATTGAATTAATCTGAGTCTGACCTGCCTGATAAAAGCTCATTAAAATCGAGAATGAACTGTAAGTTAAGTAAGTTTGTTTAGCTGCAGGGTTTGTGTTGCAATTTCTCATTCATATTAATGAGCCCCAGTCCATCCAGTTCAGACGAAGTTTTACGTTTCCAAAGTTTTCAACAACTTTGATTTTTGTGGAGCGGAGAGAGATTACCTTCTATTGAATAATTAAGAGCCCCAGCTCTCAAATTATTTATTTTTGGATCGGAAGTTATGATATTGATGAGTTTATTCGAATAAGAAATGTTTATAGAAACTAGAAACACAGTTGAGACTTGTCAAATTGTGTAAATCGAATTTTACTGGAGATGGGAATACTCTGAAGGAAACAGTTTCACAAAGATGAGTTAAATTTAACATCCGTAAGATTCCTTACTCAAAATAGAACACGTCACGATCAACCGTTATAATTCGTCATTCCAAGCCTTGGAATCTTTGAAATGAAAATTGAAATATTTCGAACAGATTCAATCCACCATTTGAAATCAATTTTGTTCTTAGTATTGTAAGATTGTATATGTATTGTTATTTGAGCCTATTCAATAGGTTTAGCCCAGAAAATTCAAACTTACTCTCCGTTAAGTAGTTTAGGGCTAAGTATCATTCGACTTTCCCAGGTCTAGGTTTGAAACAAATTTTGTAGAGGAAAATTTAAACTTAAAGTAAAATATATAGGCTATCATTACTCGCTCAGATTGATCTAGCTTAGATTAGATTAAATATTTAACGTAGCTAAAATAGCATCTCTAATATTTGGGTATTAAAAAGCAGTTCAGTAATTGCAATACATCTTGATTCATTTGAAATGCATAATTAATAATTGTACACTGGAGTATTCCACTCGGATACTATTGTACCAACCACCATCCCTTCTTAGTACCGCCCACTTTGGGAGTGGCTTGTCTCGGCCAATAGCAATCGTTGAATTTGATTGGTCATTCAACTACCAATCAGTTGTATTGTTCGGTGGTTGTATTTCCAAGTTGTTCAGTATTATAATAAATTATACTCTAGTTTCTTTTCCAGTTCTCACATCAACTGTTTGTTTGTTTGCTTGTTTTTATGTTATTCAGTACCGGTATTCCGGGATTTCAGTGGATACAAACTCAGTAATTCCATAAATTTGTCGACAACAGTGACAATTTCGAGTTTTATCGTTCAAGATTGAAACAAACCCTTCCTTTACAATGATTGTATTGAAGATTATTATATGGTGCTCGTATTACATGGGATATGTTTGGCTAGCAGTTCCTAGCAGTTCTTTGGGTTATCTCAGCAATTACAGCATGTTAACTATAGTCTGACCAAGCAAAGAAGAGCCTCTGGCAAGATGAGAGAATGACTCCAGCTCGGTCAATATTGGTTCAAAAATTATTGATTTGGTCTGAAATTGTAGATCAGAATTTTTCCTACAATTGAGCCCAAATCAATAATTTTTGAACCAATATTGACCGAGCTGTAGTCACTTTCTCATCTTGCCAGAGGCTCTTCTTTGCTTGGTCAGACTATACCACCGTTGTTACGATAAACATCGTATAAACTCGCCACAATATAGCCAAAATTGATATAATTAATGTATCGATGTAATTATTACTATTATTTTGATAGTAATTATTCAATTAATATAGCCAATGTATCAGCTAAAATCGAAAATTTAGCATTTTTCATATATTATTCCAGCGCTTCAAGTCATTCCACAGCATGAATATTATTATTAAAATTATTATAGTCTAGGTCATAACAATACAACAATACAATTCGAAATTTCAACAATATCAACTTTACAACAATAGGCTACTCTAACTTCTTGTCTGAAAAGCACTTTTGTACATGTACAACTTGCATTGTAATCACTTGAAGGAATTAACAAGATAGAGGCCCGAAACCCCAAGGCAATTGAAGTTATAACAACTAGGGGCATAATTATAGTAGGATGTTATTCCAACAAACTCTCTAAACTCTAAACCCTCTAGTGCGTTTCTCAATACTAATTTGTTGGAACTGGAAATAGACTTTGTTATGTTATTCCTCTACAAGAGCTACTTGCAAAACAATCTAGAGCTGAAGTGTGAAGGTAGTATTGGAGATAGTAATGTAAACATAAGAGATGTTGTCTTTGTTTCGAATATTTGGGAATAGACAAATAACAAATTCAATCTAAAAATACGTAAATTAGAATCGAGGCTACTTAAACAAGTGAGTATGGAATACATACACAAAATTATTTTCAGTAGTCCTACCACAGGAAAAATGTTTGAAGTCGTTGAAGGAAACGTTCGGTTTTTTGTTTTAGTTTTAGAATAACATTAATAGAACAGTTGTATTGTATTGTATTGTATTGTATTGTATTGTATTGTATTGTATTGTATTGTATTGTATCTGCTTTATCAATTACTGATTACCACTCACTCTATTCACTCGTAATATTGTTATTGAGATTCATATCACTAACTACGTATTAATCACTATTACAATCAAGTATTACTGTAGTACCATATCACTAATATTACTATTGAGCACTGGCGGCTCGTACCCACGAAACAGGTGAAGTGCCCGTATCTCTTACTACACAGCACTTCACCTGTTTCGTGGGCACGAGCCGCCAGTGCTATTGAGTAGATCTGCTATTACAAGTACGCCGAAACATGTAGTGTAAAATAAAAATATTTAAAAAAGGGTACTTTGATTTTTATAATTTTAATGTTTTAACGAATTCAGTAGCCCTGAGAGAAAATAAGTCTTGTACTCCATGATATAATATGAATACAGGGTGAGGGTATGCTCTATGAGAATGTATGTTATTATACAGAGATTTGAATAATACAGGAAACATTATTACTTCTATAATTTGTGGAACGGTATATTCTCGTGAAATTCTATAATCAGTGAATGTCTTTTGACAGGCCTATGGAAGGATGAAATCCATCCATATTCCTCTCATGAAGAGTTTTTTCATATGTGGAGTAATAAAAATTGGGAAGAAGATACGTTTTAAACTTGGTCTGTGTTGCAATATCCTGTTGTATTCTCGTAAATAAATTATTAATTATAATTTTCTATTCCAGATATGCACAAAATCAAGGAAGAATATCCATTTGACAAATTATGAAACATACTCACATTAATCAAATCCAGTAGGCTGGTTCCAAGCGAAAGTAACAAGCTACCGGCATTTCAACCGTCTACTTTTAAAAGACGAACCGGAAAAATGTTTAAAAGATGAATAATCACATTTTCTAGCAACTTCAACTCTACATGACTCTCAAAATTTCCTACAATTCAATTATTTCAATTTTAGTTTCAAAGAAAAGGGACGGATCTACAAGACAAATTGTTCAATTCACATTTTTCAACTAAAAATTTCACATAATCCGGTATTACCGATAAATTCGTTGAAACTTATTAATTGTTGATTAATTTGAAGATTTTGTTCTAAATGCTCCACACTATTCCTCGCCACTTCAGTCCCAAAACGAATTATCGTTAAACTTTTTCCGTCACAAAATTAAAACCGGACCTGTCATTAAAGTTATTCAAACTTTCTTAAAACTCCAAATCAATCCTACCTCAATAACTGTTCAACATTTCTTCCCCAAAATAAAAACCGGACAATCAAACTTTTTGCAAACTAGAAACCGTCTCGTGAATGTTTTTCTCGCAAAATTCGAACCGAACCCGTCAATAAAACTTTTTTCGTGACTCGTGACAAAACGTGACCGCAGCTCAGACGTCACGTGACACGGAGAGAGCGTTCAACTCGTGAATTTACAACCTGATGCTATCACAGCCACTGCCGGCAACTTGGGAGTTTCATCCTACTGCAACTCGAACTCCCTCTCTCGACAGTACAGTGAGCGGCTGCGTTGTAACTCAACCCCCTCCCACACCCCTAAAAAGGGGGTTGGAAACCCCTTCCCCCTCCCTACAACCCCCCAACATATCGTAGTTTTCCAAATCCCCACCCCGCCAACACAAAGTGTATACTCCCAGAAGCTCGATCACGGAGCTCATCTTGTGTAACGTACGTCTCTTCGAGCAAAGAAGACATGCTGGCAAGATGGAAAAATGACTCCAGCTCGGTCAATATTGGTTCAAAAATAATAAATTTGGTAGTAAATTGTAGAAAACATCCTGCTCTACAATTTGAGACCGAATATATAATTTTTGAACCAGTATTGATCGAGCTGGAGTCATTTTCTCATCTTGCCAGAATGTCTTCCTTGATCGTCCAGACTTTAGTAGACCTATAGGAAATCCCATGTCAATAGTTGGGTAACCAGAGAAAATATACCTAACCCCCCCATGAAAGTATCCTTCAACCAGCCCCCACCCCGTTCCTCAACGGAGAAAACTTTGTCATCATCAGTAACTGTCTTTCCATGGCGTATCCTGATGATTATTTAAAGATTCCATGTCTGTAATTGAGATAAATTCGACTTTTTGTGCGGGTACTCTTCTTCTTGGGAGAATAGCTGTTGTGGGAAATTTATGGTACTCCATTGTTACAGCAGATGGGTCAATGGGTTTCGTGAACAGTCTGGTCGAGCGAAAAGACATTCTGGCAAGATGGGAAAATGACTCCAGCTCGATCAATATTGGTTCAAAAATTATAAATTTGGTTGAAAATTGTAGAACAGATTGTTCTCTACAATTTGAGACCAAACTTAGCATTTTTTAACCAATATTGATCGGTCAATATTGGTTCAAAAATTATAAATTTGGTTAAAAAATGGTAGAACAGAATATTCTCTACAATTTGAGACCAAACAGCATTTTTGAACCAATATTGACCGATAATATTGATTGGTCAATATTGGTTCAAAAATTGTAGAATAGAATGTTCTCTACAATTCGAGACCAAACTTAGCATTTTTGAACCAATACTGACCGATATTATTGATCGGTCAATATTGTTAAAAATTGTAGAATACAATGTTCTCTACAATTTGAGACCAAACTTAGCATTTTTGAACCAATATTGACCGATAATATTGATCTATCAATATTGGTTCAAAAATTATAAATTTGGTTAAAAATTGTAGAATAGAATGTTCTCTACAATTTGAGACCAAACTTAGCATTTTTGAACCAATATTGACCGATAATATTGATCTATCAATATTGGTTAAAAAATTATAAATTTGGTTAAAAATTGTAGAACAGAATGTTTTCTACAACTTGAGACCAGATTTATCATTTTTGAACCAATATTGACCGAGCTGGAGTCATTTTCCCATCCAGCCAGAGGGTCTTCTCTGAAAGAAGACATTCTGTTCTTTGCTTGGACAGACTATACAATTGGATGAGTTGTTGAAAATTGAGTGGGGTTGTTTATGAAGGTGAATCAGCTGTCTTGACTCGACTGAGATTGAACGGGATGAAGGATAGCTTTGTTTACAAACCCGCTGTGATTGGATGAGATGTATTATTCTCATCACAAAATCACTGGACTTCGACAGAGGAGATTGTTCCATCATTAACCTAGAAATCTCAATCAGTGAGTTAATAAATTGTATCAACATAGTAAACATACCCACCAAAATGGCACAAGAAAATAATTCATTCAATATGATTGAAAAATTCTTCAGGAAGTGAACAGAATATTCCCATCGACCAATAATAATAATCGTCTGAGTACTTACTACAAAAAATTGAGTTACCAGACTATAACTCTATAGTTGTAGTATACTATGTCTGTTCAAGCAGAGAAGACCCTCTGGCAAGATGAGAAAATGACTCCAGCTCGATCAATATTGGTTCAAAAAATATTGATTTGGTCTCAAATTGTAGATCACAATGTTTTCTACGATTGAGACCAAATCAATAATTTCTTGACCAATATTGACAGTCATTTTCTCATCTTGCCATGTCATTTTCTCATCTTTCGTCTTCTTTGCTTGGACAGACTATAACTTTATAGTTGTAAGTTATCCACTGGCGGCTCGTGCCCACGAAACAGGTGAAGTGCCCGTATCTTTTGCTGTACAGCACTTCACCTGTTTGGTAGGCACGAGCCGCCAGTGAAGTTATCCACTTCATTAGATGGTACTTCTCATCATCATAATACGTATGAATAAAATAAATAAAACTTAAAGAAATAAAATAAAACTTAAACGTATAAGTATAAAACTAACGTATAAAACTAAACGTATAAATAAAACTTAAAGAATAAAATAAGCTATTATAGTTCAGCTATTATATTAATTAAGTTATTTCTATTTATATTCAACAATAAGCCCAAAGAATAGATAAAAATTAAGTACCTAATCTGAGCTCTTGTTTTTAAATCCAAGATTTTAAATTGATATCACTATACAAGACCTTCTGGCTGCTTCGATTGTTCTAATTTTATCGTATCGTTTATCATAATGGATCATCTTCTAGTGACAATATTAGGTATCAAAATTGATGAGAATTTAAGCTTGTATACATACAAAATTTAATAAATGAATATACATACAAAATTTAATAAATGAATAAAGCTGAGTGTCCACGGTTAATTTACTTTCTCAAGAAAGAACTATTGTAGTACAGTAACATAGTTTTGAAAACCGATACTGTAAATACCACTCAAAACTATACAGAAGACTGAGAAGATTGATAAGATACACGAGACTAAAATATTTAAAATGATAGGCAACCTTTCAAATAATCTGATTAGAAAGGTTGCATTATTATTAAAATGTCTTGTGCTGTATCTTTGTATCTAACTTATCGTTATCGTATCTACTAAGTTATAGACCTATATGTATCTAACGTATTGTATCTTGTTTATTATCTTCTGGAAAGAAAATGAGATTCAATTCAATTCAATACATTCAATATTATAATTGAACCGTGTACGCACAGGAACAAAGACCCGTTTCTTGTATCCAATAAAACTTCAGTTGATTGTTTTCCAACGAACATTTTTAAACTCAATTGCCGAAGAGTTGCTAAAATTAATCAGAAGCCTTGCAGTTCGCAAGCTACGTTTTCGAGCAGTTAATTACTTTTTTACACCAGAGATAGCTCTGGCTCGAATTCACAATTCGAATTACCGGTACCTAATCAATACAGTAGTTGAAAGTTATTGATTCAAGAGAAGATTTCAACCAGAAATCCTTTTATGAGAAATCAATTTCTAAAAAAATTCTTAAACTTCAGGGTTATAGGGTTTCAATATTAACTTTTGTCAGGTGTTTGCATTGTAGTAGAACCTATCACCATTGACTATCTACTATCTATATAAGCGAAATGGTACTGACTGAATTCATTCATTCATCACCAGAACTAAAAATCCACTGAACCGAATGCGTTCAAATTTGAGGCATGTTCAGTTGGACGTTTAGACGCGCTAAGAACAGATTTAAAACTTTAGATACGCCAAATATTTTAGTTTTGTTCCTCATTTTTTCGAGAACCAATCGGTAGAAAATGTTGATATTTGGTGGGCAGGTTCAAATGAGGTCTAGAAATTCTGAGTTAAAATATTTCTGCAATCCGTTCAAGATTTCGCCGGTAATCAGGTTTTCAAAATTGTAGATGTGTTGCGGGTTGCATATCTTCCGCCTTGATACGACCAATCCTTACTGTAAATTGAATGGTTCAGCGAGATTATAGATGAATTAATTTGGAAGATATTGAATCAAGTTTCATATACTTCCCAAGGTTACGCTTAATATTAGCGTTCCTGCCGGCTAGTATCATATGGTGTTTCAGGAGGAATGGCACTGACTGATTCCTCATCACCAGAACTAAAAAGTTCCACTGAACCGAATGCGTTCAAAAACGCATGTTCAGTTGGACGTTTAGACGCGCGCTAAGAACGAGATTTTTCAAAACTTTTCAAGGATACGCCAATTTTATAATTTTCTAGAGTTTTTAGTTTTCCATTTTCGAGAACCAATCGGTATGAAAATGTTGATATTTGGTGAGCAGGTTCAAATGAGGTCTAGAAATTTGTTAAAATATTTTTGCAATCCGTTCAAGATTACGAGTAATCAGGTTTTCAAAATTGTAGATGTGTTGCGCATATCTTCCGCCTTGATACGACCAATCCTAACTGTAAATTGAATGGTTCAGCGAGATTATAGATGAATTAATTTGGAAGATATTGAATCAAGTTTCAAACTATGTCCGATATACTTCCCAAGGTTACGCTTAATATTAGCGTTTTACTATTTTTTTTAATTTTCGGAGTTTTTCTTAGATTTTTCTAGAACAAATTGGCAGAAAATGTTGCAATTAGGTAAAAAGGTCCAGATTAGGTGTAGAAATGCTGTGCTCAATAAATTTCAAACCCCTACTGAACGGACATTTAAAGAATACAATTACATTATCCTTGGTCCATGGAGCTTTTGGTTAGGTGGAGAAGGCGAGCGAGCCTTCCGGCCTATAGTAGCCTGCCGGCTAGTATCG
Source organism: Sogatella furcifera (assembly GCA_017141385.1). Taxonomy (NCBI): domain Eukaryota; kingdom Metazoa; phylum Arthropoda; class Insecta; order Hemiptera; family Delphacidae; genus Sogatella; species Sogatella furcifera. The sequence continues at coordinate 35,007,292 of CM029551.1, forward strand.
TATATTCGTATTAGTAGAGTAAGTACATTGTCTTGCTAATACCATACTCATACAAGTCATACAAGAATAATCAAAGCAAGTGATAAATCAATCCAATCCTCGAATCCCCCAATCCAATAATTCCTCTATGTTGTAATCAAGGTAGTCAATTGTTGACTATAAGTGAAAAGTAGCTAACTACAAAAATATAAATGAATCGATTCACGGTACTAATTCTAATACTCTTGACAAACAAACAAAACAATTTTAGGATCTGTATATTTATAGTCTGGTCGAGCAAAGAATCCATTCTGGCAAGATGAGAAAATGACTCCAGCTCGGACAATATTGGTTCAACGATTATAAATTTGGTCTGTAATTGTGGAAAACATTCTTATTTACAATTCATATTTTTTGAACCAGTATTGACCGAGCTGGAGTAATTTTCCCATCTTGCCAAAATGTCTTCTTTACTTGGACAGACTACTATGTTCTAGTGCTACAAATTATTGCTCGAGCAAATTACAAATTTGGTCTCAAATTGTAGAGCAGAATGTTTCTTACAATTTGAGACCAAATTTATAATTTTTGAACCAATTTTGACCGAGCTGGAGTCATTTTCCCATCTTGCCGCAATGTCTTTTGCTCCACCACACTATACTTTGACTCTCTCAGCTTCATATTATTCAATTTTCTTAACAAAAAGCAAAATCAGGCACTCTAAAAATCAAACAATTGTTTATAATTTAATTACTTTTATTATTCATAAATTAAGAGTTTTGTTGCTAAGTTACCAACGAACATAATATTATTGAAATAGTTAAAATTTATTATAATAGCCACTACATACAAGTGTTTCAGGTACATCCACGTTATTAATACATTATTATCTCAATACTAAATATTAATAAATTACAACATAAATAAGAATAATACACTCGTGTAATGGTAAATTATGATAAATTCTGCTAAGGATCAGAAAATATGTACATTGGAACATGAAAATGTAAGAATCGGTGATAATATACAAAACCGATGAGAATAGAGAGATTTTCACAATATATTAATATCAATTCTGGTTACTATAGTATTTATAGTTATATTGAAATACTAGCTTATTATAACACTAATATTGTCAATTCGAATCAAAGAGTTTGAGTTAATCTCCATTAATGTCATTCAAGATTCTTGTTACATTCTAGCTGTGTAATTATAAGAGAAAAAGTTTCAAAAGTTATTACAAAGTGACTGAAGCCAACTCTAGAATGAGAATGGTTGAATCTGCTACAGAAAATGCTTAATATAGGCCTTGCGTAAGTTATAATATTTAATATACTTCCACTATAGTTGATCCCAAGGTAATTAGATTACAGTAATCTCGTAATTACCTTGGTTAATTCAATCTAAACCCATCATCTCACATCATTCATATTGTATTTATTATTATCAATTTGGCAGTGAAAGAGACAGTTTTGGAATTTTTCTAGAGAGGATATGGGGCAGTGTATATAAATTTATCTAATTTAATAATTGATTGTATGATAATGGCAGTGAATTTGGAAAATTTCTATCTAATAATACCAGCGGTTTATTTATAGCGCACATAATATCGTAATGAAACGTTTAACTATGTAATATGTATAAATTACTCTAATAGAAGTTGTACAAATGATTGGTAAATCCGTAAATAAATAATATCAAAAGCTACCAAGGTTAGAGATATGATTTTTGTTCACTTTTGCCAAAGCAACTAACTGTCAATGAATAACTTTGTTACAGATTTTTAAAATGTTCTAAATTCTCTATCACGCCCTGCTACTTTATTAGCTACTGGAAAAATAGATGCTAGAAAGTAGCAAGTGTTATATAAGTAGTAGCTAGCAATAGCAGCTAATACTAGGATATACGATCTTGCTATAGTCTGTCCAAGCAAAGTAGACCCTCTGGCAAGATGGGGAAATGACTCCAGCTTCGTCAATATTGTTCAAAAATTATTAATTAAGTCTTAATAGTAGATCAAATTGTTTCCTACAATTTGGGATCAAATTTATAATTTTTTAACCAAAATTGAGAGAGCTTGATTCATTTTCTCATCTGGCCAGAGGTCTTCTTTGCGTGGACATACTATATCAATACTTGCTATTTAGTAGCAGCCATCTCACAAGCAGCTAAAAATGGAGTAGCTAGGTGTAACATAGGTAGAAATGTGTTTCACACACACTATCATGCAGTACCTAATAATTATTGCATAGGTATCGTCTGTCCAAGCAAAGAAGACATTCTGGCAAGATGAGAAAATGACTCTAGGTCGGTTAATATTGTTTAAAAATCATAAATTTGGTCTCGAATTGTGATTCAGAATGCCCTCATACAATTTGAGACCAAATTTCCAATTTTTGAACTAATATTGACTGAGCTGGAGAAATTTACCATCTTGCCAGAATGTCTTCTTTGCTTGGACAGACTATAATACATTTCGAACAATTTAAAAAGATCAGTACTATGACAATTAATCATTTCCAATAAAAGTACCTCAACAGTACTAACAAGCTAAAATACGGAAACTTTTATCAATCATAATTATATCAAATACTGCTGTGCGGGTCATATTCATTGGCAAGATACCAAAATCATGAATGATTGAAAAGAGTTAACAGTAAGCTAGTCATAGAAATCAAAATACAATTTTAAAAAGAAATTTTATAAAACAATACTGTTAAAGTAATAGAGGTGGAACAGAATACTGAGAAATGTGGATTAGGATGAAAGAAATTCAGAAAGGAAGTTGAAAATAGAAAGCGCAGAAGAGAAAAGAAGAAAAAAGATGACATAGAAAGTTATAAAGATCTTGGAAAAGTGAAAAAATACTGTTATTGTAATAATATGATAACTCTCATGACTCATATTCGTAAACAACAGTGATTATAAATATCTATTTATCGTGTAATATCAACTAAATGTATAATAGCAAAGCTTTTCACCGTAATGCCACTGTGTATTGTATTTATTGTCTATTTGCATGTATATAACAGTCATCAAACATTCAATACTTGTTCAATTTACAAAATATTTCAGTTCAACACATTAATGTCAATTCCTGGACTTTATATTCAAATTTCAGATAATAATATTGATAGAGTACCTGGAGTTTTGCCTGACATAATATCAAAATAATTTACTATAAAAGATGAAATCTAATACATTCCAATTAACCTAAATCAGACAAATACTCCGGGTACTCTAACAAACAATTGTCTATAAAAATATTAATTAATTCTCATTCAAGATCGTTGAAACTTCGAATTGTTGTATTTCAAGCAAGTTGAGAAGACACGCCGTTAGCATGTAAGTTGTATTGTGAAGAAGTGTCTTCTCAGCTTGAAGCGAACTAATACTTTCTTATCTTATAGTCTGTAAAAGCGAAGAAGACCCTCTGGCAAGATGGGAAAATGACTTAAGCTCGGTCAATTTTGGTTCAAAAATTATCAATTTGATCTCAAATTATAACAAAAAATTTGATCTACTATTAAGACCACATTTATAATTCTTGAACAAATATTGATCAAGCTGGAGTAATTTTCCCAACTTGCCAGAGGGTCTTCTTTGCTTGGACAGACTATAACCTGGCAAATAAAAGAAAAATTGTTGAAAGCTCAAAATCGTACAACTATAGAATGTCCAAGGCAAGAAGACATTCTGCCAAGAAAATGACACCAGCTCGGTCAATATTGGTTCAAAATTTGATCATAAATTGTAGATTAGAATGTTTTCTACAATTTGAAACTAAATTTATAATTTTTGAATCAATATTGACCGAGCCAGAGTCATTTTCACATCTTGCCAGAATGTCTTCTTTGCTTGGACAGACTATAAAAGTCGTGCAACTATAGTCTGTCCGAACCAAGAAGACATTCTGTCAAGAAAATGACACCAGCTCGGTCAATATTGGTTCAAAGTTTGATCATAAATTGTAGATTAAAATGTTTTCTACAATTTGAAACTAAATTTATAATTTTTGAATCAATATTGACCGAGCTGGAGTCATTTTCACATCTTGCCAGAATGTCTTCTTTGCTTGGACAGACTATACCTAATAAATTTCAACTATTACATCAAATGACTCAGCTTCTACTCTATATTGACATAAATAACACCAACTGAAATTGTTCCTCAATAAATGCAAACTGTATCATTGAAATATTATCAATTCTCACTTGTAACTCAACTCATACTTCATATTATTCAAAGCTACAATGCTGTACAAAAAACACCAATGTAATTGTAATACAATAAATGTAGACTATATAGCAAAACGACGACTCTTTACAGAAAATATATATTATATATTGTCACCACAGGAACAACATAAAACCTTATTGAATAATATAATGTAATCATACACAAGAAATAATACAAAAATATACAAACATGATAAACAAACTGTACAATTTACTACTATCTTACAATTAATTGACTATCATTTAAAATGAACACAAAAACCATTAAACATATAAATAGAAATTTAGTAATACTGCGACACAACTCATATTGTAAAAAAATTAATATCTTAAGACTTGCAATATCATCCAGAACTCTCATAGCGCGGTAATGACTGTTCAATCAGAGCAAGATCCAAAATAAACGTCCGTCAATTTTAACCCTAGTTTAAATTTAACCCTAGATCGGAGACCGATTAAATAGATATATTAAAATAGATTAAATAGATATCTATAAATATATAGATTAAATAGATATATATTTATAAGGTTCCGGTGGCTCATTGGTTTGAGCCAGCGGAACCTTGGAACAACGTTCCTTTAATTTTAATTTTTTCAAACTTTGAATTTGTTAAATTATTATCCGGCCAGAAAAGATCTTGTATAGTATGTCCAAGCGAAGAAGACATTCTGGCAAGATGGAAAATGACTCCATCTCGGTCAATATTGTTTTAAAAAATGATAAATTTGGTCTTAAATTGTAGGTCTGTATGTTTCCTACAAATAGCGACTAAATTTAACATTTTTGAACCAATATTGACTGAACTAGAATAGTTTCTTGTAAGAATGTCTTCTTTGTTGGGACAGACTATACTAAACATACTCTAGTACAAGATTATATAGTTCGAAGTAATATTACTATTACAAGGTACTAGAATTATAGTCTGTCCAAGCAAAGAAGACCCTCTGCCTAGATGGGAGAATGACTCCAGCTTGGTCAATATTTGTTCAAGAATTATAAATGTGGTCACAATAGTAGATCAAATTGTTTCCTACAATTTGAAATCAAATTGATAATTTTTGAACCAAAATTGACTGAGCTCCAGCTTGGTCAAAATTAGTTCAAGAATTATAAATGTAGTCCTTATAGTAGATCAAATTGATAATTTTTGAACCAAAATTGACTGAGCTATAGTCTGTCCAAGCAAAGAAGACCCTCTGGCAAGATGGGAAAATGACTGCAGCTCGGTCAATATTGGTTCAAAAATTATAAATTTGATCTCAAATTGTAGATTAAATTGTTTTCTGCAATTTGATACTGAATTTATAACATTTGAACCAATATTGATCGAGCTGCAGTCATTTTCCTATCTTGCCAGAGGGTCTTCTTTGCTTGGACAGACTATAGAATCATTTTCCTATTTTGCCAGAGGGTCTTCTTTGCTTGGACAAACTATATCTAGTTCAAACTAGTCTATTATATCATCGGTCACTAATCCCACCTCAATAAAGGGACTAATAATTGAAAATTAGGAAAAATTGAAGGAACTTTATCTTGGATCCCACTGTTTTTCATACGTACATAATCATTCATCTATTTACTCTCGATGGTATAAGTTAAAAACTATTGCGAAAAACGGTACGGTAACATTGAAGACTGTCCTATGTATTATAATATATGGTTGGGAAGAAATCTGTTTGAAACTAGAGTAACTTAAGTTTACCAAGTAATAATTGATAATATCATAACATTAAATTTAAACAGTTGAGCTACAAATTACTGATACTGATCATGAAATTTGTTGATACATATTCACTTATACTGAACTGATACTGTACTGATACTGTACTGATACTGTACTGATACTGTACTGATACTGTACTGATACTGTACTGATACTGTACTGATACTGTACTGATACTGTACTGATACTGTACTGATACTGTACTGATACTGTACTGATACTGTACTGATACTGTACTGATACTGTACTGATACTGTACTGATACTGTACTGATACTGTACTGATACTGTACTGATACTGTACTGATACTGTACTGATACTGTACTGATACTGTACTGATACTGTACTGATACTGTACTGATACTGTACTGATACTGTACTGATACTGTACTGATACTGTACTGAGATTGTGATACTGTGCTAAGGAACAATTCATATTTCAACTTGTCAGCCATCTTTATTTCTTAGAACTTTTTCATTCGAATTTTCTTCTCTTATTCATTTTTTAAATACTTTTCTTCTCTCCTATCCTGCAATCCTGCTACCAATATGTTGAAAATTCTATACTATAAACTGGAATTCAGTGGAACAATCCATCAATGTGACAATACTGTATTAAATGTCACTAATACTACATGTAACTATATGTAAATTTTAAAATACAGTAAAAATACTAGTAATAAGCTCCATATATGATTGATGAAATTCCATCTTTGCTTACTACAAATGTGGTTTGAAATTGTTAACATTTATTTAAATTCACAAATAGATTTGTAAACTGTAAATAATCAACCATATAGTAAACCATGATCTTGGAAAAATGTGTAAATCATTGATCAGCTTGTTGATCATCAATTTGTAACTTGTAAATCATCAACTTTTAACTTGTGAATCATCAATTTGTAACTTGTAAATCATCAACTTTCAACTTGTGAATCATCTACTATTCAGTGACTAATGAACTGTAAGTTGAAAATCATCAACCGATCAGTAAACTACCAACTTGTGACTTGTTAATCAACTACTTTTTACAAGTAAATCTTCACCTATTCAGTAAATAATGAACTGTGAGTTGTGAATCATCATGTGAGCTATCAAATTGTGGCTTGTAAATCATTAATCAACCTTTAAATAGAGTACCGGTACTTGTGAATCATCGAATTATAACCTAAAAAACATCTACCAATCTGTAAATCATGTACTGTATCTAGTCAATCATCAACCAGCGCTGAACACTCTCAGAAATGGATTTTTCCCGCTTCTCAACTATTTTCACTCTTGGAATAAATGCGACTATAACTTGCAACAGTAACACCAGAGCAAACAAGCAGTATAGTCTGGTCGAGCAAAGAAGGCATTCTGGCAAGATGGAAAAATAACTCCAGCTCGGCCAATATTGGTTCAATAATGACAAATTTGGTCTCAAATTGTATGAAACGTTTTGTTCTACAATTTGAGACAAAATTTATAAATTTTGAACCAATATTTACTGAGTTGGAGACATTTTCCCATTTTGCCAGAATGTCTTCTTTGCTCGACCAGACTGTACCAATGCGAATTTCCCTTTGAATTTAAATGCAAAATTCGTATCACTTACTGCTCTAGAACTGGATGCGAATTTCCATTGAATTTAAATACAAAATTCGTTACTGCTCCAGAATGGAATTCGAATCTCCCATTCAACTTAAACAAAAAATCAGCATCTCTTAGTTTGCTATGGTGTAACCGTTACTTAACAGTGACACAACGCATCTTGGAATATCAGTGACAACGATCACACGTCTGTACGCAAACAAAAACGTTACTATAGAACGTTTTAGACGTTACTAAAACGTTATTACACGTTACTAAGACGATATCAGCTGTTACTAAGACGTTTTAGACGTTTCTAGAACGTTATGAGACGTAACTAGGACGTTACTAAGACGTTTTAGATGTTACCAGGCGATGAATCGTGCTCTGTTGAGATCTTACTCCTTGGCATAATGACTGTTAGCTAACTATGGCGGTAGTACATCCAGTTTGAGGCCGTTTATTGGACTACAAGACCCGCAGTAGCCTCCGCAGTAACCGATAACTCGTCGGTGGCCCTGGAAATAATAAGATAATTTAAATTATTAACTACAGAAATTTGAAGGCAATGAACAATAAGGACTGGAAGTTATTGGAAAACATGTTGGAGGACTCGAAAATTATAATTTTTATCAATAATAAGAAATTTACACATAGGAATGCACAGAAATAAAGAGAACATATTATGATGAGAAGTGGCGGAAAATAGGTGAAAATGGATTAGAAATGAGCTCCAACTCCAACTCATACTGGAACGGTTATTTTCAGAGTAAAAATAGTTTGTACAGAGATGTGAGAAATTAATAAACTATTGAATAGTGAGTAACTCAAGAAGAAATTATTCTAGAGAAAAAAGTATAAAATGTCAGTGAATGGACTGGAAAATTAAGAAGCGAATGTTATTAAATTTTAAGGCATGTTTTCTTTGCTTGATAAGGTCGTAGATATAGTAGACCTAAGTATAGACTAAGTCTATGATAAGACTATAAGTTATAGGGGACCATAAGTCAGCAGGAGATTCAACCATTGCACTCTCTAATGTGTGTAATCCGAACTTATCCCAGCCCTCCATATTCACAATGACAGAGGTACCGAAAGTTGAATTATTGAAACAAAATTCTAACTTCTATTTGTTATTGAATGATTCGTTCAATAGCAAATAGAAGTTAGAATTTTGTTTCAATAATTCAACTCCCTGTCATTCTGAACATTGCAAACAAGAATAAACCAGAATAAAACGTTTAGTGTTACACATCTAGTACACTATTTGTACACTATGCGCGCTGTGTACCCCCAAGTTACTTCAGCCGCCATATTATATTAATCAATAGCCAAGATTGGGAATACATAACTCCACAAACAATCCAATATCAATATAGTCTGTCCAAGCAAAGAAGACCCTCTAGCAAGATGGAAAAATTACTCCAACTTGATCAATATGTGTTCAAGAATCATAAATTTGGTCTTGTTAGTAGATCAATTTGTTTCCTACAATTTGAGATCAAATAGATAATTTTTCAACCAATATTAACCAAGCTGGAGTTATTTTCGTATCTAGCCAGAGGGTCTTCTTTGCTTGGACAGACCATACCCACGTTGTTTCAGCTGCCCTATGATACTGTATGAATCAATAGCCAGAAATGGGAACACAAAACTCAATAGCTTACATCCAGCCTTGTTATCCTCTGCGTGCTGTAGGGCCCCATACTCTTCCAGTCAGTGTGCGGCGACACCCTCAGCCCGGTTCCCGACAGGTTGATGCTGAACCGCCCCTGCGGACACTTGGCCCGGCTGTAGCAGTCTCCAGCCTCCCCAAAGGGCACACGCGACCCCCGCACCTGGTACGCGAATCGGAAGTCTTTCTCTGCAACACAACGGTCAATTCACTTAATCAGTAGAATAGAATAGAATATATTTCTACATCCATAGGCATATTGATGCATAAGATCACGTCAAAAATTGAGATGTCTTATTGTTTTTTTAAATTTAGAATACATTTCTATGCTGGGTTCCGACATCTGTAGAAACTCATGGACCTCATAAAAAGGATTACTGCAGAGCCACCCATACATTACACATTTGAACTCTCTGAGGCTTAAGTTCCTGTCCTTGAGGGGTAATTTATTGAACAGTCGATAATCAAATGACTGGATCTCAGTTTTTCAAGTCGAACAAAGGGAACGTCGATGTCATGTCCACGTCTGGTATTGAGTCCATGTATCTTAATTCTGTGCTGATGTTAATGCTACCCTCAATACGTGTGAACTAGGCTATTGTAGATGTAGAGAATTACAACTGTCAGAATTCTAAGCTCCAGAAAAAGTGGCTTACAGTGAGCAATTCTTCCAGCTCTACTCATAATATTCTTATTGCTCTCTTTTACATTATCAGCACCTCTCCAGTCTTGGTTGCATTGCCCCAGAACATTAAACCATAACTCATAACTGACTGGAACAGTGCAAAATATGTGGATTTTACATATTCAAATGGTACACAGCACATTAAACGCGACAATAGAAAGTTGACTCGAGACAGCCTAAATAGAATAAATCTATTCCTATTTGATGCGGCGAAGTTCAAATAAGGTTTTGTCACAAAAATCGAGACATTGGTTGAATTTTAATGGTTATTTTGAATACTACATATCTACAAGCTCTAAATTCATTAACAGAATCTTCTCCAATGTTATTCAATAAGGAAATAGCCTATAACATATCAACCAAATGACCAATTACAATTTTTTGGCATTTGTGAGAAATAAACTTGATGTGACAAAAACTTATTTGAACGCCACCTCCTCATTTTATAAAAGTAGATATTTGTATATTTGTGACGAATAGACTTGAAACCCGTTGGATTTAATACCATGAAACTCGTAAAATGATTCAACAAATTAAAAATATTGTATTTCATAGTTTTAATTAATAATTGTTTTATCTATTCAATGTATATAGTTTTCAAAGAGAAATATTGTGCCTCGAAGGTAATTATGTGTGGATTTCTCAAGTATATTATAATAATATAATTACAACTTCGTTAACTGAATAAATTATTTGAATAATTATAAGTTAAGTATATACTTGTACTGTATAATTATAATGAGGACATTTGCTTATTTCTTGAAGCAGTGCTTACACAATTATAGATCTACTTTCAAGAACATACACATATTATATAAATAACCTGATTGTATTTCTGTGATAAATTATTGTATTGTATGAAAAGCGATAAAGGAAAGAGTCACCTTTCCCCTTAATATTTCTTGCTAATTGTCTAAAGCCAAACATGATTGAAAGTATTTTTTTCAGTTTTTCATAAAATCAACAGAAATTTTCAAACTTCATTACATTGTTTTATAAAAATATTACATAGTCTACTCAATTACTATTGAAGTGAAGGTTTGGGAATTGATACTTGTGTGCATTCACAATTAATTAGTTGATTATAATGTAATGAACAATGTAATGTAATGTAATGTAATGTAAATAATGTAATGGATTGATAAATTAATAATGGACTCACGGTCAACTTTGAGAGTGGTGATATTCAGTCTAATTTTCTCAAATATTGTAAGTCCTTCGTCTTGGTCCAAAATGAACGAACAGTTTTCCTTTCTGCCCGGACATGTGTCTGGATTTGTCAGCCTGGAAATAGATAGAATAATTAAAAATACAAAATAATTATAAAATAATATAATAATAGACTACAATATTTGAAAAAAATTAAAATTACAGTGAAAAATATAATAGCATTTCGAATAAATGTAAAATAGCAAATAATATTATTGACATCAATATATTCAACTTTTTTTTTTTTGCTGCGGATGATGCCCACATAAGTATTTCAATTTACTTGCGCGTGGGTAATGGAGTGTGCGAGGGTGATTTTTGAGCTGCATAGACGACCATGCCTCTGGTGGGATTCGAACCCACGACCGGGTAGCGCTAGCGGACTGAAGGTTGTAACGCCCCAGACCACTCGGCCAACCCGGCCGGCAAACATTACTTAATAGAGAGATGGAAAATATTCACGTGAAAATCTAAATCCAACATGACATATGGAACCCACCCAATAAATACTCGATTTTGTTCATAATTAGTTCAAACTCGAAAAGGATTGACTCTACAAGTTCAAAAGTTAACGATGGATGATAATTAATATTGAAAAGGCTCACATTTCAAAGTGGGTGAATTGAGGCACTATAAATAGTTTTCATAGTTCCTAAGGGTGGAATACTTGATAACACATGTAGTTGAGGAATCAACAGGGCTACTCTATGCTTCAATAGTTCAATCATTTGAATGACAAATTTGTTATTGCAAGATTAATTTGATATCTATGCTAATGTTGAAATTTAAAATAATTGAAGGATACTGTATATTTGTTTTTATCAATTAACATAAATCTCGACATATACTACTCGGCTATCAACATACTTCTCATGAATGATTATGCAAATAATGTGATACATGCCATCTCAATGCTGGTATATGTTATAAGCATCTATAGTACAAGGTATTTTTTGGTGATAAATTAATCACAGACTCTTATGTATCCTAACAACATACTAAAAATCAGAACTAGAATACATTTTGCAAGGAGACCCCACCTTTCCATGTACAAAGTTACTGGACTACTAGAATAAGCATATAAGAAAGTGGATTTGGAGAAAATGTTGTGGAATGCAAATTCGAAGAGTATATTTTAAAGTATTGTAGGTTTTTACAATAGAATACAGTATAATTGATTTGATAGATAAAAATAAAATACCTTTCAAACTTTAAAAATATTATTTTATCACAAACATGTTTCGATGCTTTTCCCAGCTTTAGACCATTCTCAATGTCTTTTTGAGTAGTTGTGAAGGTGATATTGTGATAGTTATCCATATTAAATGAAAAGACAAGATGTTGTCAAACCACTGATTTATAAAAAATCAAGACAAAAAATTCTCGATTTTTTAATAAAACAGTGGTTTGACAACATCTTGTCTTTCCATTTAACATTCTAAAAATTACATTTTAACATTCTAACATTCAAAATTACAATAACATTCTAACATTATAAAATAATATTTTTAAAGTTTAAAAGGGTACCGTATTTGATTTTTATTTTTATCTATCAATTTTGAAATAGCCCTAAGTGTGAAGTCTAATTTTCAAGTAATTGATTTGTCCACTCTATACAAATTCAAGATTTTTAAGTGAAAAGTGTTTTTCAAAGTAAAAATTTTAATGTAAACATTCATCATTCACTATGTAGCCTCATCATCATCCACTTATCACCTTTGCTTAAAATACTTGATATAAGTCGCAATTGTAACAAAAAACAAATAACAAATAAAAGACAATCTTAGCATTCCTTCAAGAAAAGCTATCCAACAAATAAATAATCCCAAAAATTTTCAGAAATCATTAGAATAAACAAATATTCTATATTAAAACAGACATTTCATTACTGAAACAAACCTGCAATCATATATTTCAGCGAAATTCTCGCGTTTCCTCGCCGGCAGTGTCAAGTATTCGAGTGGTTGAACAGTGTTCATGTTGTGACAATAAATTGAAATATTTCTATCGGCCACATTCAGCGTGTACTCCTTGTCAATCCTAGCACCCGTTTCTTGAATGTCTTTGCATGATAGATAGCCACCTACAAAAGAAAAAAATATTAGATACAATTTTCAATATTCTCATCAAAATTACGAAAGAAGACGATTGTCCTAATGTGTCTGCGTTTTCTACTATAAGTGTCATCGTAATATAATAAATATCATAATATAATATCATATAATGAATAATAAAATACGCAATAGAATAGATAATGATGATAATAAATCGTTTGAATCATTGGAAATTTTCTAAATTTGAAACTATTTGAAAAACTTGTATTGGAGGTTTGTAATGTGTTCGGCTTTATATTGTTCCATTTTATCAAATTAAAAATATCTTGTAGAATAAAAAATATCTAATAGAATACACAATAGAATAGATAATGATGATAATAAATCGTTTGAATCATTGAAAATGTTCTAAATTTGAAACTATTTGAAAAAACTTGTATTGGAGGTTTGTATTGTGTTCGGCTTTATATTATTCCATTTTATTAAATTAAAAATATCTTGTTTAAATTTCGAGTACCATGCTGTTATAATGCAGGAAATTATGACTGTACTGGACTAAATGTTCAGGAATGATTGAGTACTTTAAATGAAAGTTGTTGAGTTCAAGGTAATTTTATCAATAATTTGGAAATGAAGGTTGAATGTCATGACGCGAACGCATGGAGTCGTTTTTGAATCGAATTTAACTTTATCAAGAAGATGAGTCGGACCAACTGGATTATAGAAACGTTGATAGGAGTATAAAAAATAGCATCAATATATAAAAGCGAAATGGCACTCATTCATTCATTCACTCACTCATCAGCAGAACCAAAAATCTACCGAACCGAATGCGGTCAAATTTGGGAGACGTTCAGTTGGACCTCTAGACGCCTACTAAGAACAGATTTTTGAAAATTCCCAAGGATACGCCAAATATATGAGATGTTCTATAGTTTTTCGGCATTTTCTTAATTTGTTCGAGAACCAATCGGTAGAAAATGTTGAAATTTCGTGGAGAGGTTCGTCTTAGTTCTAAAAATGTTGTGATCGAACATTTTTTAAATCCTTTCGAGATTACGCCAGTAATCAGTTTTACAAAATTGTAGATGTATTGCGGGTTGCATATCTTCCACCTAGATACGACCTATCCTTACCGTAAATTCAATGGTTCAGCTAGATTATAGATGCACTAATTAGGAAGATCAAGTTTCAAACTAAGTCCGATATACTTCCCAAGCTGTCGCTCAATATTAGCGTTCTACTATTTTTTTGGAATTTTCTGAGTTTTTCTTAGATTTATCGAGAACCAATTGGCAGAGAATGTTGAAATTTGGTAAACAGGTCCAGATTGGGTCAAGAGATGCTGTGTTCAATAAATTTCAAACCCTTTAGAGGTTACGCCTGTTACAAGTTTTTCCAATGTTTGGAATCTGCACTTTCGTTTATTTCACGGAAACTACTGAACTAAATACGCACGAATCATTTACCCATGTTGAGCTGAGGTAATAGAACAACTGATTCAGAACAAATACCCAAAAGAACCCTGTTGAGTGATATGATAATCAAAGCAAATCTATCGAATGGAATTGGAACTCGCTTCGCTCGCTTGTTCGACACTGACACTGCTGATACTGTCAGGGGTCCAGGGGCGGAGCCCCTGCTAGGTGGAGAAGGCGAGCGAAGCGAGCCTGCTAGTTGGAAAATACGAACGGAAGCAGCCGTACAAAAAGTAACAATTTGTTCTTATAATAATTTATAATTAGTAGCTCATATTCATCAACATTTAGTATCAATACTCGTATACGATTATTAGGTGGCTTACATTAATAAATATAGTTAATTCTTACATGATTTTTCAGGACACTTTCGCTTCCGTTTGGGTTTCTGGAATCGATTGCAATGTCTTCTGGCTACATTCCTCTTATCAACGGTGTTGATGCAATAGAGTCGTCTAGTCTGTCTTCCCTTTTTACCACAAGGATGAGAACACTGTGAAGAGAGAAGAAATTTTCAAAACAATACATACAAGGCAATCATATCACACAATTTATTTTTGATATAATAAATTACATTATGAATGGATAGCTTCAATTCAATAATTACTATACTCAAGTATAATATAAGTTGCAAAAACAGTGGATTATCAAAAATGTCAACATGAAAATCAAACCCTTGATTTTAGATTAGATTAGATTACTTTATTCAAATAGATAACAAAATTTGGCTTAGATTCTACATTGTAATATGAATGAGTAAAACTAAATTATCTTATAAATTTCACAAAATAGAAACTTCTAGTAAAAATACAAAACGGTGAAGTAATGAATGAAAAATTTATACAAAATTTAGTTCGAAGATCTTAAAAATGAATAAGGAGTGTAAGTTATCTAAGTGAAAAGGCGAAGTTTAGACATATATATGTCCATTCTTGGGAAAGGATAATAAGGATATCCTTTCCATCAACACTTGGCCTTGGCAAGGAAGAATTACACTTGATGGAAGAATTATTGACAGAATGATACCAGAAAATATAAAATGCATGATAACCCAGTTTCAAAAAATGATTTTGTTTCAAAATACAGCAAGGTAGTAGTTATTTCAATAATTTCAAAAGGAATAAATTGAGAAGAGACAAGAGATTGATAACAAAAGTGATTCAGTAGAAGTCTGATTTTGAATGATTTTTCATATTATAAGAAATAAATTTGGTCTATCTGGGAATTGATAAGAATAATATCATGAAAATATCTACAAGAAGGTAATAATAAAGATACATCATTATGAAGAGGAAATATGGAGATTTATAACTAGTTTCAAATGTACTTAGTGTCATAACAACTCCTAATGAAATATTGTTGAAGAATTTCCATGACAAGAAATCGCATAACATTACTTTTGATTATCAACCTGATATTTATGAAACTATTCATTTCACAATCACCTTATTCCAAAAGCTGTTAATACTTATTTGACTGAATCACAATCATGACAGCATGATAATGATATTAAACGCTTTCAGTTTATGAATAGATTACAACTAGTAATACACCTTCCCTCACTCTCTTCCCCTATTCAACTAGGTACTCAACAATTTCACCATCAACCAAATACAATTATTTTAATAAAACCACCAGAACCCTCTAATTATCAAAACTATTGGTATTAATATTGGCATCCCCTCCTTAATATATAAATATTATTACAAATTACATATTTACAAAAAATAAATGTGGGAAATTATCAAAGTGGAAAAGACTCTGGTTTCAAATCAGGGATAGATGGACAGAGAAAATTTACGCTTATGAAATTTGAATTTATGAATTTTTCATAATAACTTATGAATTAACGCTTGGTTAAGATTAAATAATCAGTTGGAATTCTATAAATATGCCACTCATTAGGCTATTAAAATGCAATACATATTTGGCAGCATATATTATTAGATTCGCATTTTGAGGAGATTCTTACAACAATACGGAAACCTACCAATATTTAGTTTTAACAAGAGGAATCATCAATTAATTGCGTAATTAATGAAAACCTAATACTTAAAGGTGGGACCAAATAAAGTTTCTATTGTTCAAATTTAACGCTAATTTACATACATCAGCATAGCAATCTAGTTCAGTAGAATAGAATTATAACCTAATTGATAGTCTTGACAAACAAAAGTAATCAACAATAATAGGAGAAATTGAAAATCAAATACAAATAGCTAAGCATTAGATATTTTATTTTGGGTAGGCCTACATATCATGCTGAAAATTAAGATGAAGCTGGACGGAGTTACAAAACTTGTATTAATAATTATAAACTAGCAATAATACAGGCTACATGATTGATTGGACAATAGAGTACCGTAATGAAAAACTCTCATTTTCTCCCTGAGGTTTCTAAAGATTATATAGGTTTAGGTTTATAGATTGATAAGGTTTAGGTGGGGATTATCTGAATGCTGAAAGCTTATTATAAATCACTGGGGTTACACCAAGAATTGTAATAAATTTTAAAGAATACATATGGGCTACAGAAACTTCGAAAATGAATATAGTCCTATACAAATTCAATATTAGTTTAGCCATATTTCACAAAGGGTTCTGAATATTAGAAGGTTTAGATGGGGATAAAGGCTGAAGCTCATCACTACGGTTACACTAGACTATGGATCACAGTTACTAAAAGTTTTGTATACATAAATGAATAAAAAAATTGTCTCATCGATTAAAATACTTACATTTCTTATAAAATGCAAAAAATACTCTCCCACTTTCACAGGGGTTTCAGTACTGGGGGTTAGCAGGTTCAAACGGGAGCTACAAATCACCATTAGAAGTTTTCTCAAACTGCCGGGTTATTCGAATTGGATGAAAATAAGTCAATTGCATAAGCTACATAGAATATCAACAAAATGAATGAATCAGGGTACGAATCAACAAAAAATATTTTTCCACATTCTTGGTTAGCAGGCTTAGTCGAGGATTACACATCACCATAAGGATCGAGTTTTACTCATACGGACGGGTTATTCGAATTGGATGAAAATGAATAAATGCTGTAGTCATAAAATATATCTTATGTAGACAAAAAATATAAACAAAAGAAACGAGCAGCCAGAGGTTTGTTTCCAGCTGAACCTTAGTGCTTTCAATCGATTATCAATCCTTGATTTTATTATTAAGTTGAGTTGATTTCTAATTTTTTAGAAGGCTTATGCGGGCATTTAACATAATAATCATCATCATCAACATGAGCTTCCTCAATCTAAATAGGATAAATCTGAATAAGATAAGGTAGAATCAATGTTGACTACTTGGAAAAACAATAAAAGAAGTTAACTAGGGTATAATCAATTTCATAATATATTCCTATATCAACAAAATAAATTTATTACTGATGAATAATCAATTAATTAAAATCCACCCACTTCCTCACGGGATTTAGTTGAGTAGCGATGATTAAACATCACATTTGGGATTTTTTTTTAAACAACTCGTGGATAAAATCTAGTAAGATAGAAATAGATTATGTAATCTATATAAAAAACAATGTGATAGATCGAGAGGGATTCAGATGAATGAAAAACGTTAAACAAAATAATCAAAGTACAATATTTGATGGAAATCCTCCCACTTCTCCAGGGGTTTAGCAGTTTAGGTAGGAATTACACAACACCGTTAGAAGTTTTCCTAATCGATACTCGGATATTCGAATGAAATAAGAAAAAAATTATGTAAGCTGCACAAAAAATAATTTAATATATTAACTCTGGGGTTTAAATGGATGAAAATTCTCCCACTTCCACAGGGGTTTCAGTTGATTAGCAGGAGTTACACATCACCATTAGGGGTAGGGCTCTATAAACACCTTTTTATAGAACATTAATTAGAGGGTTTTCGGGTTTAGTCGGGGATTATACAAAACCATTTCTCATTAATCGGTTTCTCAAATAATTAACTTGAGTTTAGATGGATGAAAATCCTCCCACTTCCACAGGGTTTTCAGTTGATTAGCGATAGTTACACATTACCATTAGGGGTTTTCTCAGGTTTAGTCGGGTATCTACACAACACCATTCCTTCAACGGTCGGGATATTTTTTCAGTCAATACCTGAGACCAATCCCCGACTTTCCACTGGACAAAACATGGACCAAGTTTGCAGGCGCGCATCGATTTCGGTTTTTTCTGATCGTGACAGTGGATGTCGTCTACTGGTAATTGGGTGTCTGTACTCAACGAGACACACTCAACTGTTCGCGAGTGCTCGCCCCTACCGCATGTGCGCGAACACTGCGTTAACAAATATTCGACTCAGAACAATCAACAAAAATTATAGAAATACAACTTCATCTCATTTTTAAAATCAATGAAACCTTAGTATCACTGATCACATTAAGGAGATGGAAATTTAACGGATATAGCTGGAGTAGGCTAATTATAACTAGGTATATTGAAGAGTGGAGAAATTGTAGGGAATTTAATCTGAATTTGAAGAATATTATTGTTAGATCAATAAAAAGTTTGATTTCGAGAATCAAGAATCGCATTGATTACTAAAACATTTGGAGTTGACGTTTATATAGTAAAGCATCTCCATAGTTATGATAATAATAATAAATTGTATAATTATACAGAGAATTATTGTGTAATTTGAGTTTGAAGTGTGAACATTACCTTCATTTTTAATATCAAAATCGGAAAGAAGAAATATTTTGGGCTTTGTGTTTATGGTCTGTATAAGCAAATAAGACATTCTGACAAGATGGGAAAATTACTCAGTCTATATTGTTTCAAAGTTTAGGTAAAGAGAAAACAAAGGTTGTCAGATCCACAAAGTTTATTTAGAATATCATACTCAAGTTTCAATGCTCAGGGCATCATCATCAGTGATCAGTGATGCCCTGAGCATTGAAACTCAAGTATGGAATTTTAAATAAACTTTGTGGATCTGACAACCTTTGTTTTCACTTACCTCAATTATGGAAAAGTTCCACAACATCTCTGATAAAAGTGTAAATTCTGTTTATAAGTGTTATAAATTTGGTCTCAAATTGTAGAAAACATTCAGAATGAGAGTTTCCAACAATTAGAGACCAAACTTATAATTTGTAAACCAATATTGACCGAGCTAGAGTCATTTTCCCATATTGAATGTCTTCTTTGCTTGGACAGACTATAATCTGCGATACTTATGATTCTGACAACTTTCTTTTACATTGAAAACATAACTAATCCCGACCAATAAATCATATTAAATTTATGAATATTTTGTTACTCACAGGTCCCCAAGGCAGCGCCTTCCACTTGTAGAGCAGGCGCTGGCTGCAGGGCTGTGGGTTGCAGGCCTGTTTGCTGGCGGGGCGCAGGTGATGGGGACAGGCCTTGTCGCTCAGCTTGTTGCCGCGTTTTATGCTGCGACACTGCACCTGACGGTGTTGCCAGCCGCCGCCGCATGTCTGGTTGCACTAAAAAATAATTAATTAATTTATTCAACTTCAATATTTCAACAACGTAAAGGTAGATTTACATTACTACATGTTGTGGGCACAAGATGCAATAGTATCACTGAAATTGGAAAAAAATATTCGATGTAAATTTTTTAATAATGTGCTTTTTGATGACTAATTTTTTTAATGACATAGCTTATGTCGGGCACAGGATGTGAAAGGATCACGAAGTTGTATGAGTAACGCAAATGAAGAATCTGCTATCCAGTGTGAGTACAACTCTGTCTGTTTCTATTTACATCTTAGGAACAAGTGCCCATCGCCCGTGCGAATTTTGTAGTAATAAAAACAAGGCTTTTGAAGATGTCTGATACACGACACATTGTGTTGATTGATTTACAAAATACTCCAGAGAAGAGAATATGATATATACTTTTGTGTGATTGCGTAAGGTGTTGTAACCGTCGTAGAACCAAGGCTACCCTTATGACTACGAACATTGACAATGACTTAAGAACTACAACTCAATAACGGCACAGACATGAGACATATTAAATATGATTATAGAAAACTATAGTGCTATTCATCTTTATAGTCCTCCACCACTTTTGGAGTTGGCGAATCTCAGGCGACAGGCCTTATAATTATTAAATCGTCTAATAATGATTCAAGACCTTCAAGTGTGATTTGATGTACACGCTATAACAGGTCACAGCTGGTCGAGGTTGGAGTTGGCATATTGTGTCTGGGAGGGTGTCTGATCAAAGGGCCTGCTTCTCAATTCCGGCTGGCTGCTAATTTTTTTAAAAGCTTTTTCTGTAAATCTCTGGCGTGTTTATGAGTAAGGAATTGGAAAGAGTAAGTGAGAAGGAACCGTAAGCAAGTAAGAAGGATAATCCGCATCATCCGCAATAAAAAATAAATGGAGGCAGATTATCGAGAGGCCAAGGTCCACACAGGACTATATAGCGCTTCGTGAGTAAGTAAGTAATGAAGTAGCACCTCGGCTATACTAGTTTTCACTCATAACAATTTATTTGATTAATATTCGGAATTAAAATGTAATATATTGATAATAATAATAGAATAAAGTGGATAAATTATAAGTTAATATTAAGAAAAGAAATAGAAAATTACCTTGGACCATGGTCCGAACTTCCACTCGGCGCCGACACAGGCGTTAGTGTTGCAGGGCACCGTGTCGACCGGCCTCCTCTCCTCGCAGTTGTCGGCCACTATGTCGTTGTCTCGCATGCACACCACCTGACGGCTGGCCACGCCTCCGCCGCATACCGCCGAACACTAGAATAAAATACAAGGTACAGTCTCAAGGTAAGACCCTCTGTCAAGATCGGAAAATGACTCAAGCTCGGTGAATATTGGTTCAAAAGTTATCAATTTGATCTCAAATTGTAGGAAACAATTCGATCTACTATTACGACCACATTTATAATTCTTGAACAAATATTGATCAAGAGGGAGTCATTTTCCCATCTTGCCAGAGGGTCTTCTTTGCTTGGGCAAACTATATAAACCCTAACATAATGTCACAAATTGACATATACTTTCACATATCACAGCGATAATACTTTTGGTCTTACATTTTAAAATCAGTCACACACAGTTTTTTTTCAAAAATTATTCAACTGAGTAAGGAGATTAACATTATTCCTACTATAAGGAGATTACCTATAAAAACATCTCCAGAATATTAAAACTTAAACTTAGGGCTATTTAAAATAATTGATAAATAGAATGAAATAAATCAAATACCCTTTTATAAACTCTAAAAGTATTATTTTCACACAGACATGTTTCAAGCTTTAGCATGAAAATGAAAATGGGCTAAAGCTTAAAACATGACTGTGTAAAAATAATACTTTTAAAGTTGATAAAAGGATATTTGATTTATTTCATTTTATCTATCAATCTCCAGAATATGTTTGAACCTTTTATACCACAGTTGTCAGACCTCAATAGGCATTCTATACATAAATTCAATTGCCGCAATTGTTAATTTGAATTTTTTTTGTATTTCAGCAGGGGGTTGTAATGTTAAAAAAGCAATAAAAACTTATATCATTATTTCGTAATGTTTTTAATAAAAGAGAATAGAAATGTCTGAATATTCTGTGTGATGTAAGTTACTGTGTGATTTTTCAGACATTCTTTTTAATTAAGTGTTGAGAATATTTACTGACGTTGCAGATGACTGTATGGTCCGATGTGGCAAAAAAAATAAATCTAACTATCTATCTTACCTCACTCCACGAGCCCGTTCGCCATTTGGCGGGCGAATGATGAGTTGGACAGTGATGCGAGCACATTCTCTTGGCGCTCGGCTTGCTATCAGTGCACGCCGAATCGTCTGTCTCTCTCCCATCGTCCATACAGCGCACTATTCTCGTTTCTACTCCCTGCGATCAACAAAAACAATTGGTCAAAAATAATAAATTAGTTATAAAATAATAAAATAGATGGAATATTTCAACGATACGGATGCACATGTTGAGTATAGTAGTATTTTCAAGCAAGAAAAAGTGAAATATAGCGTTTGATGATGAAGATTAACTGAAATCGAGCATTTGAAGCACTAGAAGGTACAATTAGATTGGAAGGTAAAATGAGCTTACGCACAGGCCTATGTTGCCTATGTAAGC
Organism: Sogatella furcifera; assembly: GCA_017141385.1. NCBI lineage: Eukaryota > Metazoa > Arthropoda > Insecta > Hemiptera > Delphacidae > Sogatella > Sogatella furcifera. Next base: position 35,030,015 of record CM029551.1, read on the forward strand.
TCTTACATCCATCTGTAAAGGGAAATAATTGTATGTGTAATAATATAAATGAAGATATAATAACATGAAATATAGTAATTCAATACTGTAGATATTAGAAAAATATTCTGTAGAACATCTGTAGTAATAATATTGAAGATGATGAAATGTATTTATAATAAGTTATTACAATTTATGTTATGTGAATTTATATCGAATGGATGAATAAACTTGATTTAACTTGACTTGACAATTCAACTATAAGGTATAGTCTGTCCAAGCAAAGAAGAAATTCTAGCAAGATGGGAGAATGATTCCAGCTCGGTCAATATTGGTTCAAAAATCATAAATTTGGTCTCAAATTGTAGTATACATTCTGTTCTACAGTGTGAGACGAAATGTATAACTGAACCAATATTGAACGAGCTGGAGTAATTTTCTCAACTTACCAGAATGTCTTCTTTGCTTGGACAGACGATACCTCAAGGGTCTACATCCACTGTTAGTTCTGACAGTGAACTCAAGTTGAGGGACCTCAAATTTTATTGAACAGCTGACATTTTCTATGATAAGTATAGGAAATGTAGTAAACTTGAGGGTCTCTCATATTTGAGTGTGCTTGGAAAAACCGGGCATGACAGTCAAAAACTGAAAGTGGATAGGGAAACCGGCAGTCCAAAATAGCTGTAAACCGGCAGGACGATCGTTGAACGATCAGCTGTGATCTATCGAACTATCAGTACGATCTGACAGTGTATGTGGAATCTAACAATATTATCCATAGGTTACAACATTACAAGGGTTTGATAACAATATAATCCATGGGTTACAACATTACAAGCGTGAATGAAAACACAAGACCTTCCAATTCTATTGTTTTCAATCAACTTATGTATTTCTAATAGTCAATCAACTAATAGTTGATTGAATACAACTATTGGCGTTGCTAACAATTTTTGGCGTTGATAACAATCATTCACCAACCACCAATTCCGTTACAATCTGCTGTGTTATCTTAACTATTTAAATTTTGCATTGTTTAATTTTCAATTTGTTGAACTTGACGTTGTCTATATTTCTATATGCCATAAATTTGGTTTTAGACGAATGGTATTCAATGTTTGCATTGCTTAATTTTTAATTTGTTGAACTTGTCTATAATTCTATATTCCATAAATTTGGTTTCAGTAGAATTGTATTCATCTATTTATTGATCATCTCACATGCCACAAGTGGCAATAAAATTGAATGTATTTTTTATTTATCTCACCTGTCCACAAGTGGCCGAGCACTCGCTCCACTCGCCCATCACCCACATGGGACAGGGCTGTTCGTGGCACTTGCCAATCGGCTCGGGCTTCTCCATGCCGTCGCAGTGCAAGGGATTCACTTCGCGGCCTTTCAGCTGATCAAAACAGTAGACGTGCCGCTTGTAAAGACCTCCGCCACACGTCACTGAACACTGAAAATGTATTAAAACAAAAGAGATTTAAGATAATTTTAAATGGTCATACAGAGGAGGGTAATGAGTAGCGCTTTAGGTAGAACTAGGATCAATTAAAAATCTTCTAAAGCTAGTGATCATCTGTGAATCACTACATGGTGTAGTGATTTTGTGAAGTGCTTCAGTCAGTTTTAGTAGTAAACAATGTTTTGGAATCAAAAATTTTGTTTTCAAATGAACTTTTCAAAAGAACTATAACTCATATCTCCGTTTGGGGAAAATGAGGTTATCTGGCGAAGTGGAACAACCCTTGGGTCCCCCCACTATTAAAAGCCATACACTAAATAATAATAATCTGTGAAGACTGAGATTTTATATACTGGTGCTCACAATAAAAACAAATGAAAAATTTAATTATTTATCAATACAGCGAGTAAGCGTCTAAATTATCAATTCATATAGGTACATGTAATGTAATACTTGTTTGTAATATAGCATGTCATACACAATTACACATGTCAAACACACCCGAAATCAACATAATGCATTGTGGCATTAATATTGTTTAGATAGTATAATATATAGTTATTGTTATTTGAGTCAATCAATTACGTCAGTAGTACGCGCTTGAATGTGCAATAACAGCACTAAACAATATAGTCGCGCTGCGCCTGAAACCGCGAGTAATTTTACTTGAAAGTTGTGATTATTTGTATTCGATATTATCAATGGAAGAAGATGGATGAGCAAAAACTAATAAAAATAGCTATACTATATTGTTTAAACGAAATTAATGTATTTAACATGGTTTTTATCTCCCAAGTCATTTAAAAATAATTTCTCTTTTTCATGGAGGTGACGCCCAGATTGGCTCTAAGGCTTGTGCTTGAGTAATAAGAGGAATATTGATGATGTGAGATGACGACTATTTTCAGGAATTCGAGACCGGTGGCTTATCATCTCCTCTGAAAGGAAGGTTAGCCGTATTCATGTGATTGTGATGTGGTCAAAAACAGTTCCCTGGTGAAGAATTGAACCTCGGAACTTCTGGTTATCAGACCAGCGCGTTAATATAGGTAACATAAGCACTCAAGTCCAAAACTGCAGTTTTGAGAAAATTGAGCCCAAAGTTTTCTAGTATAATAACATAAGTGTGGACTTGAGTCATTTTACCGAATAAAATAAAAAAAACTCAACTTATGTTACTCCGTGCTCAATTCATTATAAATTGTATGTTACTCAAGTGTTTTCACCCGAACATAGATTACCAAAATCCATCTGCAATACCTGACTTGAGATGTTATAATGGTCTTAATAATGGAAGTAGGACTCGAGTTTTTTTACCAAAGTTTAGATCTCAAAATTCTACATCCGGATGTGTAATTATCTCATTTCCTTTAAGAGTGGACTCAAGTGCTTATGTCAAATGACCAGGGACTTACTCCAACCAGCCAATCAAATAAATTTGATATATATCGTATGTTTCAATAGAACAATGAATAGGTTAATGTAATAATTGAAAGCGTGTTAAATTTAGAGTATTTATTTCTACAATTGCCCACCTGCGACCAATCCCTAGCCTGCCACGAGAAGTGAATAAGGCTGTTGATGACCGGTATGGCGTTCTCGTGTCCGAAAGTACACGACTGCATGTAGCAGGATTCGGTGGTGGGCGGCTTGGTGGCCTCACGGCAGTCGCTTGGCTCCGCGTTTCCGCCACTTCCGCCGTTTCCACTGCTGCTACACTTCACCACGCGACTGCGAACGCCCGTTCCACATGTCACTGAACACTGGAAAACGTTCACAAAAGCGTGAATAAATTGCTAAAAAGACAGGTTGCATTGATGGCGTAGTTGCGAATATGATGTATTCGTAATTAATGGAAAGACAAGATGTTGTCAAACCACTGATTTATTAGAAAATCGAGATACCTGTTTCGGTTGTTACACCATTATCAATATTTTTTGTGAGGGTGATGCCCACATGGGCTCTTGGGCCTGTCTGCTTTAGGTGGGTTCCGAACCACCGGGAAGCGATTTTTGAGGCTCATAAATTGAATTCAGAGGAACCGGTCACCATTACAACAGTGTTGGTAGAGGCACGTCGCTTATCTAATCTCACCGATTAGACGCTCTCTACCACTGGGACAAACCGCTTCCCAAATCTATCTCTGGTAAACTCAGTTTATAACTCACTTATAACTTAAACCAAGTTATAAACTGAGTTTACCAGAGATTGATAGTGGTGTAACAACCGAAACCGGTATCTCGATTTTCTAATAAATCAGTGGTTTGACAACGTCTTGTATTTTCATTTATTATGGAAACTACCACAATATCACCTTCACAACTACTCAAAGAATGATGTATTCGATTTGATTTTTTTTAATTGAATTTCTTACTAGTGACTCTGGAGTATAGAAAATCGTCAAGAAAACCATAATTCTAGAATATAAACCAGAATATATAATAAGATAATTAATTGAAAAGATAAGAAAAAATTCTCAAGACGAGCATCACAAAATCATTCTTTCATAAATTTTCGTACGCTGTTGTAAACTCTATTAATAAAAATAATATTTTTTCAACTACCTTCTGAAAATATATTTATCTTTGTGAATTTATTTAGAATCGATCACTGAAAACTGAACTAGAATAAATAAAACTGCTGAAAAGATAAGTTGATTTGATAGGGCAGTTGAAAACAAGTTGTAGCCTTAACTTATTAAATAAGCCATTTAATTTATCTCTCCTAGTTCTAATTAGAACTCCTTTATTTAGAAAAGCAACACTGCGATGAACTCACAAAAGTGGATAAATTAAATGGCTAGAAAGATCAGTTGGATTGATGTCGTAATAATCATGAATAACTTATTGAGATTGGATCACGAAAATCTTAACTAGAATAAATGAAGCTGTTGAAAATATACGAAGTTTATACGAAGTAAGTTGATTTGATAGGGCAGTTGGAAACTTGTAGAATAGTTCTCTGAACACTGCGATTGATTCACGAAATTAAATTGATAAATTTCCTTAAAATATACTTTGGATTACTAGATCAGTTGAGAAGATGATATAGACTTACTTCGAATAGCTCACTGAATGTGGACAAAATAGTGAACAAGTTAACTAGAATATACATTTGATAGAAATACTGAAAAGATAAAATGCTTCAATAGAACAGTTGAAAAGATTATGAAACCAGTGATTTTTCACAGCCTATATTGTATTGAAGAATCACTAACAAATTAAAAACTGTAGAATAATCCTGGAAAACATTTTCAACAACAAAGAGTACAGCAGCAGTGATATTATTATATTATTGAATCCATTCCACTAAATTTCTGTGAAGTGTTAGGACGGTATTCTATTTACAAAGTTATTTAAAAAATGTTATCGACATGCACAAACACACAAATAATTAATGATGGATTGACAATGATTCTGTTGAATGAATTCCATGATTCATTCACTATAACATAGGCACCAGGGAAACGATGAAATCTTTTCAACAACCAGCGAAGACTGACTTTTTACTGCTGAGCAGACTCCAGGAGAACCAATGGGAAACTCAACTTGAATTATTTTTCTCATACTACTAAATGAAATTGTTTGAATTGAGTATCGAGCATTATATAAATTAAACATTTTATCAGTTTAGAAATTTTCAGTTTATCATTTTTAGACTTTATCAGTTGCTTACCTGCATCTTTTGTATTATCAAGTATGAAGTGATTTGATAGTAGAAAACAACAACCCTCAATATTGTTAATGAAAAGACAATCTCTTTCACAACTACTCTATGAATATTATTGCAAAATTTGAAAATTCTACCCATTTAGAAAATTGTGACAGATGCCATACAATGAATGATATTGGATTACAAAGGAACAAGGATTATCGAAATAGGAAGATATCTCAGGAGAAGGTCTTCAAATAGGATCCTATTCACTCCAAATGACTCAGTCAATATAAGATTCAACTCAGCAATGAAAAATTAACTTTGATTTCGTAATTATAAGGGTGTATTGACACAAAATCATTCATGATAATAAAACTCAACATAGGGTCACTTATCAATGTTTTCTATTCAAAATAAGAATTTAAAAAGGTACTGCGATTCTTATTTCAAATAGAAAACTCAACATAGGTAACGATTATATTCGACAATGCGTTTTTGTACACGTTTTTATGACATCCTAGCTTATGGCTGAGATTGTAGTAGGCCTATAGAGTGATGAAACCCTAGCTTATAGTCGAGATTGTAGGAAAGGGTGATGAAGAGGAGATCGTCATCCTTCAAACTGATTGTCGATGAATTCTCATAACAGAGCACGTTTGCTTTAATGAATTATTTACATGAATTTTACACGCATGATGGTGATAGGTAACTTGAATGTAATAGTGTCGATGTTAAGTGATTGCGTTCTTTCTTAATGTACAACACAAAATTTAATAAATTATTATTTACGATTAAACCGTGAACATGAATGATAACAATGAAATTTGATTTGATGGTGTTTAATTTTTTTTTTAGTGTGCAAAACAAGCAAACGTGGATGTGTACTCCAAAAGAATTCCTATAGTCTGTCCAAGCTAAGAAGACATTCTGGCAAGATGGTAAAATGACTCCAGAACGTTCAGTATTTGTTCAAAAATTATAAATTTGATTTCAAATTGTAGAAAACATTCTAATATACAATTTGAGACCAAATATCTAATTTTTCAACCAATATTGACCGAGCTGGAGTTCTTTGTCATCTTCCCAGAATGTATTTATGCTTAACCAGGCTATATAGATATTTTTGAGTGATAGAATTTAGTCTATAGTCTGTCCAAAGCAGAGAAGACCCTCTGGCAAGATGGGGAAATGACTCCAGCTTGGTCAATATTTGTGCAAAAATCATAAATGTGGTCTTAAAAGTAGATCTAATTGTTCCCCACAATTTTAGATTAAAATCATAATTTTTGAACCAGAATCGACCAAGCTAGAGTCATTTTCCCATCTTGCCATACTGTATTTCTTGCTTGACCGGACGATATCTAGATATTAAATAATATCTGGGGTGATATACAGAGTGACACAGAAAAACGGTAACTTTTAAAGTAACACGTACGCGAATAAAGGAAATGTAATCATTAGTTTTATTGCTGAAAATGTGAAGTAGAATAGTTGCCATTCATAGTTCTAACGAAAAAATGCCAATATTCATGGACAATGTCTTTCAGATGACGACCATTCAAACGTATACATTCCTGGAAGCAAACAGTGAGATTAGAGCAGTGCGATTTCCATGTAAGCATTGAATGTCGATGCACTGTATTCAACTTTTTCTTGTGAGGCCATTTAAAAAGTAAAGCATACGCCTCACGCTCAAAATAATACTATTCAAGTTGAAAACAAGGATTCACGAAGAAATCGCTGAGATTCGCATTGCAGTGGTTCAACCTGCCGTGCAAAATATTATTGATGATCGCTTCCAGGAATCTATACATACGTTTGAATGGTCGTCATCTCAAAGACATTATCTACAAATATTGACAATTTTTCTTGTTACAGTTATAAACGGCAACTATTCTACTTCACATTTTCAGCAATAAAACTAATGATTACATTTCCTTTATTCACGTACGTGTTACTTTAAAAGTTCCCGTTTTTTGTGTCACTCTGTACTTTGCTTAGACAGACTATAGAAAAGAAACAAAATCAATCTAAACTGGTGTTATTCAAGTAATATTGGGTGCAAACGAACACAAGCGTGTGATGGGATGGTGAGAGTAACTAAAAATTGAAAACAAACCTGCGACCAAGTTTCAGCTATCCACTGGGGACAGGGCTGCGAATTGCACACTTCTTTATGGTGCGGAACCGATTCGGGCGCGCAATAGATTTGATCAACGGACAGATTGTCCTGCAAACACCAGTAGGGCCTACGTCGCTCGCCATTACCACAAGATACCGAACACTGTTGGAGCAACAAATCATAATCTAAATCAACACCCGTTCATTCCTTCAACCCTGACTGCCTAATTCATGTATCAGATCAAATAAAAAAGACAAAATAAAGTTTAAAAACAAATCACAAGCTGGATCAACCTCCCTTTATTGATACTTTTCAATATCAATAATAGCATCAATAACACCCTTTCATACCTTGAACCCAAGGTAATTAGAATAGAAAGGTATGAGTCATCAGCATCGTAGCCGGGAGGAAACAGTGAATTTTGACATCATTGGCACCACAGCTGTTTAGCAAACCTAGAAATTAGGAACTTCGTCTGCACCTTGTGCGTTCCAATCAAAGTAATTAGATTAAAATCATTTCTGACGTCACGGAAAATATGCACTCTGATTTGAACAGGCTATTATGTTATCACTGCATCATTTTTTTGCAAACATGTGGTTTTTGTTATTAGTACAGAATCTTTTCCCAATTGCATTCAAACTGTAGGTTATATAATTGTATTAAGCAAAATGAACTCTTGTTATTATATGTTGATTTCAAGAAAATGAGTTCATCATATCGACAATAAAGAGGCAAAAATTTCTATTTCAAAACATTATGGGAAAAGAGGTTACGAGAATAGGTTTGGCAATAGATAGATTGCATGTAAATAATATGAATATGGGCCGTATAGCTATTGCCAAAAAGTTTTTCAAATAGGCATAGAAAAATCAATTTACAACATCAGCGTTTGGAACCAAGTTGGAACGCACAAGGAGCAGACGAAGCTCCTAACTTCTAGGTTTGCTAAACAGCTGTGGTGCCAATGACGTCAGAATTCACTGTTTCCTCCTGGCTACGATGCTGATGACTCATACCTTTCTATTCTAATTACCTTGCTTCAACCTATTTCATGTAGGTATCGGATCGTGCTGTACGATCGAATAAAAAGGACAAAATAAAATTTGTAAACAAATAAGAAGCAAGATCAACACCCCTTTATTGATATACAGGGTGTTTCAAGAGGAATGTGCAATAACTCACTTCTCAGGCTGATTCCTTAGACCAAGTGGACAAAAAAGTTCCATGGGACAAACAACCAAAAACGATTTGTTACCGCAGGTAGCGATTTGAGGGTTTGTCCCATGGAACTTCCTTGTCTACTTGGTGAAGAATCAGCCTGAAAGTACTGCACATTCCTCCTGAAACACCCTGAATTCAATATCAATAATAGCCTAATAGCACCCCTTTATTTATTCCAACCCTGAGACTAATAATCAATTTATGAATCAGATCTTGTGTTATTAAATAAAATAGAAAACAGAGGAAATTAAGTACAATATATTCACGTATTTATATCAATTTTAAACTGTGTTTTATTTTAAATAGAAGTTTTGGGCGAACGTCTATTTATTCTTCCTTTATGGTGGAACAAATAGGAATTGACAAAAAGAATATAGTTTATTCAAGATTTTAAAAAATTCGATTAAGGGAAAGTGAACTATTGAGGAACAATACAGTTCTCCACAAATTTTGAAGATGTTAAAATTGGACTGGATTATTATACGTTATAAAATGTTTGTATCATCCATATAACTGTAACCTTCCTCCACAAATTTTGGTAGATGTTATAGATGGACCAGATTCATTTTAAAATGTTTGTATCATTACAACCGTCCTCCATAATTTTTTGAAGATGTTAAAATAGAACTAAATTATTGTTCATTCTTGAATGTTTTATCATTAAAATAACTGTGTAAGAGAGTTATAATTGTTATGCCATTCAAACAATTATCATGTTATGAATGTTGACCAAACTTTGTATTATGTAAAAATATTTCAATTCCTTTGTTGATAGTGAGTACAATTATTGTGTTGCTGTTAAAAATTACAATAATAGTTGTTAGGTATTAAAATCCATTGTTTTGTTCAAGACATGACCTATAACTTCAACTTTAACTTTGATTAACGTTTCGTTACTTCAACTTTAACTTTAGTTTTCAACTAAATAGAATAAGGTTTGGGAAAACACCTGTTTTTTCTTACCTCCACATTGTATTTCAAATATAAATGAATTAATAGATTGACTGGGAGAGGAATTCATCCATCCTACTTGAACTGATGAAGATAATTATAATGGAATTACGTTATAAACTTTCATTTAAATAACAATACTCACAATTTCATTGATTTTCGGGCGCGTTTCGGAGCACTGAGCCACATCTTCAGCGTTCAAGAAGTATCTAGATACTGAATATTATATACTAGATCTAGATACTAGAGATTAGTAATCAGATACTAGATCTAGATACTTTTTGTACGCTGAAGAAGTGGCGCAGAGCCCTGAAACGCATTCAACAAGCAACGAAATCGCGACTACTGTTGTTTAAGTGAGATTTAATAACATTTTTTTTTTACTTTTTTTTGCGGATGATGCCCACATAAGCATAATTATTATGAAAATATAGACTCATATGGAGAAACATGTACAAATAAATAGATATACTCACAGGTGACCAATCTCCCGCCGACCACCTGGGACACTTTTGTGTGTTGCAAGGACGCTCAACAATTTTGTGGCGTTCCTGACAAAGTGACGCATCCACTCGCATGCCTGTGTCGTCGACACACTCTGCTGCCCTCCGCTGCTGACCGGTTCCACAGCTCTTGGAACACTAGAATAATGAGATTATAACTAAAATAAATATCTTTTACATAATATAGCGGTTTATAGAGTGTATAAAATAGATAACTTTATTTCCACATTTCATTACAAGTTGACAGAAATAAACAATCAAACTAAATTATTGATTTACTTACTAACAATCATTTGAAATAATAATAATAATCCAGTATACTATAAGTATATCAATCAAAAACTCTTCTAGATAAGAATTACATATTTTAATTATTTTATTAAAAAATCATCTGAATAAGAATTACATTAACATAGGCATTAATTTCTTATATTCAAGTTATTTGCCGTACCAGAATATATCTGTTTTGTAGAATACGCTGCTGAGACGTTTATAGTCTGTGTTTAAGCAGCCATACACTTTCATTTATAAAAAAGATAAAAAACAATGCTGTGACGGGTACAGAGAAGCCTTAATATTACTCAATTTTAATGATATTACCGATCTATTTTATTCTCATTTTTACCTAGATCTAAAAAAAGACAGCTAAAATCTGAAAAACTCGAACACAATATTTACTGTAGCATGTTCTCTACATCTACTCGATTTAAAGATTGAAGCCATTCCTTAAAATTAATTACAAATACAGCATTAATATAATCATAATCATAAAGATTATCATAATCTTATGATAAAGATGGTTATGATTATGATTAATATAATAATATAGGTTGATTCAAAAGGATGGCATCGGGTTTGATAAATCGAATGTAAACGGAAAATTGATAATTAATACAAAAAATGTTCATCTCACTTTCCGATTTCCTGTTTGACAAATTATTATTTCATTCATGTATCCTCCTCTACTGCTCTAGCACGCAGAGAATTCACTACTACTGCACGACAACTTTCCACTTCCATTTTGCAAATAACCTTGTCGAATCTCTCCTTCATGTCATTGATGTTCCAGGGTTTATTACCGTACTTCAACCACTTCAGATAACACGAAAATCACAAGGCATCAAGTCACACGACCCGTGTTTTCTTCTTTTTAAATAGTTGTGAAGGTGATATTGTGGTAGTTATCCATAATAGATGAAAAGACAAGATGTTGTCAAATCACTGATTTATTAGAAAATGAGATACCGGTTTCGGTTGTTACACCATTACCAATCTCTGGTAAACTACAAGTTGGTATTGGCGACCCGCCGATTTGACGAGTTGAGTGGAAACTTGTCGTGTAGTAATAGTGATCGAATTTCATGGAAAGAGTTGATGTTCGCCAGCGCAGTGGATTAGATTAGATTTCTTTATTCATTTAGATAGCAACAGAATAGTTATGCTTACTTTCTACAATACAAGAGTTGTTATTAAATCTATCATTTTTACAAGTTACACACTAATTTCAACATTTTAAACTACAATTTTTACAGGTTATTATATAATTCTAAAATCTATTCAAAGATAGAGGTTACAAAAATCATAGAAGAATTATCCAAACAATATGCTTCTTGCTTGCAATCTAACTTGTTGTGCATTGAAATATCTAAATGAAAAGGCGAAGTTTGGACATAAAAATGTCCATTCTTAGTGGAGGAAGACACAGAAAGACATATCCAAACAATATGCTTCTTGCTTGCAATCTAACCTGTTGTGCATTAAAATATCTAAATGAAAAGGCGAAGTTTGGACATAAAAATGTCCATTCTTAGTGGAGGAAGACACAGAAAGACATAATAAAATTTTTAAATGAGATCGGAAAAATAGATGAACATGTTGATGCAGTTATTTTTATTTTTCTAGTTTAAATAAACCTCTTTACTTGTTATACAGAAGCCAACGCTCGTTTTTCTGATGCTGATTCAACTTTATTCTTAATTTCATTCTTTATTGAAACTACCATAGTATAGCTGACACCAAAAGTTGAGAGGTTTCGTTGGTTCTTGTACGTGATGTAACCTACTACCAGCTGATGTAAAGCATCTATTGTTTCTTTAGATTTTGAAAATATCATCTAGGCATATCCATAATCAATAATTTATGTTACTATAGGGACAAATTTAAAACATGAGGCTCGATAGATGATACAATACACCTATTTGAAAGCCGGCTCAGACTTGCACTTGCGAAAAAATTAGGCGGTTTCGTCTGCTCCTCGAGCACTACAACAGCTGATAAGAGTTGTCATTTGGCCTATATAGTCTGTCCAAGCAAAGAATACCCTCTGGCAAGATAGGAAAATGATTTCAGATTGGTAATTTTTTCAGGAATTATAAATGTAGTCTTAATAGCAGATCAAATTGTTTCATACAATTGGAGATCTGATTGATAATTTTTGAACCAATATTGACCGAGCTTGAGTCATCTTCCCCATCTTGCCAAAGAGTCTTCTTTGCTTGGAAAGTCTATACATGATGATTTTGCAATCAAGACAAAGACAATATGTATTTGTATTTATGTATTTATGTATTTATGTATTTATGTATTTATGTATTTATGTATTTATGTATTTATGTATTTATGTATTTATGTATTTATGTATTTATGTATTTATGTATTTATGTATTTATGTATTTATGTATTTATGTATTTATGTATTTATGTATTTATGTATTTATGTATTTATGTATTTATGTATTTATGTATTTATGTATTTATGTATTTATGTATTTATGTATTTATGTATTTATGTATTTATGTATTTATGTATTTATGTATTTATGTATTTATGTATTTATGTATTTATGTATTTATGTATTTATGTATTTATGTATTTATGTATTTATGTATAAGTATTTAATTAGTTTTTTGTAAATGGAACATTCATTCTGTTACTGACCATAGCCCAATCGCTGTACTGCCAGTGCGCCGCGTCGCACGGTCCCAAACACGGCTCGACCAGCTTGCTCGCCAAATGACTGCAGCTAGCGTTGTGTATGGGCGACGCGGCCTGCGACTTGTCGTGGAACGTCTGCATGCACTGCACCGACAAACTCCGCGTGCCCTCGCCGCAGTGACTCGAGCACTCTGATTGGCTGATCACTTGCCATCTGAAAGTAGAGATGAAGAATTGAATCATACTTTCCAATTCGAATTCAAATCATTTATTCACATACATTTTGTACAAAAACTGCAACAATAACCACTGGCGGCTCGTCAGGTGAAGTGCTCGTATCTTATACTGTACAACACTTCACCTCTTCCCAATAATTATGTCTAGTCATGACTGTTTTACTATCAATGGATTTACAAAATCTAGTTTACATTATATCTTAATTATTATACATCGTCATAAATAGAATTATGGAGTTTTAACAAAATTAAATATTATTAGAAAATTAATCGTAATATTCCTTTCTCACAGAGAACTAAGAACAGAGAATAAATTTTTTAACGAATATTTTGATTTTTAATTGTCGCAGGCAGACGACAATTGTAGTTTTACCCTCATATAACTTGGCTTCTTATCAAAGTGGAACCTTGATAATTCGTACCTCTATTATTCGTAATTCTCTATAATTTGTAGTGAAAGCTCAGTCCCTTGAAATAATTTTTCATTATTAATACTGGGGGTAGCTTCAATAATTCGTAATCTTCCCTAATTCGTACAAAAGCGTTGGTCCGTCCCATGAACTATACGAGTTACCGAGGTTCCACTGTAGTTTTAATCTATGCGCCACTACACTCAATTCCTGTTTCGATCTCGTATTGTGATTACAAATTTTACAATAATTAGTGTAGAACATTTCAATATACAACCATTTATGTGAATAAGAATAATATACAGATTCATGAAAACGTAATGAATATTATATAAGTCAACAGAGTTATAATGGTAAAATTAAGCTATATTAGAATGGGTTTTCAAACAGAGATTCAAGACAAAAATTTATCAATGATATAATTATAATACACACCAGAGACTCCATTTAGCGCAACAACTTCAAAAAATGGACAGATGAGGAAGAAGAGATGAAAGAAACAGAAGAAGAGAGAAAGAGAAGTTCAAATAGTTCAACTGTTGGTGGAATGAATTATTATTTTCAAGTTATTTCAACCTATTGAGCAAAATTATAGGTCGAACTTTCAATAATAATTACTGTAAAATTTTATGAGAATAATGAGAAAGACAGAGAGAAATATTGCGTAATGGATATAAGCATCGACTGTCATTAACTCATATAAAACATAAAATTCGTTAATATAATAGTAAAATAAATGTAAAATAATCTGGATAACCTGATTTTCTCTTTTAAATTAGACAGAATCATTATTTACATTAAGCTTACCATTTTCCGTTACCGCAACCTTTAGATAATTTATTAGTAAAGTAGAAATTGTGAGTAATGTAATTCAAACCTGAGTACCGTCACCAATGGAAATGGGAATGGAGGAGCTGAGAAGAAAACCACCACACAAATACACAGATTACAAGATTTATTCAAGAAATGAAAGATTACTATGCAAGTCAAATTAGTAACAGGAAAAGTGTGAAACAATTGCACTAAGATAAATAAGAATTATAAAAATTATGAATAGAAACTACAAGCAACTAACTATAGTCCGGCCAAGCAAAGAAGAGCCTCTGGCAAGATGGGAAAATAACTCCATCTCGGTCAATATTGGTTAAAAAATTATTGATTTGGTCTCAATTGCAGGAAACATTCTGATCTACAATTTGAGACCAAATCAATAATTTTTGAACCAATATTGACCGAGCTGGAGTCATTTTCCCATCTTGTCAGAGGCTCTTCTTTGCTTGGCCGGACTATACTGGAGAGTATTATATAGTAAAAAATTGAAAATACGATGAAAAATAGTAGTAAGAGGTAGAATAAGTAGTAAGAGATTTTTTTATTGTACAATATACTGTAATCATAACAATTATTAAGACCAGGGAGGAAAACTAGGCTGAGCCTGTACCATTTCTCTCCCGAATTTTGATAAAATGTTCATATTGTCCAATTGAGGTTATGAATCAGATCACTGTTTAAACACATAATTTTCGATCCAGGAATAATTGCACAAACTGAACATAAGTTCAAATAATTCAAGAAAGCTTGAAAATGGATGATTATTTCATAAATGCATAAATTAATTCAAATACATAGGCTAAAAGTAAGTAAAACAAGAAAGTAAGATGAAAGCCACCCAACGTATAACAAACAAAAACTTTGTACATTCAACTACAAAGAAAAACTACAGTGCAGTAGAAAAATATATACAGTAGCATCCATTACTAAGGATTCAGTAGAATATGCTAGTAAATATGCAGGAAAACAAGAAATCACGAGCTAATCGTTCCCAGGCAGAAATAAGACATTAAGAATTAATTAATGAAAAATAGTATGCTCTATGCCAAGAAAGGATGTTAGAAAATTCTACCAATAATAAATAATAATAATCCAATATTTCATTATTCATGAAGTGTATAAAACCGGCCCCCTGTTACAATAATTAAGTAAAGATTGTGCCAAAAATTAAGGCGGTTGGTCTGATCCTTGAGCCTTCCTACAGCTTATTTTACTTATTTATTCATTTAAAAGAGTATAACATACTTATTTGATGGAAAAATTAGGTCCACAACGTATATCAAGAATTTTTACAAACATTTAAATGAAACTATTCTTCTGCAAATAATTTGCGTAACTGTACCGGACCAGGTGACTGGAGAATGGAGTTACGAATATACTCTAGTCTCAGCTGGTCCAATTTCAGGTTAGTTACAAGCTGGTAATTGAGAGTTATAATAGCCTGTCCAAGCAAAGAAGACATTCAGGCAAGATGGGAAAATGACTCCAGCTCGATCAATATTGTTTCAAAAATTGTAAATCGGAAACATTCTAATCTACAATTTGCGATCAATTTTTGAACCAATATTGACCTAGCTGGATTCATTTTCCCATCTTTCCAGAATGTCTGCTTTGCTTGAACAGACTATACACGAAACTGGCTTCATTTTAAGCTCTAGTTCTAAATATATAGGTCTGATAAAGTTGTTGAAATTATAATTATTTTATTATTCATTATATTCATCATTTTATTATCAATTTTAATTATTTAAATAACATCGGTAGCCCTCTCCCGCATTTGCTTTTTTCCATAATCAACACACATCAAATTAGTTGCACCATCTTTCTTGGCATAGACTGCTACAGGTTTAGCCGAGGTGACAAAGAAGAACAGAGCGACAAACACGAATAGAACAACTAGTAGAGAGACGAAGAAGGAGAAGAGAAAGAGAAGTAGAGAGAGGCCACCAACTGACTTGAGATCGCAGTGTTTGTTGCAGGTTTGTGTCGGGGTGTAGGGCGGTGTGAGGCCGTTGCAATGTTCCAGGGCGACTTCTTGACGACCCTCCACTCGCACGCATTTTATCAGCTTTTTTCGTTCGCCTGCAACAAAATTTTATTAATTTATTCTATTTATTTACTGTCACATTAAATCACATTTTGAGTTACACTTATTTGATTTGACAAATTGCTATAACTACATACAATAATGTAGGAAATGCAGTTAATTTTAATCAGTGAATGTTCAGGTGTGATGAAGTTTTAATTCGGACATACTCTAAACTCACATGTGTATGCCTAACTCATTTGTTAATAAGTGAATCAACAAACTTTATTAGAAATATTTACCACTTCAATGAATGAGCTCAAAGAGTAAACATGTCTTAGGAAATAAACAAAAAGTTTATTGAGTGAAAAAGGAAGATTTTTATTATAGAAAATAAGACTTTCTACAATAATGGATATTTCCAGACTCTGAATATTAGGGGAACGTAAGGGATATTAATAACCTCATAATAATCAAGGATGAAATAGAACAGTATGATATTTATTTATCCATCTATTGATAACATATACCATTGTTATTTAATGTATTATTGGAAGTAATTTATTATCTTAGATATATCTCTCAAATAGCTTTCAGTTAAAGGGATTTTTTTATGGGTTGGGCTTTTGTAACCCTTAGCCACCGCGACCGCTATTTGATCTTTTGTGGCATTAGAGGGATATTATCGCACTTATGTAATCAATTGAATGGAAAAAAGTGCAGGCCTTAGTATTTCTAACACAACTTTGATAAGAATATAGTCCAAATATTTCGGTTGAGTCAAAATTTAAATTCCTGCCGAACGTTTTCCACTCCAAGAAATAATCTGGGAGTTGTTAATGATCAATTTTCACTTTTAAAGGATTGATATTAAGCCAATAAGCACAGAACAATTAACAACTTTTATTGGAATGTAAAGTTGATTAAAAACTTAAAAGCTGAAATATGGTCAATTTTATTGAGTGTTATTTCATTATGGAACAATTCTACAACATCGACAACTATTCATTAAAATTTTCAGGACACGACACATTTAAGGACACATTTTAGGACACATTTTAAGGACACGACACATTTAAGGACACATTTTAGGGACATTTTAGGACACATTTTAAGGACACGACAGGGATTTCATTTATTCGAACTTTAAATGGTGGGGCGACCTGAAAATAGTCTCCTGATTTCCTAGAACCTAATTTTTCCTTCATGGAAACATGGAGAGCCTATATGTAGAGAATTGTTTTCAACACTCGAGAACAGATACATAGTCTGTCCAAACAAAGAAAACATTCTTGCAAGATGGAAAAATGACTCTAGTTCGGTCAATATTGGTTTAAAAATTACAAATTTGGTCTTGAATTGTAGATGAGTATGTTTTGACCGAGCTGGAGTCATTTTCCCACCTTGCCGTAATGTCTTCTTTGCTTAGACAGACTATAACTGAATAGTAAACTTTATGATGCAGAATGTATCTCACTTACCATTGCAAACCTTGTTGCAAGCGCTCCATTCGTCTGAAATTTCCCAGGCATACTGAGCCAACGAGCTGTACTGGATGGTGTATTGATAAGAAATATCTGGAGGGTATAGGGGTCCAACTGATAGAACCTGAAAATACCACACAGGATGTTTAATTGAATTTTCATTCCATTACTTCTCCGATCATAAATTTGGACAATGCATAGTCCAATGATACAATGATGCAATGATACAATGAATAGTGTCACTCAATTTTTATTTCATAACTTCTAAATTCATAAATTTCTAATTTGCTAGAGATGAATACGGTAGTAGGTAACATTTTTATTCATAGATTTATCACTAATCATTGTTTATACTAGAACTAGCATACAGTTAATAGCTACAGTTAACGTTATTAAATATAACCAGTAACGACCTATCTTCCATTAGATACTATTTGGAATAAATAAAATAATGGTACATATTAATCCATATTCAACTAATAGGAACTGACCTCATTTAGTAAGAAAGGTAATCGTCAATATTATAAAGAGCTCTTTCGCTTGAATTTAATTTATTACAAATAATTATCCAATTGAAAATTCGATCAAATACATAATTAAAAACTTATCACATCGTGATAAAAAAATTAATTGAATAAATAAAATAAATAACTTAATTACTGGAAAAACAAATACAAAGAACAAAATAAGTCTGTCCAAGCAAAGAAAACCCTCTGGCAAGATGAGAAAATTACTCCAGCTCGGTCAATATTGGTTCAAAAATTATTGATCTGGTCATAATGATAGGAAACATTCTGATCTACAATTTGAGACCAAATCAATAATCCTTGAACTAATATTGACCGAGCTGGAGTCATTTTCCCATCTTGCCAGAGGGTCTTCTTTGTTTGGACAGACTATACAATAGGTAGCTTGTCAAAAAAAAAATTACAAATTTAGTGAAATATATTCAAATATTAGAACTAACATACTTTATAAATGATCGTAAATGGAATATTCCTGTAAAAACAAGCCCGACAAAAGAAGGAATTGTTCGAAAATACTCAGAAAACAATGGAGAAACTCCAACATACCTCAATAATGAGATCTTTGGTTAGCGGTCGTGAAGAGTTGATCCTTTCCACATCAGCATCTGAGCCAGAATATTCCAGGGTGGTAGATCCATACAAAATTAGTTTACGAAACATGCTAACAACATAGTTGCCATTCAGAATATATCCGCCGGTTTCACCATCCTTTAAAGCTGAAAATGAAAAATTTGGAAATTTTTGTCAATCAAGGTGATCAAGCTCAATACTCATCAAAACATACGACTACGACGATTCAGAAATTGGCTGTTACAAATAATGACATGAAATTTATACAGTATTAATTAAATTGAGTGAAAAGTGATGAAATTTGTTCAGTTCTTTAAATAAGAAAAAACAAGTTGTATGTTCAACACGACCCTAGATATATAGTTTCAATACACGGTCCAGTCAGATGTTGCAATTGCCAAGAGGTAAAACAGACAAGTCATAAAGAACTTTTTGCTGAAAAATTTCAAAGTGAATCCATAATATTGAAATCCTATGGTTTATCTTATTCATATCTGGAACTTAAAAGTGGACTTTTATCGAAATTCAAAATTATTTGTGATAAAATATTTTTGGAAGTGAGAAATTATTAAGTGAGAGTGAACATTGTGGATAGACATATAACCTACATCTTAAACCTTCATCATCATCATCATTCATCATCACTCATTCATCCTTTGCTTGAAATACTTGGAAATCAAGTCGCAATTTTAAAGAAAAAATAAAGAACGCTTTGTAACGTAATTTTTGTAATTTGCTGTGTCAATTTTTCAACAATCTTCCTCCTGGAGCCAAAAAAGTGTCAGATACAGTTTATAAAAAATTGACTCAAGAAAGTGTCAGATTACAGCTTTAAAAAAATTGTTCAGTTATTCAGTGGAAAGACCATTCCAGAAAAAATTCTATTCCTCGATAGAAGAATTTCTGAACTACAAATATGATACAACTTTCTAGTTTACAGTGCCTGCCTCAATGAAATGTGAAAGATGTTTCTTGTAGCCATTCAATTCTTACTATGTACTTGATTACTTCTGTACTTGACGAAATTTATATTTGATAAGATCTTAATGTAACATGTAAGGATGTAATAAATGAATGAATAATAATGTTTAAACAAAATATTAAGTACATTAAAAACCTATGAGGAGACTTACAAAGTAAAACGATCACAATATCAGAAACTTGATACTGGAAAATTTCAGCAAGTAGCCTAATGTATTTTTCAGCCCTTCTCACTCATTGTATTGTAAACTCGTAAATAAATTGAATAAATTATTGAAGAACATCGATTGATTGGGTATAGACATTCTGGCAAGATATGAAAATGACTCCAGCTCGGTAAATATTGGGTCTCAATTTGTAGAACAGAATGTTTAGTACAATTTGAGACCAAATTTATAATTCTTGAACCAATATTGATCGAGCTGGTGTCATTTTCCCATCTTCCCAGAATGTTTTCTTTGCTTGGACGGAGTATACATACCCAAGTAATTGTCATCTTTATTCGAGTTATTCCATCCTTTTTGTCGGATATCGAGATTGGATGATCCGGCCGGTATCCTTAGCACCTGCGAGTATCCATGCTGCGAACTATTATAGGATCCAGACACCAGTTGACAACTTGAATTGTTACCGCCGCATTGGCCACAATAATCTGTGAACGTATCAAAATTTCAACTGATATTCAGAGCTTTTTTTGAGAATTGATAAAACAAAATTTATTTGAGTTATGAATAGTACAGGTTTAGTCTAGTTTTTACTACCAGAATTCCAGGGCTTCGTACATTAGAAGAATGAATGGATGTATAGGACCATTCATCTCACAAGAAAATGAAATATTCTCATCACATTACACACAATTTCAACAATTGTAGAAGTACTGTGCGAAATGATACTTCGCTCAAATTCATTTTACGCGTCGGTAAAAGTGGAACTTGTTCACTGACTTGTACTATCATCGTGATTTAATTACTCACCAACATAATGATAATATCTGAACTAACAAATAACTTATAAATTTGAACCAACATAAGGGTGGATTCATTTCGGAGCTGTGGTAAGCGATCCAAGCTTCGATATAGTAGGTCGAGCGAAGAAGTCATGGGGAAAATTACTCCAGCTTGGTCAATATTGGTTTAAAAATTATGAATTTTGTCTCAAATTGTAGAACAGAATGTTTTCTATGATTAGAGACTAAATTTATAATTTTTAAACTAATATTGGCCTAGCTGTAGTCATTTCCCCATTTTTCCAGAATGTCTTCTTAGTTGGACCAGAATTCAACAGCTGATGTAAAGCATTTATTATTGTCTCTTTCGATTTGAAAATATTATCTAGACATAGCTAAATGACAACCTCAATTTACATCGGCTGTTGGAGCGCACAAGGAGCCGACGAAGCCGCCTAACTTTTAGGCGTCAGGTATCGGTTCAAGTCCCAGCTAACTCGATATATGAGATGATTCACATCAAATGAAATAATCTAATCAGTTTTACATCTATTTGAGAATAGTTGAGCTGATTCATTTATAGATGGAAGTAGGCCGCAAGAATAGTATACTGTAAACATTAGTTAATAATTTCTTTTAAGCATGTATTTGGCCAACCGTTTCTCCACATTCATTCATCTATCAATTTACTGCTAACATGTGTTAACCATTTCTTTGAATAAGTTGATGTATTTGTGTATTAACCAAATATATTTCAATATGGTTGTGGGTCAACCATACTTTATTCCTTTAATTAATGTAAAAGTGTTAAATACATACCAAGCTGTGTGGTAGATCTGAGCCGATGATCGCACCCGGACGGGATGCACACTCCGTTCACGCAGATGTCGAACGTGTCCGGCTCACAGGGCGTGCCGTCAACGACCTTGTCTCTCAGCAGGTAGTAGGAGGTAGAGTGCGCCACTTGACAGTAGAGTTTGCAGCGGTCGTCAGAGCCGACTGAAATTTACAGAGAATTTTCTTAGAATCACATCACTCAAATAGCAACAGTGGTTACTTGGACTAGACATTAAAAAAAATATTCTAATAGATTTTGATGGTGAGGAGACCCTAATGGGTTGGTTCCACCTCGCCAAACATTGGTCACCCATCCTAGAGCAGTCCAAAATGTTTGTGACCTAATTTCAATATCATTTAACAGCCACCCTCATTGAGTTTTGGCATTATTACTATTTATTGAGTGGCAAATACCCAGTAGTGCTAGCAAATGAATTTGTTTAATCAATAGTTGACAATTAAAATAATATGACGAGTATAATATTTATAATGAATTACAATTTTTACTTCAACAACAATACTTCCTATTTCGTTCTTTGTTTAACGCATTTCGGGGCACTGAGCCGCATCTTCAGCGTACAAGAAGTATATATAGACATCATAGAAACGCGTTCGACAAACAACGAAAAAATCATGAGTACTGATGATAAAGTGGAACTTGAAATCGTAATTTCTATAATTATCGTATTAAGTTCAAGTAGGATGAAGACAGAAGAAGGAAATGATTATAATATTTTTAAATTAATATAACTTTTAGTGCCTAATAATAATCAATGTGCGAATTGAAAATGATCTAATTCGAATCCTTTGAAATGCTATTGATTGGTTTGGAGACTTCTGCGATTTCCACAACATACCTTTCTAGTAGGTAAAAACCTATTAAAATTCCATTTTACAATTATTTTTTATTAAATTATAATATAATTGTACTGGTGATACCAAAATACTATTGAACTCCATGATTTTCAACTCTTTTGTATCCAATACATATTAAACTTCTCATCAAGAATAAATTTGCTAATTTTTTAAACCGATAAATTATTGATTTCTACTCATTATACAAGCTACTAGAATTGGGAGGAGAAACTAGGCATATCCTGTACTATTCCTTTCTCAAAAATTTTTAATTAAGTCAATATTTCTCTCGTTGAACTTCAAAATAGCTAGGCTATAATATTCTTAGTACATCTAAGATTGACAGATTCTAGTAGCCTAATTTACTTCATTTTTTTATTTCCTTCTACTATTGCAATCTAGTCTTATAGGAGACTAATAAGCAATACATTTCTAACTTATAATTGGAGTTTTGGACTAAGTTAGGAGACATCACTAGGACTACTACTTCTACTTACTAGATTAAATTACTTCAATATTAAGTAAATGAAATGATATTTAACTATGTAAATTGATTTACTTACTGCCAGAGTATTTCGGAATCCATTGCACGTCTTTTGTTAAACCATGAATGCTGAAGTTATTGTAATTGAATTGGGCACATTGCTCCTCCCTGTAAAATGGAAAAATATCATGTTAGATAGGACGAACAGAGAATGAATGGTTTTTGGATGAGATTATGAGAAAGTTGGCACACATCATTGAAGTAACTTGTTATTGAAGACTTTCAATCTAACAATAATAACTGTAGTACGAACCATTCATTCATAAGATTGGAAAATTTTCATTTCAATAGAATCTGTAGGATACGACTTGATAGAATCTGAATTCAACAGTAGTCCTATTTATGTTTTCAATAAAATTCGACGACACAAGAACCTTATACCAATATCAACATTTCTCCAATCAATCGAAAAGGAACTCGTTGAGTTTCATATTGTTATTTCGACACCATAAACTTTTAAAACTATTATTATTATTATTTACTTTTAAAAATATATACTCTTGTTGCTCTTAAAATCGTTATCCTTGAATATTTATCTCAAGTTCATTTCAATTTGAATAAGCAGCTTCCTAATTAGAAGAGCCTACCTGAAATCCTGTGAGTTCAGAGGACAATCTTTGGTATTACACGATCTGAAGCGCTCTCGCTCTCCCACACAGTACTTGCCACCATTGGAGGGAGAGGGATCATCACAGTCTCTCTTCGATTTCTTCACTCCTCCACCGCAAGAACGAGAACATGGACCCCATCTGCCGAGAAAAATAAAACTAATAAATAACAGTACCCTTAAAAAAAGATAATTTATCACAACTAGTTCAAAATTAACTTTTTTTGAAGGGAACTGTCATTTATTATACATCAGTAGCCCTAATAACAGAGTGGACAATGAAAAAAAAATATTTATGTGAGAGAAACACAGAATAGAGAAGAAACGCCAACTGACTATACCAAATTAAAACTTTAATCGTTTTATTTTAAAAAAAGCATTGTATTGATAATGTGCTTATTACTGTACGGTATGTATTTTGTCAAAGTTCAACTGTAGGATGATTAATCTTCCAATTCTATCTTCTAATCTACAATCTCATTCTCAGGCCGGCACAGTTGTGGATGCATACATAATTCGATTCATGAATTTTCAATAATTTTGTACAGTTTGTCGACAGAATAAATTCGATTCATGAATTTTCAATAATTTTGTACAGTTTGTCGACAGAATAAATTCGATTCATGAATTTTCAATAATTTTGTACAGTTTGTCGACAGAATAAATTCGATTCATGAATTTTCAATAATTTTGTACAGTTTGTCGACAGAATAAATTCGATTCATGAATTTTCAATAATTTTGTACAGTTTGTCGACAGAATAAATTCGATTCATGAATTTTCAATAACTTTGTACAGTTTGTTGACAGAATAAATTCGATTCATGAATTTTCAATATTTTGTACAGTTTGTCGACAGAATAAATTCGAAAACAAGTAGAGCCCGGATCAATAAATCTTATCAACAAATTTATGAATCGAAACGTGAAATTTCTCAACATACCTGTCTGGAAGAATGAAACTGGAATTGAATTACTCGACATCCTAATAATATGGCTTACTGTATACAGAGGGGGCCTAATTAAATACAAATTCAAGAACTATTATGAGCCCTACTCGATAATTTAAATTCAAATAATCTTTGATTCCTTCTTCACAACATAATTTACAACAAAGCAAGATATAAATTAAGGTATTTCTAAACCTTGTATATTACTATATACACGGGATTTCTCACAAAGACCAATCAAGTGTGTGTCAAGGAAAATTTTATGATATTTGAATATTATTGTAACAGTGCATAGGAGGCAAAATGGGATTTCTCACAAAGACCAACTATTTATTTATTTATTTTATGCATGACACATTCGCAATCACGAAATATATATTTTTCAATTAAATACGAATTCAATAACTATTATGACCCCTACTCGTTCAGTTAAATTGTATTAATAATTACAACAATGAATTCAATTCACGTTAAAATAAAATAGAGACGAAAAACCGTTCAAAGACCGAGAACAAAACACCATCCTCAGCCAGGATGCCGTACTGGATCAGCGACTGAGCATATTATGCAGAGTGAATTTTTGCCCTGGTCTATCCTCATTACTTGACTGATCTCAGATAAAGCTAATAATAATGAAGCTAATAATATCCTGAGCCTATTTTTGACATACTCGGTATGTCTAATGGATAAGATTGTTCAAATCTGACTTGAACGAACTTTATCGGTTAAGAAACCACGGAGGAGTTTAGCTTACAAAGAGAAATGCTTGTTTTGTTGCCTATTGAAATAATTCAATCTCACCCCTGCCACTCGCCCCATCCGCCATCAATGGGGTCCAGCGCCTGCACGGGCACACAGTCGCCCCTCTGACACCATCCCTTGAAGTGGTTTTCGCCGCATGGCGTACCATCCGCCCAGGGCATGTGCTGCGTGCGGCACCCTTCGCTCTCCACGTTCGATGTGCACCAGAGGCGTTTGCAGTGCGACTGAAAATAACGGACATTATAAAAAGTCAATAAATAATATAAGAGAATGACGTGTACAGGGCGACTACAATAATAACAAAGGATAATTTTTGTGTTTGGTTCTTTGAAATTTGAAGAAATTTACCAAAATTCCAATAACTTTGTTCAATATTAACTACCACAATAATTTCCCAACATGGGAAATTGTGGTTATGTCGTCTGTGGAACTTCTTCGGAACTCCCCACAAAATGAGGCATACGAAATAATAAAAGGATAAGATGAAAAATAATAGTTACAAGATAGCGTTTAGTGTATTTTAAAAATTGTATTTTTTGACAAAAATTACATTATTTTTATTCATTCATTCGTTTGAAATAAATGCACTTATATTGTTTGAGAACACAGACTAATGTACAAAACGTTTTTTTTAATTCTTGAGAAGTCAAAAAATGATTATTAGGTATAGTCTGTCCAAGCAAAGAAGACCCTCTGGCAAGATGGGAAAATGAATCCAGCTTTGTTAATTTTTGTTTAAAAATTGTAAATGTGGTCCAAATAGTAGATCAAATTTTTTCCTACAATTTGAAATCAAATTGATAATTTTCGAACCAATATTGACCGAGCTTGAGTCATTCACCCATCTTGCCAGAGGGTCTTCTTTGTTTGAACAGACTATAGGCTACCGGTAGCGTTTGCAGTGCTATACTCAAAAATATAGGCTCTGAGTTGAAAAATAATAATTATTTTTGTAAGTGTATATTCCACAATAATTTTCTTGTAAAGGAATTATTGTATTTTATTAATAACTGAATTATAGAGAAAATTATAACTTACAAAATAAAGTATGGAATTGAATTTCTACTAAATCTAATTGGGTTTCAAAATTAATCATTGTACTTCAACCATTAAATCCCAATTGAGAGCAAATTTTATAATTTAGCAAGTAGTATTTTTTATTTTGGCATATTTTTAGCATTCGCTCTGTATATATGGAACATTATTGACAGACCTTTTCATGATATATTCTTTTTCTGATTAAACTTGTTTCATTATTTGATAAATTGTGCTGTTGTGTTGTGTCGAAGTAAAGAAATATTCGATTTGATCATTAACTGTACAATTTAAAAATTTGATTAATTATAAATTGATTTTATAGAATACAAGAAATAATTGATTTAATTTTACTGTGTTACATTAACTTCAATTTTCTTTTAAAAATATTTCTATAATAAGGAATATTCACAACTATGAAACATTCTTGAATTGGATGTAAAAGACAACCCCAATGGAAACAAAGGACTAACACAGATGAAAAAAGTTTTTAAATGATAAAATTTGAAAAACAAAATAAGCTGCTAAAGAAATGTCATTAGCATCTACAACCTGGACAAAAAGCTGTACAATAAACACGGGGAAGTTAAAAAAAGGGTTAGCGACGTCTTGAGTTTGTGACTAAGACAAATGAGTTATAGTGAATGATTCATGGTAAATTATAACTGATACAGATACAAATAACTGTGACATTCAACAACTAATAACTACTTCTCATGGTATTTTCTTCTAACCATGAGTAATGAAACATAAATTATGTAATGACTGGATCATAAATTATAAATAGTAGTAGGCCTACTTTACATTTTTCATATCTGACAGCTAAAACATAACTCTGATAACATTCAACTGATAACTACATAAGGAACTACACCTCACCATAAGCAAGGTAATTAGAATAGAGAGGTAACAGTCATCGTAACCGTAGCCGGGAGAAAACCGTGAGTTCTGACGTCATCGGAACCACAGCTGTTAAGCAAACTCTCTATTCTAATTACCTTGACCATAAGCAATGACAAAACACAAACAAAAACAGTAACTGATTCAAAATAACTGTAAAATTAATGTAACTGTTTTAAGTGATAACTACCTCTCATCACCATGAGCAATGACAAAACACTAACAAAAATAGTAACTGATTCAAAATAACTGTTAAATTTATGTAACTGTTACACAGAAGTGATAACTACCTCTCCTCACCATGAACTATGAAGATGAAGGCATAACACGATGAGTATTTAAACGATTTGTAGCAGATAACTTACGTTACGATAACTACCCTACCTCGTTATATTTGGTCAGGTATTCTTTTCTCACCATGTAAGGGCAGATTTTAGATCCGCGCCCAAACACCAGAGCGCACTGCTCGTCTTCGGTGTAATTCTCGCCCGGGAAATTCGTTTTTGTACCGCGCTCCGTCATTATGTCTTTCACTGGCTCATCGTGCAAACACTCGCCGTAACCTGCACTAAAAAACATTTAAAATGTTAATGTTACATTCACTCAGCAGCTCTATTTCTAATAAGTAAACATTCACGGTCTATGAAAGAGAAGTAATAGGGAAAACATAAGCAAAGACGGATCGATTGATTGATAAGATTCAAAAAGTAGCCTCAATACAGTAATATTTATTTATTTATTCATTCATTTTACAGACAATGATAACTTATTGGTTAAAAACACAGACTTGTGAATTATAATATAGTAATAAATCGATAATAAAACAACCACAGCACCCTTTAAATTGAGTCTATTTTCTCTTACAACTCGTTTTGAACAATCAAATGTCATTCTCAAGTTTCACTTGAAAATTACTATTAATAGTTCGAAACTAGGTGTGAGAAAAGATGAACTTATTTTAAATGATGCTGTGATTAATAATTGATTTATTATAAATTTGTAGCTTTAATACCAAAGTAAACAATAATATACTAATAAGAGTAAAATGCGATTAATATCCTTGTTGTCAACGAATAAATGAATAAATGAAATATCAAAGATACAACAATAGCAAGTACTGTATATTGTTTCCAGTATATAGTAGGGTTGTGTTGTACTACTTCAATTATAGAAATGAATGGATAATAGAAGATCGAATCTTGTTTAAACCATACAACATATTATATATAACATATTATATACAAGTACCTATATACAAGTATTATATTACAAGTATATATATATTATATACAACATATTACATATTCAACGTGGAAAAAAACAAGTCTAGTCGATAAATAGCCAAAAGTTCCATGCAAATCACACAATACGTCTAGGTTTAAGTCGTTCAATAGACCCCAGCTGGAGTCATTTTTTATCTTCTCATAATGTCTTGTTCAAAAACTAAAACAAACTGTTCCAAACATAAAAGGTGGTAGAAATATAAAACAGTTTGTTTAATTTCATTGTGAAACGATTCCACAACATTGATAACGACTGAATCTAATTAATCAATTAATTATCATCATTTTTTCGATGAAACAATATGTTATCATGAAATATCCAACAGTCCACGAAATAAATCTGAATTCGAGTTGAAATATGACTAGAATTATAAATAGAATTTGAGTTTGATTGTAATGATGACTTACTCAAGATACTCGGTGAGAAAGTGTCGACTGCAATAGGACCACGACCAGGGTATTGTGTTGTGGTCCAACATGCGAGCCATCACGTGATTTCTATTCGACATGCCTTGGAACGGAATGCACTTCTGGTCATCGTCATGCAGCATATTCAAACTGGAATAAATTAGAATGGAGAAAATTAATACAAGGCGTACATGAAGCTTGTAAAAAATTAAAATAAAGATTTATAAAGAAATTAATAAAGATTGTAAGAGACTCATGAGAATATTTACCATTATTTAAAATGTGATTAGATGAAGATACACAGAATTAATAGAATACAATAAGGCATACATGAGACTGAAACAAAATTCCAACAACTTTTTATCAACTTTGATAACTTTGAAATTAATAAAGATTGTAAGAGACTCATGAGAATATTTACCATAATTTAAAATGTGATTAGATGAAGATACAGAGAATTAATAGAATACAATAAGGCATACATATGAGACTGAAACAAAATTCCAACAACTTTTAATCAACTTTGATAACATTTTATTCCCAATCTCATACAAGTTACACGTCTATTTTAGCCTATCAAATACAGAAATGAGGATTCATATGTTACTGAACTTAGTAATGGTCAACATATTAAAATTATAAATTATGATCAACATATTAAAACTATTAAATAGTTTTCAAACTAGATAGGAATAATGTATCTTCGGAGTATTCTCTTAAGAGAATACCGTGTTCTTATTATCTTGAGAGCCAGCTCCATCTATCCACTAATAACCTTGCCTGAATATGACTATTCAGAGCCAATCCAACAATTGCAGTTGTTACTAGTAGTTTTTTCAAAGTACCACTTTTCAAAACCTTTTGTCCTAGCTAAGAAACTGAAAATTGTTTCATCTCGAGTGATTATGAACTTATGTAAAGGCATTAAACTGTGCTAGCTAAGCTCAGCTAGATAATTCTCATATTTCTATCGCTTTGTCACGCTATGGAGCAAATTTTCGTCGGTCAGCTAGGGTCGACAGACTTGAAAAGCTCGGTGGATTCTGTCTTATGATTGAAAATGTGTCATTCCAGCACGAAACAATAATTCACCAATGGTTATTTATAGAAGTAAATACTTGAATTTTTACTTTTTTTTCCTAGCAGTATGTACTCACACATGTCCCAGTTCGTGAGCCATAGTGAATGCGGCACTGAGTCCGTTGTCCTGTACAATGGCGCAGCTCGAGTCCGAGCACATAGTGCCCAACTCCGCCAATCCCAGCGTGTCGCAGTTCTTCTCCGTGCGGCAAATGTCCTCCCTAAACACTCACCAGCACACACACAACATCAAACTAACACCAAAGCGAGAGAATAAATAAATAAAGATTTATTGACAAATTAGTAAACAACGTTTAACAAAATGTATTGAAGTATTCAAGAGAGTTGTCAACACTTTGAAATCACTAGGCACTTGAGAATACAATGGAAAGTGATTGGGTTATGCCAGGTTTTTCCAAGCACGCTCAAAGTTCAGGGACCCTCAAATTTTGATGAACAGCTGACATTTTCTATGATAAGTATAGGAAATGTAGTAAACTTGAGGGTCCCTCAGATTTGAGTGTGCTTGGAAAAACCGGGCATATGTGTTTGATATTTCAATTTCAACACTATTTTAAATTTTCAATTGTTTTTTAATGGAACTTCATTGTTGTAAATGGCGAAAAAATACCATTATATCATTTCTGAGACAGCTGTATAAGATAGATAAGTATTGAGACCACATATGCATTATATTATGAGAACGGAGTTCTCATAATTTGACTGTATTTACTCTATATTTTGACTGGAGTTGCCTTGGTAAGTTGGCTTGATTGGCAAAAGTACCTCGGGTAGTATAGTATTAGCAAAGAGAATCCTAGGAATTCTCTAGGAAATCCTAGAGCTCTATTAATCTATCGTATTAGTATAGTCAAGTAAAGAAGTAATTTCTTCAGAATGACCGATTGGAACGTGAATAGTCTGTCCAAGCAAAGAAGACCCTCTGGCAAAATGAGAAAATGACCCCAGCTCAGTCAATATTGGTTCAAAAAATATTGATTTGGTCTCAAATTGTAGATCAGAATTTTTCCTACAATTGAGACCAAATAAATAATTTTTTAAACCAATATTGATCGAGCTGGAGTCATTTTCTCACCTTGCCAGAATCTCTTCTTTGCTTGGACAGACTATAACTACGCATGCGCAGATTGTGAAATTTTAGTGTAAAATCACTTCTGCCAACATACCGTTGGTGACATGTGATGAGAGACAGATGGTATAGTCTGTCCAAGCAAAGAAGACCCTCTGGCAAGTTGGGAAAATGAATCAAGATCGGCCAATATTGGTTCAGAAATTATAAATTTGATCTCAAATCGTAGGAAACAATTTGATCTACTATTAAGACCACATTTATAATTCTTGAACAAATTTTGATCAAGCTGGAGTAATTTTCCCATCTTGCCAGAGGGTCTTCTTTGCTTGGACAGACTATAAGAGAGACAGAGATGGATTATTTCCATTTCGACTGCTGGCAGCATCGAACAGCTGCCATTTTGAAAGAATTTTTTCTTTACTCGAAGACTATACAAATCAAAATTCAAAATCAAGAAATTAGAATAATTGATGCTTCAAAAAATAATGTTTTTTCACACAATCCAGTAATGTACATAAAAACTGGTTGAACTGTTGAACATGATAATGTGTGGAAAATAACATTTTCAGGAAAATATATAATATTTTCATTTCTTGGAAGACTCATTTCAAAACAATAATAGGATAAATACTGTTTCAATATGGATCACTTCCAATGAACATATCCTATCTAATACGTATCTAAAACCCTTCAATACATATCTAATAAATACATATTTTCAAATCTAAATTAAATACATATCTAATATATGATAATAAATTGTATCAACTAAATCTTCTAGCCTTGAAAGACAGAGAATAAACTGAAAACAATGATAATATTAAATTGGAATCAAGAGTACAATTAGATGAGATGACTTTTAGGAAACATTCAAAACGAATAAAACCCTATCTTCTACTCTAATCAATCCAGATTAACCTTTCCAGTGAATGAGAAAGCACAAACAATTTTACGATCGGGTAGGGTAGGACGATGATTTATATATCATCTAGTAAATCATCCAACTGTTCGCAAAGAGCCAATCTGGATGCAAAAATAGCACAATTATCAGACATCCTATATGTAAGACCTTCATCAACAAGCCTCCGGCGACATTTGATGGGCATTTAGACTGGTTAAAACTGTTTTAATCTCATGTCTAACTTATACATCTTGTTATAATCTGCCCAAGCAAAGAAGACATTCTGGCAAGATGAGAAAATCATTCCAGCTCGATAAATATTGGTTGATAAATTATAAATTTGGTCTGAAATTGTGAAGCAGGATGTTTCCTACAAATTGAGAGCAAATTTATAATTTTTGAACCAATATTGACCGAGCTGGAGTAATTTTCCCATACTTCCAGAATGTCTTCTTTGCTTGGAGACTATACATTCATGCATAATCTGTCTAATTCTTCTGGATTTAGAGATGTTTTTTACAACATCCACTTGAGTTATGAGAGAGCTCAATCAGTTTTGGAATGAAGTCATGATACTTGGGAGGGGAACAAAGTTGTGATAAAAACTAAAAACTGGAGGTGTAATTACAAAGATTCTTCTAAGAATTAATTGGAAACTTCAGTCATTTGTGATTAATATTTTATCCAGATAATAGAAGCATTCAGTTTTTCGTGTGATCAAGTTTTAAAATGAAGAGAAAAAGAAGAATAAGGAAAATTCAAGTGAGTAAGATATATAATTTCTAAGGAAAAATTCATATTTTTGATGTCTTAAAGACTTTAGTCATTCATGACAAGTATTCATAATCTTGAACAAGATAATTTGGTTTTTAAAGTATTCAGTTCAGGTAAGAGAAGTCTCTATACAGTAGCCTACTTACGGTATAGGTATTTTTCTTTTTAAAAAAATCCAGTAAATCTCGAATTATCAGGGACTGCTGATAATAATAATAATAATGTAGCAACCGAAGCCGGTAACTCGATTTTCTAATATATCAGTGGTTTGACATCCATATTGTCTTTTCATTTAATATAGATAACTAGCACAATATCACCTTCACAACTACTCAAGAAATGGCTGATTTGTTTCATCATATTAAAATGAAAAAAAAAACTTCTTTAATCAAAAAATGCAAGAGTAAATACCTGGTGAGAAGCATGGCGGCGTCGTGATGATTAGGACTACCGTCGTTGTTGTCATTCATTTTTCTCTGCCATTCACAGAAGTTCCTCAACATCGTACTGGCCAGAATCCCTCGCTTCTCATTGGGCAACACTTTGGCTAGTTCCACATCTTTTAGCACGTACAGTTTGACTAGCGCCACCGAAATTGGGTTACCTATGCTGGCGTCTTTGAAAATCTTCGATAACTGCAACAAAGTACGACAACTGGTTTATAGGCCTACTAATATATATTATAAGAAATGTCTAGTGAAAGTGAATATGAAACCGGCAACCAGCTGATAGGCCTAGGCCCTTCGTGGGCTGTTGAGCCGTAGACAAACAAACAAACATTTATGTAGTAGGTTGTTTGAACTGCATCTTGTGTATTTTCTTGGAATCAGATTTAACCAAGGACTACAAAAACCTTGATGAGCAGAGGTTAGGATGAACGTCCAATTTTTTCAAAATTCAAGACCAACAATATTGCACTGAATTTTACACTTTTGTCAGAAATATTGTGGATTGTGGAACTTCTCCATATTTATGAGAATTAGTAGGAACAAAAATGTTGTCCACAATTTTGATCGATTGATTTTTAATTTGTGGACTTTAACAACATTTTCGTTTCCAACACACACTTTTATACAACTCTTATTTTAAATTTTTGATTAGAATAGGAAAGCTTTTTTGCTTTCTAGTTGATAGTCCTATGAAGAATTATATATTTTTTTAGTCTTATAATTGTTTAACTTACTAAATTCATTTTAGTTTTCTCTAAAATTGACAATATTTTTATTGAATACAAAACGGTAATACAAATTTATATTGAAGACTAAATTCTGTAGACTGCATTTGGAAACTGTGGAGTGGGACTGTACATTGTTCAATAGTCTATAATAATTTTACTAATGCCTACTAATTTACACACACAGGAACATTCAAGAAATAAATTACCCTCTAAATTTCTTCTCAGTCAACACAATTGTGTTAATAGCCTAACAGCTGGACCCCAACTTATGTGTAAGTTGATAATATTCACCTAAATGTTGAACCACGACAGAACTCTACATGAATCCTTGGTTGTAGAAAATTATGATGGAAGATAAACATCTTACTAGCGAACATTGCCAAAATTTCAGCAATAATGGGGCTAATTTTGAAAATTGCCTTCCACCTACTTTGACACAGTACTTATAACTTTTAAATAAATTATTATTATTATCAAAATTATTATTATTATCAAAATTATTATTATTATTATCAAAATTATTATTAAATAAAATAATTCATAATTGTTCCTTGTCCAATTTCAGTCTATAGCCTACATTAAGGTGACAAATTTTGAATAGCATAACACTCTTCTCACCGTATGCATCAAAGTTAGAACATAGGCGTTTAGTCCTGATCCGTGGTACTCTGCCATTTTCCTATCGGCGACAATCATCATTTCAATAATATTTTCCTGGGATGATCGTTTCCTTCTCCGCCTACGATCGGACATTTCGCCTTCCTCGTTAGCTTCACCGGAGTCCACATGAATAGTTTCTGTAAAAAATATAAACGAAGTTTCATATTAGGCTAAAAATAAAAATATGCATATGGCTTTTGTTGTGGGGAGCTCCACATAAGGGTAGGTTCCACTCGCCTTGGTCACCCATCCGAAAGCAGTCCATAGTGTTTGTGACTTAACATCATGGTTAAGTTTCGTTTCGTGGTTAAGTGGTAGAGTGGACATTGCTGTCCAAACTTCGCCACGTCATTAAAATAAAGAAGTCATTCTATTCTATTTTATTAACATCGCAATCACCTAGCAAACGTTTCACTGAGCAACCAGACACACCAAACAATTTCAGATGGGATAGATATACGCCTAGGCCTAATCGTGATCATCATCTTTATTGTGTAATTATAACATGGAGGAGTACCGTACTGCATGTAGTAGGCTACAACAGGCAGAGCTGTCCCTCATACAGTTGATAAAAACTCTTTGAGTAGTTGTGAAGTTGATATTGTGGTAGTTATCCATAATAAATGAGAAGACAAGATGTTGTCAGACCACTGATTTATTAGAGATCTCTGGAGATTACCAGAGATTGATAATTGTGTAACAACCGAAACCGGTATCTCGATTTTCTAATAGATCAGTGGTTTGACAACATCTTGTCTTTTCATTTAGTTAGTACAAACATACAAAAAAACAGGTTACCGTACCTGTGAACCTATATCATATTCAACACATATTTTTACAAATTTTCACGCCAAAAACCAAATGGGAAAACTTATCAAAAAAGAAGTAGTAACGGGAAATGGCCTAAATACTAGTGAAAAAATTACGCCAATAAGTTTTTCATACGTCAAATAACTCAAAATTGCTTGAATTTACTCAAATTACTCGTCAAATAATGATGAATGATTTCGAAATTGGAGTAGCCTACCTAATTCAGTTGATTTACTTGGAAATTAGAGATGAAGAAATTAGTTTATTACAACGGGCATGGAAAACATGTAAGTTACGGAAAAAGAGAAATAGCTGATGCAAAAACTTAAGGCGTCTTCGTCTGTTCCTTAAGCGTTCCAACAGCTGATGTCTGCAAAACTTTAACAGACTAGCTTATTAGAGAATAGAGTTACAAAAATAATGT
The DNA here is from genome assembly GCA_017141385.1 of Sogatella furcifera. Taxonomy (NCBI): domain Eukaryota; kingdom Metazoa; phylum Arthropoda; class Insecta; order Hemiptera; family Delphacidae; genus Sogatella; species Sogatella furcifera. Next base: position 35,065,963 of record CM029551.1, read on the forward strand.
ACTCTATAGTCATTAGTAGAATTAGTATGATTCGAACGTACAAGGAACAGATGAAACCGTCTTAATTTTTGGCATCATCTCTACCGCATCAATAGTCTGAAAAATCTGTCTGCGCGCGCTATGTGTGGGATTTTTAGCCAGCCATATCCAGAACAAAAATATTGTTATAAATACAAGTCCAATTTCGTGGATTAGAACATCGCATTGAGCAAGAGCAGTGGATAATTATAAAGTATACATGTCATATTCTTTGGCAAGAGTAAACTTTCTCAGCTAGCCTTGATTCTGCTGATGTCTTTCGCATATTCCCAGGGCTGAATTCAACAGTGAAAGAGTAAAAATCCAAGACTAGTCTGTAAAATTAACCCAAATTTTAGTTTACTAGAATATTAGATGCAAGAATAAAGCAGCAACGAATTTTAAAATCCACCCTTGTGGTCGGTAGGTGAAACCATGAATCTTTTCACGTTTTCGCTACCGGTACTGAAAACTAAATACAAGCTTGAAAATTCGACTTACGGTCAATAGCCAGGTTAAAAATTTAAGTCAATGTGATTGGATAACACAAATAAATTAATTTAGTATGAATGAATTCCGTAATGAAATTTGCCAACTTCATACTAACCTCCAAAATAGACATGCTTTTTGAAAGTTGAAAAAACTTTGACAAGCAGTGTTGCCAGTCCATTTTTACAAAACTACCCCCTTCAAAGCAAAAAATTACCCTTTCTTTGTGAAAATCATTCAATTAATTTCCTATCCAACGAAAAATATCCCTATTCGATCAAGGATTCTCTAGTCGAATGTCAATGAATCTGATCCAGAACCCAGAAGTAATTTCTAGGGGTGAGGTGAGGGAATCTATCAGAATTTATTTGGTAGATGCAGAAACACGATAATTTTGCATTCTTCAGTTGGCAGCGCGTCAGAGCGCTCAATTTAAAACGAGGGTTGAAAACTAATAATAATTCATGGAACCAGATAATTTTTGTCTTTAATAAGAAATATTATAATATGGAAATGAAATTTCAAATAAATTTCTTACTATTTCTATTCAAGTTATCAGTTTTATAAGAGCATAATAAAAATCTTTTAAAAATACCTAAATAATTTTACCAGGTCTCCCACAGAAAACTGGTATCTCCATTTTAATTATTGGACAAGACGCAAACGTTTGTGTTTCAATCCTTCATTGTGATTTGTCGAATGTGTACTGTGTTTATGAATGAATAAATTAATAATTAAATAACTTCACTAAAGCACTATTCACTATTGCAACGCAGCTTGTTGAATTGGACACAAAGCCTACAATAAAAATATTATTATGTATGATTATATATTTGGTGTCATATTATTCCAAAATATTTCAAAAGAAATCTATTATTCCCTATCCTATAAATCTAAAACCCGATTAGGTGCACAATAAAGTTCCATTAACCATTCATTCATCCATCATTTAAGAACAAATTTGCTGTAAAATTATTGATTTGATAACGTTTTAAATAAAACTAGTAAATTGCAAGAAACAACAATAGAACAATATAAGTTCTTAAATTCACACAGAACAATAATCCATTAAAGAATAGCCAAACAAATGTTTCAAGCAAAACAAAAACCACCTGGAATGTGAAAATTGTCCAGAGGATAAGATTGCAGCTGAATAATAATTATTACCATAGGTATAGTCTGTCCAAGCAAAGAAGACATTCTGGCAAGATGGGAGAATGACTCTAGCTCGGTCAATGTTAGTACAAACATTTATAATTTGGTCTTAAATTGTAGATCAGAATGTTTCCTACAATTTGAAACCAAATTTATAATTTATGAACCAATATAGACCGAGCTGGAGTCATTTTCCCATCTTGCCAGAATGACTTCTTTGCTTGGACAGACCATACCACTAAAACAAACCAGTTTTTTCACGGTTATTGCCGTGGTATAGGGTTACAGAATACAATAAATAGGCACATTAACGCTGTCGACTACCCATGGAGTTTTAGGCATCCATTAATATTCCTATAATGCAGCAGATCGTTGCAGTAATGTCTTTTATGGGAATTCTCCTCCTCTTTATAAAAAATATGAGACTTATAATAAGAGAGAATAGAAAAATAATAATTATATAACTATATACTAACTGTAAACTTTGAGTAGCCTACCTATACAACTTGTGTATACATCTCTTCAACTAATGGATAAAATAATGTATCACAGAACCCTTCAAAGTGTCTTTATTCTAATGCAACTGATTATTTTAGAACCAATATTGACCAAGCTAGAGTAATTACCCCATATTGCCAGAGTTTCTTCTTTGCTTGGACAGACTATACTGGATAAATGATTTCATATAAGCATAATTTATTCATATAAGCATAATTTATTCATATCGGTCCCGGCTGCCTAAAAACATTCGTTAAGTCATGTTAGAGGCCCTGAAATTGATCAGGAGCGACCTGAAAACTCTGACACCAGACCTGAGCCAGCCAGGTTACACGAATATTATTATTATTATATAAGCATAATATTATAATAATGTAAACATGAATGGACCTAGGCTTCTAGTGTTTTAGGTACATACAAAAGTACTATTTTTTCTCATCGGTAAACCGATTCTTATACTCTAACGATTATATGAAAATTAAACTTTAAACTTAAGGCTGTTCAAAATAATTGATAAATAAAATGAAAAATCATATACCCTTTTTAAAAAACTTTAGAAGTATTATTTTACAGACATGTTTTGGGGCTGGCAAAAGTTTTTTAAAAAGGGTATTTGATTTTTCATTTTATTTATCAATTATTCTAACGATTATAATACTGTTTATTTAAAATTTATTTATTACTATTTATTTATTTATTTATTTATTTATTTTTTAAACTTTTTATTTATTTATGTTATTTATTTATTTATTTATTTATTTATTTATTTATACTTTCAGGCTGATTTACAGCAGGATTGAAAAAAGCCACAGACAAAGTCCAAAACGTCTCTTCTTCCCAATTTTGGTTGAAATATTCAAAATAGAGGTTATGTCCACACTTTAAACTTAAAATATACACAAATTTCAACTTCTGAAGGTAAAAAAACTATGAAACCGTGATTTAGAATTTGGAAGGTTGTTGAATAAATAAAAATAACCAAAACACGGATAATATTATTTAAAATATTAATTTTCACTTCAAATTTTGAAACCTAAAATAGATAGACTTCCAAGAAAGTTGATAGGCCTACATCATTAATAACTGTTAATTGACTGAAAATGTAAATTTTCCATCACTTATTTACAGTTTCTCTATTATTCTTTAAAACTTTTAGGTAGCTATATCGATGTTCAAAAACCTTTCTCTATATATATTACCAATTACTTGTACAATAATATGCCACTTTTATAATTTTTCTTCAGCTTGAACATTACTTTAAAGATAGAGTAGTAACGGTACCAATCTATTACATTGAATACCATGTTATATATAGTATAAGGTACTAAACTATCATATCACTTTTTAAACTATTGTATACTCATGATACTTGTTTGATCTATATATACTAGACGATTGCATAGAAAATATTTTCTGATAAATATGGTATAGCTATACAAAGAAAATTATAGTATCAATACTAAACCTAAATAACATTTTTATGAATATAAGTTTTTTAAGCTATTTTTATGGCTCTTACAGTAATGGTTTGTGTATTTTAACAGGCGCTTATCATTGTGAGACTAACTTTTTGTGTGTGAGCTCACCATTGTGAGCATATTATGAGAAGAATGTTATGTTGCAACATCGAGGCGCACGCATAATAGTATAGGCCGCCCAAGCAAAGAAGACCCTCTAACAAGATGGGAAAATGACTCCAGCTCGATCAATATTGGTTCAAAAATCATAAATTTGGTCTCCAATCGTAGATCAGAAGGTTTCTTACAATTTGAGGCCAAATTCTCAGTTTTTAATGAATATTGACCAAGCTGGAGTAATTTTCCCATCTTGACAGAATGTCTTCTTTGCCTGGACAGACTATACGCACAAGCACATGCATGCACTTTATATACACGCAGAGTTTGTTAATGATAGTTGTATAGTCTGTCCAAGCAAAGAAGACCCTATGGCAAGATGGGAAAATGACTACATCTTGATCAATATTTGTTCTAGAATTATAAATGTGGTCTTAATAGTAAATCAAATTGTTTTCTACAATATGAGATTAAATCGATAATTTTTGAACCGATATTGACCGAGCTGGAGTCATTTTCTCATCTTGCCAGAGGGTCTTCTCTGCTTGCATAGACTATAATGTTGTGAATGTTTATGAGATTCACTCTCCGCGGGGGTTCCTCTCCAGCGACCACATAACAAATCACAAAAATGTGTATGTATTATGTGGTAGCTGCTCCTTTAAGAATCTGCACGTGGCAAGCCATCTAGCACAACATAACCTGGCGTTAATCTTATATCCTTTTTTATCCATCGCTATTTTATTCCTTCTCTTCTCCATTTTTATTTCATTTCTTTCATCACTCATTCCTTATTCCCCCTCTTCTTCTTTGAAGTATACTTCCTTCTTTTTCCTTCATTCATTGTGTTGCCGATATTAAATTTAATCCCAAAGCTGAAAGGAGTAGCCTAGAATCCTTCAGTTTTTATCTTCCAAGTGTCTCCTTCTATTCATTGAATTTCTCTTTCAAATTTTCTTCCATTTCATTCATCACTTTTCTCAATTTTCCCCACTTTTTTAGCGCTCATTTTTGCCAATCCTAAATATTTCCTTTAATTTCTGTGTATTCTACTGTGTTTTTCTGATCCTGACTCCTATTACATTCCTCCTTGTCTCTTCCTCTTCCATATAGAGTTGTAAAAATTTGTATTCTTATTCTTATATAAACAACTTACTATGCTAAGGAATTTTTGCAAAACGAAAATGTACTTCGTTTTTTATGTCAATAAATTTTGATTTGATGATTTGATTTGATATTCATTTTTTTACCCTAGAGATTCTTTCTTCTACTTATTTTTTCTGAGGGCTACTGTTTATTTGCATTTGAAAATGGCTTAAACGCCGAAACATGTGTTGCAAAATAGAAATATTTCAAAAGTGCACTTTGATTTTCATTGATTGAAAGTTTTGATTCTTTCTTCTTGTCCTACCTGTCTTTTCCTTCCATTTTGTCTACTTATACTGCTATCATTGTAGCTTTTGACTCATCCATTGAAATTTGGAATTCTCCTTTGCACTTTCATCAGATACAGTCATTCTATCATTAAATGATAAAAAATCTTATTCCCCTTCTTTCACTCATTCGTCCCTATTTTTCTCTCCTCCTCCTCCTCCTCCACCACGACCACATCCTCCTCCTCTTTTTTCTTCTTCTCTCTCCATCATTATTCATTTTCCATCATTATGATTTTCCATCATTCTCCATCATTATTCTTTTTGCCCCCTATTTCTTATCATTCTTCTCTCTTCCTTCTCTCCTCTTCCTCTTCAACCTCCTCCTTCTTTTTCTTCTTCTTTCTCTCCATCATATTGGGTTAAGAGGGGGCTTGCATGCCTCAACTTCGCCCACAAAACTTTTGTAAAGTATTTACAAAATGTAAATGAAGGCATTTATCTATCTATCTATCTATATTATTCTCTTTTCCACCTATTTCTTATCATTTTCCTTTATTTTTCCCGCTTCTTTCTCTTCTCCTTCTCCTCCTTATAAAGATAAAGTAACTTATATCGCTCTTCTCCCACTCCTTTTCTTTCATTTTCTGTTCTTCTTCTTTTTTCTCCTCCCTCTTCCTCTTCACCTCGTCCTCCTCCTTATTGAGATAAAGTAAATTAAATTGCTCTTCTTCCAATCCTTTCTCTCATTTTTCTGTTCTTCTTCTTCTTCTTCTTCTTCTTCTTCTTCTTCTTCTTCTTCTTCTTCTTCTTCTTCTTCTTTTCTTCTTCTTCTTCTTCTTTCTTCTTCTTCTTCTTTCTTCTTCTTCTTCTTCTTCTTCTTCTTCTTCTTCTTCTTCTTCTTCTTCTTCTTCTTCTTCTTCTTCTTCTTCTTCTTCTTCTTCTTCTCTTCTTCTTCTTCTTCTTCTTCTTCTTCTTCTTCTTCTTCTTCTTCTTCTTCTTCTTCTTCTTCTTCTTCTTCTCCTTCTTCTTCTTCTTCTTCTTCTTCTTCTTCTTCTTCTTCTCCTCTTCTTCTTCTTCTTCTTCCCTTCTTCTTCCTCCTCCTCTTCCTCCTCTTCTTCTTCTTCTTCTTCTTCTTCTTCTCCTCCTCCTCCTCCTCCTCCTCCTCCTCTCTTCCTCCTCCTCCTTCTCCTTCTTCTTCTTCTTCTTCTTCTTCTTCTTCTTCTTCTTCTTCTTCTTCTTCTTCTCCCCTTTCCTCCTCCTCCTCCTCCATCCTCCTCCTCCTCCTCCTCCTCCACCTCCTCCTCCTCCTCCTCCTCCTCCATCCTCCTCAATTTTCTTCTTCTATCTCTCCATCACCTTTCCATTCCTTTCCATTCTCTTTTCCTCCTATTTCTTATTCTTCCTTTTTTCTCTCTTATTTCTCTTCTTCTTCTCCTCCTCCCAATCCTCCTCCTCCTCCTCCTCCTCCTTCCCTCCTTTCATATCCAATACACTCGATAGCTCATGTTTGACCTGGCGACCTCCACTGCTTTCTTCCGCCTATCACATATACTGTATTATGTGATGTGTGTGTCTATAATATTAACAATGTTTATACAAACAATGAAAGAAGAGAAGCGTGCGTTCCATCATCTTATCTTAGCTTATTTTTTATAGCGCCAGAGTGCATTCATCCATTCATTTCTATGGCGATTATTTTGGCCAGCGAGTAAGCCACCTGCCGTAGAAGAAACACTATTGCTTCACAACTATATTTAGAAATGTTTAAAATTTAAGTGCTCACAATTTTTTTCTGGCGGTCGCTGAACTTCTGTTGAAGCTGAGTCTCGTGTTCGCAATAAATGTAAAAGATCTGTTTTCTATGTATAGGTTTCCTTCAGAAGAAATACAGCCAAATCTATACTTCACTTCTATACATATATATGTACCACTATACTACATATACGTGTATACTTCTATATATACTATACTTTTATACATCGCAATCTATCTATCTTCAGGGTTGTGTGGTAGAGAGGACCTAGAGTCCTAACTCCGCCCTAATAAAGGCAATTATTCAATTCAATTCAATTCTATATTCTATCTGCAATATATTTATTTATTTATTGTACAATATACTGTAATCATAACAATTATTATTATGACCAGGGAGGAAAAACTAGGCTGAGCCTGTATCATTTCCCCCCAAATTTTGATAAAAATTTCATATTGTCCAAATGAAGTTATGAATCACATCACTGTCTAAACACACAATTTTCCGTCCAGGAAAAGTAATTTGAAAATTTTGAATTAGAGGTCGATGAATGAAGCTAACATACAACAAGTCATTAAATGGTGGTTAGATTTTCTTATGGCTTTTGATTTGCTCTTGAGGTTTTCATAAAGCTAAGATTTTCTTATAACTGGATATTGTCTAATATTTATTAATGGAAAATGTGGAATGCATAAAGTTAAGAAATGTGTAAAAATTACCCAAATCTAGATTTTCGATTCAAAATAGCAAATTGACAAAAATTGTAGAATAAATTTGTGTTGTAGATTGAGACCGAATTTGTAATGTTTTAACTAATATTGACCGACCTGGAGTCATTTTCCCTTTCCCATCTTGCTAGAATGTCTTCTTTGTCAGGACAGGATATTAAGCTGAGGCCGCACTGCCGGTGGGTAGAGCCTGGAGGGTGGAGGGTAGTTGGTAAATCTATAGAAAATACACACCATCCACAGTTATACATCGTATGAATGGCATGTGTTCAGCCGCCATCTTGAAATTCTTAAATATGGACAACATAACCTCAAAAAACAGAATGACATCATAACATTCATACGATGTATTACTGTGGATGGTGTGTATGTTCTATAGATTTACCAACTACCCTCCACCCTCCAGGCTCTACCCACCGGCAGTGCGGCCTCAGATTGAGTAAGTATACGGTACTTACTAAGGAGATTGTTATTAATTGAATAATTGTAAGCAACTATAGGCTTTTGGAATAAAGCTATGAATTACAACGCATGAACCGGCATAGGTTCAGCCTCAAATACAGTAGCGAACTAGAATATTTAAATTACTAGAGCTGATTTAATAAAGCTCTATTACTGTTTGTTTTATATAGTTTGAATCTATTTCAAATTTACTGTTTGAAATGGTTCGAGGAAACAATGAATAAATGAATAAATGAATAAATGAATAAATGAATAAATGAATAAATGAATAAATGAATAAATGAATAAATGAATAAATGAATAAATGAATAAATGAATAAATGAATAAATGAATAAATGAATAAATGAATAAATGAATAAGTGAATAAATAAATGACGTCATTATTTAATTAATTTTGACGTCATTTATTTATTTTATTTATTCGATCATTGGTACAGTTTGCTGAAGTCTATGACCTGAGGAACTATAAAGACTAAGGGTATTTATAGAGCCCTACTATGACCCAGCTAACATACAACAACGTCATTAAATGGTGGTTAGATTTTCATATGGCTTTTGATTTGCTCTTGAGGTTTTCATAGAGCCCTGGATTTTCTTTTTACTGGTCAATTGTCTAATATTCATATTCTGGGGAAAAATGTGGAATGCATAAGAAGTTAATAAATATTGTGAGATAATAATATTGAAGTTATAGAGTCCTAGATTTTCTTGATTTCAAACATTTGGGTGATATACATTTTTATCCCATATTAAAAGAAGTGGAATGCATAACAAGTTAATGATTGTTGTGAGATTGAGGTAATAATATTGAAGTTATTGAATATTGAGTTAATATTTTTTTGAGAAGTACAAAGGGAAGGAAGCTGTCAAAAACCACAATAATTTATCAATCTCCAGACTTCACAAAAAATTAACATTCTATAAAGAGTGATTATACCAACATCTACTACAGTATAATACATAATAATAAGTAGCAGACGTTGTTGGGTATATGCAGCATCCACCATTCTGTTATCAAATAAAAGCGCCAAATTTGAATTCATTGTTAAATAGATGAGCCGTCCCGTCAACATTTGACATGAAAAATTATCCACAAACCAATCATGTTGGGTGATTAACAGCTGTTGAAACGGAATGGCGAATGCTACGTCAATACCTTGTCTTCATACAGCCCAGGATAAAATCCATCTTTAAAGCATTCTGAAATCACCGATTATGCTTCGTTAAAAATCACAACCCTATCTGCCTCTCGCATGCTGAGTATAATATAGTCAGTCCAAGCAAAGAATACATTGTGGCAAGATGGGAAAATGACTCCAGGTCGGTAAATATAGGTTCAAAAATTATAAATTTGGCCTTAAATTGTAGATCAGGATGTTTCCTACAATTTGGAACCAAATTTATAATTTTTAAACCAGTTTCGACCGAGCTGGAGTCATTCTCGCATCTTGCCAGAATGTCTTCTTTGCTTGGACAGCGTAGTATTTTGACGGATGAAGAATTGAGTATTCACTTGGAGGTCAAATTTTATCCTCATCTCGTTAAGGAGTGTCAAAACTGATGAAACGTGAAGATCCGGTACACAGACAAGAAGAGCGGCTTAAAGTTTGCCGAAGCAAAGAAGACATTCTGGCAAGATGGGAAAATAACTCCAGCTCGGTCAATATTTATTCGAAAACTATAAATTTGGTCTCAAGTTATAGGAAACATTCTGATCTACAACTTGAAGCCAAATTTATAATTTTTAAACCAGTTTTGACAGAGCTGGAGTCATTTTCCCATCTTGCCAGAATGTCTTCTTTGCTTGGATAGACTATTCCTATTTCACAAAGATAAGACAAGGATAGACATAGTTCTTTTACACAGATAAGACAAGGAGTGATATATAGCTGGGTTGACTGGTTGAGCAGTTGGAGCCAAGCAGTCTACAAAGATTAACTTGAACTTGTCTGAGAAACCGCTTATTAACGCTATAGATATACTTGATACTATACGTATTCACTGTTTGCAGTGTCCATATTCATGTCTATAGGTATACTTGTGTAATTAGTACTTCAAGCTATCAAGCTATAGTATAGATATAATTCATACTATACGTATTCACTTTTTGTAGAACTCATATTCATGTCTATAGGTATACTTTTTTAACTTCGAACCATAGATACACTTTTTAGTATACATCTTCTGGACTCATATTCATGTAGATAGTATCATTGACTATGGATATAATATGGTCAATATCCATAGTCAATGATAGTATACAGAGTGTTCCATGAGGAACGTGCAATATACTTCTCAGGCTGATTCCTTACTCCATTTAGAGATTGAAGTTACATTGGACATACCCCAAAAAATTCTTTGCTACCGAGATAACAATGGCAGAAATTGACATTATTTGAAAAAAACAAACAATTTGCTAAATTTCTACAGGCTCAATGCAGATACCAAATTAATCGTTTTTGTGTGTAATAAGCTGACAAATCCCATAACACCACTTTGGAAATTTAACGGTTTTTGAGATTATCATGAAAATATACTAGAAATAACAATTAATTCAATAATTATCAAGTGTTCGTCATCTCTCGTCATCACTTTATTATTTTATTTACACTTTTTCATCACTTTTTTATTTTCATCACTTTATGTGTTTCTCTTTCCTTTCTCTTATTGGATATTTTGATTATTTTGATATTTTATATTTTTGAAATGCTCTCTCCTGATTATTTTTTTCTATTTTTAACATTATTCTCTCTTAAAAAACTTTTTTATTAAACTACTTAGTCTTTTTTCTCTTTTTTATTAAACTACTTAGTAATATGTTTCATATTGACATTATAATAAGACAATTTACATGATGCTTATATAACTCGCTCCTCTCTCACAGGCATGTGCCCATAAGAGGAGCCTCCAATATATATTGCTCATTTTTTATATCTATTATTGTCATATAACTATGATTGTATGTTGATTTTTTTGGAGAATAAAGTTTCAATTTCAATTATTTTATCATCTTTATATATTTATTATAAACTTTATTGTCAATCTTAGAATGTATCAAATAATTTCTAATAATGTACTACTTACTTATTATTTATCTTGCTTTTTATTTTTCTTGTTTTTTGTGCAATGGGTCTCTTCAGACCTAGCACTTCAAATAAACAATCAATCATTGCCCACGCACTAGCCTATGACCTCATGTGGGCTTCACCCTTAGAAAAAATATTAATTTTCTTGACGTTTTTGGGACACTCTGCATTTGGAAATTTTCGCTAACTAATAAATTATTAGACTTATTATTTCTAATAAATATATGACTAATAAAAATATAGACTTATCGTTTCACCAGTACTCAAATCTGTTGTACAATTCGCCTGGGCTATCATTGCTATCAGGAATAACTGCTATAATAATAGTTTTATACAAATAATTTCACCACAGAAAAAATTGTTAGACCTATTCTAATCATCCATCAATTTACCATTTTGTCCTTGTAGCTCCAGCACACCTTCAATTTCATTTTATTCGAAAATCGGAACATTTAAGCCGCGTATCGACAGTCCGAGGCATGTGCTACGAATGCCTCGCTGTACAGTCTGTTGACACAAAAAAAGAGTACTACTACAAGTCTACTATCTACCGCGTATCGACAGTCCGAGGCATGTGCCACACACGCCTTGGACTGTCGATACCGGGTTTGCTAGCAGCGAGGCAAACGCTGCACACAATTCGCAGCGAGCAGTGCCTGTTGCCTCGCAACGCACAACGAACAATTCTACAAACTAACCTCAAAATTGTACCCCATTCCTATGCATTTTTGTGATTGAGAATTCTATTTGGGTGCAGAAGGTTCTAATAGGCAATAATAAACATTGCCTTAAATTTTTATCTACTAATTGAGCACAAACTAACCTCCAAAGTCCAAATTATCAATTGTCAGAGCTTAGTTGCTTTGTCTCCCGCTTGATGGCGCCCAATTTGTTCGCGTGCTCGCATTTTTGGTTAGGTCGGTATTACACAATAATAGTTCTATGATCATACCATTCTATGAATATGATTTGGTATTTTCATCTCTTTCCGATCAGATATGCTTATAGATCTTATAGATCTACAAAAATTGCAGATCACACATATGCCTCAGCCATGAGTTCATACTTTTTTTGCGTCAACAGACTGTACCGCGAGGCAATCGTGGCACATGCTTCGAACTGTCGATACGCGGCTTAATAGCAGTTATGAACCGAGCATAACCGAGCACATTCGGCAAAAGTGGCAATTCAGAAATTACAGTAATAAAATCAAATTTCCCAGCGCGCCTGAAGTAGAATTTGAACCAAAATAATATCATCTGCAGGCTATGAGTATAATCTGTCGAAGCAAGGAAGACATTGTGGCAAGATGGGAAAATTACTCCAGCTCGGTCAATATAAGTCCAAAATTTTAAAATTTGATTTCAAATAGTAGATTAGAATGTTTTCTACAATTTGAGACCAAATTTCTATTTTTTTCTTCAATATTGACCGAGCTGGAGTCATTTTCTCATCTTGCCTGGATGTCTTTTTTGCTAGGACAGACTAATATTAGTGTGTGTATTAATGTTTAGTCTATTGAAGTTTAGATTTAGACCGGTACCGGTCAGAGGTAAAAGCATTTTTCTTGCAAGTTTCAAACGATAAACGAATGAATGCTTTTAACCTTGTCCTCAACATCAAACGCTCAAAGCAATTTCTTCTTCTTCTTCTTCTTCTTCTTCTTCTTCTTCTTCTTCTTCTTCTTCTTCTTCTTCTTCTTCTTCTTCTTCTTCTTCTTCTTCTTCTTCTTCTTCTTCTTCTTCTTCTTCTTCTTCTTCTTCTTCTTCTTCTTCTTCTTCTTCTTCTTCTTCTTCTTCTTCTTCTTCTTCTTTTTTTCTTCTTCTTCTTCTTCTTCTTCTTCTTCTTCTTCTTCTTCTTCTTCTTCTTCTTCTTCTTCTTCTTCTTCTTCTTCTTCTTCTTCTTCTTCTTCTTCTTCTTCTTCTTCTTCTTCTTCTTCTTCTTCTTCTTCTTCTTCTTCTTCTTCTTCTTCTTCTTCTTCTTCTTCTTCTTCTTCTTTCTTCTTCTTCTTCTTCTTCTTCTTCTTCTTCTTCTTCTTCTTCTTCTTCTTCTTCTTCTTCTTCTTCTTCTTCTTCTTCTTCTTCTTCTTCTTCTTCTTCTTCTTCTTCTTCTTCTTCTTCTTCTTCTTCTTCTTCTTCTTCTTCTTCCCCCTCTTTATTTTTCTCATTATTTCCTGTTCCTTTGATTCAGAACCGTGCCTCGCTTATCATTTCACAAGTTTTTTTTAATGAACTCGAGAGCTTGTTCTCATAATTTTAGTTTTTGATTCGTCTGTTCAGTTTTTCATGTATCTGGTTTTAGGCAATCGTCCAAATTGAAAGCGATCAAAATGTTCTAGCTCATTGTGGCCGAAGGCTAATTTTTTTAATAAATTGGATTGTCTAACTTGACTGTAAAACTCACAGGTGTTGATAGGTTCAAGGTGTTTTCATTCGATTTTAGTAGAGATTGATATGGTCTTTCCAAGCAAAGAAGACATTCTGGCAAGATGGGAAAATGACTCCAGCTCGATCAATATTGTTCAAATACTACTAATCTGATTTCAAACTGTAGATCAGAATGTTTCCTACAATTAGAGATCAAATTCATAATTTTTGAACTGGAAATGACCGAGCTGGAGTCATTTTCCCATCTTGCCAGGGTGCCTTCTTTGCTTGGACAGACTATACAAGGTCTGATAAATAATCCTAGATGTGGAAAAAGTCCATTCTTATTTTGATTTTAGATAGTTATTATAATAATATCAAGATGTCATCCTGACATCAAGATATTTAATATCAAGATCAACTTCATGAGTCATGAGAGGGATGGTAATAATGAGAAATCACGACTACCATTATTTAATTTTTAGGCATTATGGACCAACGGCTTATCGCCTCTAACGAAAGACGGGGTGACCGTATCTATCTGAATAAGCTGTTGGCAAAGAGTTGACCCCTGGTCAATAATCGAACCCAGGTCCTTCTATAGTATTCTAAAATACTATATTTCTCTGATTAAACATGAGTGTACAATACTATGTATTGTACATGTATTGTACATGAGTACAATACTATATTGAGTGAACATGAGTGAATGAGTGAACATGAATTAAACATTATTGAACATCTTAGAGTGAACATGAATTGAAAATAATAATCATGATATAAGAATTATGATGAAACCCGTTTTGACATTCCAAAAAGGCTAATAATGATATGATAGATAAAATGAAATCAAATACCCTTTTCAAACTTTAAAAGTATTATTTTAAATAGCCCTAAGTTTAAAGTTCAATTTTCTGAAAATATGAGTTTGTAACGATTAGAGTTCAATATGGGCTACATATGTATTCTAGTGTCCCATACACTGGGAAATAATTGAAAATACTCTATAAAATTGTTCTTTATTGGTATGAATATAAATTCTAATCACAGAATGATTACGAAGAAAAATTCCAGTTGAAGCAAGCAATTTAAGTAAGAACACTTCATAAAAATCAATTATGAATATTAACGTTTCTCAATTCTCATTCAAATGTTGGGGATCAAGTATAGTATGTCCAAGCAAAGAAGACCCTCTGGAAAAGTAACTTCAGCTTGGTCAATATTTGTTCAAGAATTATAAATGTGGTCTTAATGGTGGATTAGATTGTTTCCTACAATTTGAGATAGAATTGATAACTTTGAACCAATATTGACTGAGCTTGAGTCATACTCCCATCTTGCCAGAAGGTCTTCTATGCTTGAACAGACTATATGAATCACAAAATAGTTATGAAGGAAGAATTAAGTAAGAAGCACACTTAATAAAAATCAATTATGAGTATGAACGTCTTCTAAATACTCATTCAAATGTTGATGATCAAGTATGTATGATTATGTTTGACTATCTTTGCATTATGCCATTTCCGGGGTCATTACCAACTCATGTTTGTTATCCAACACCTCTTAGCATGTCATGACGGAGCTCCCCACCCTATGGGCGATCTAATGGTCATTTCAATAAACTTGACCTTGCCACTGTCATGAATTCGCGTGGGTCCTCAATACTTTATATTCAAGATGCTTACTCTAAATATGCATTTATTCCATACTTGAAGTCACCTGATCACTACTAGTTGAAGCAAAATGGTCAATATTATCATAGAATAATAGAACTCTCGAGGATCCTCTTTGATATTATTCAAATTATGCACTATTAAAATACAAATCGTATGCCAAGTCTAGCACCTCCTGTATTTGTATTTATGATGATAATTATTGTTTTAGTGATATAGCGTGTACAAGCAAAGAAGCCCCTCTGGCAAGATGTGAAAATGACTCCAGCTCAGTCAGTATTGGTTCAAATATTATATATTTTGTCTCAAATTGTAGGAAACATTCTCATCTACAATTTGATGCCAAATTCATAATTTTAAAACAATTATTGACCGAGCTGGAGTCATTTTCCCATCTCGCCAGAATGTCTACTTTGCTTGGACAGACTATACTGATTATCAAATCTCATAATATCACGATTGTCCTTGATTGTTGTCAAGTTAAGTTTAAAAAAACTGTGAAGAAGCTCCAATAAAACAAAAAGTGGCTTCAAGCCTATTCTGCTTACAGATGGATTTTCGATTGACGAAATTAATTTCGAATAGATATTGCGTCATTACGTTGGATCGGGTTGTTTTATTCGGTATAGTTCGCGAAAGCGGAGAAGACACGCCGTCAAATGTGAAATGTATTGTGACGGAGTGTCATCTCAGCTTGCGCCAGGAATATTAGCTTAAATTTCGAACAGCTGTAGAACGAACAAAAACTGGATGTTTTTAGAAGTCTATGACAAGTTCAGTAAACAAAGACACATTGATTTCCATTGAAAATTAGAAAATTATTCAACAATATCACAATATTACTGTAATAGCATACTGCACGAAGTGACACCTATATTTCGTAATACAATTTTCCTATATGAGTTTTAACAGAACTAATAATGAAATATAATCTATATCTATAAAAGCGAAATGGCACTGACTGACTGACTGATTCATTCATTCATTCATCACCAGAACTAAAAATCCACTGAACCGAATGCGTTCAAATTTGGCAGGCATGTTCAGTTGGAAGTTTAGACGCGCGCTAAGAACGGATTTTTAAAACTTCATAAGGATACGCGAAATATTTCAGTTTTTCTATAGTTTTTCAGCGTTATCTTATTTTTTTCGAGAACCAATCGGTAGAAAATGTTGATATTTGGTAGGCAGGTTCAGATAAGGTCTAGAAATGTTGAATTGAAATATTTTTGAAATCCGTTCAAGAGTACGCCAATAATAACTTTTTCAAGAATTGTGAATGTATTGCGGGTTGCATACCTTCCGCCTTGATACGACCAATCCTTGGTGTAAATTCAATGGTTCAGCGAGATTATAGATAAATTTATTTGGAAGATATTGAATCAAGTTTCAAACTACAATGTCCGATATACTTCCCAAGGTTACGCTCGATATTAGCGTTTTACTATTTTTCTGAATTTTAGGAGATTTTCTTAGATTTTCCGACAACAAATTGGCAGAAAATAAACATAATGAATATATAATATAATATAAGTTTCCAGTTATTATTTCAATTAGAGCGGTTCCTGAAATTGGGACTTGTTAGTCCCTTCTGCCCAAGCAAAGACCCTGGAAGATGAGAAAATGCCAGCTTGGTCAATATTGGTTGAAAAATTATTGATTTGGTCTCATATTGTAGATCAGAATGTTTCCTACAGTTGAAATCAAATTGATAATTTTTGAACCAACATTGACCGAGCTTGAGTCATTCTCCCATCTTGCCAGAATGTCTTCTTTGCTTGAACAGGCTATAGCATAACGATGTTCCAGCGTGTTTGTTCGAGAAAATGGAATGAAAATGGGTTCCTGAGATATTATTTATCTATAATTTATTTATTTATTTATTTATTTATTTATTTATTTATTTATTTATTTATTTATTTATTTATTTATTCATTTATTTATTTATTTATTCATTTTACAGAAACAATAAAACTTTTTGGTTAAAAACACAGACTATTGTCCAAAACGTCTTTATACCAAATTTTGATTAATAAGTTCAAAACTATATAGGTTATATTTTTTCGCAGCACTTCGATCAAGAATTTATAGTCCAGGAGAAATACCATATTATAAAAATTTTGAATTTAGAGTCATAGGATACTGCAAATAGAGCAATTCACAAAATTTTTACACAATTTCTTATAAAATATTTAAAAAAAAAAAACAGAAAATTTCGAGCCGCAATAAAAACACTAACTAGTTAAACTCGTTGCTAATTAGTTAGCAAGTATAGAATTGGAATATTCTTACTCTCTGGTTTTAACAAAATATGAATGTATTGTTGTTGGTTTTGAGGATAGTCACAAGCAAAAGTAATTGACGAGTGATGCATGGAAAATATGAATACGATTTCCTACTGTATTCAAACACTGAGCTCATGTCAATGACCCAAGAATAATGACTATAATCAGATTAGATCGAATGTAAATATTTGATCATCCTATCATTGCCAAATACATGTTAGAGTAAGTCCAGACTTGTTTCCAGAGATTGCAATCATTACAAGATTGCTGTGTACGTTGCTCATGTTCGAAAATATTCTTTTTTTATTGCTTGTTTGAGAAGGAACCCAAGTCATGATGACCAGCTCTTTTCCTGCTAATCTTTCTCTGTTTATTCTTTGTTTTCTTTCTTTTTTCATAGAAGTTTTGAAGACAAGCTGTCTATTGAACTCGCTATGCGTCATGCTTATGTCTGACAGCTTACAAGGTAGAATAAGAAAATATTAGGCAATAAGAAATTGAAGAAATAAGAATAAGACTAATAAGAATAAGAATAAGAAAAGAATAAGAATAAGAATAAGAAGAAGAATAAGAATAAGAATAAGAAGAAGAAGAAGAATAAGAATAAGAATAAGAATAAGAATAAGAATAAGAATAAGAATAAGAATAAGAATAAGAATAAGAAGAAGAAGAAAAGAATAAGAATAAGAATAAGAATAAGAATAAGAATAAGAATAAGAATAAGAAGAAGAATAAGAATAAGAATAAGAAGAAGAATAAGAAGAAGAAGAAGAAGAAGAAGAAGAAGAAGAAGAAGAAGAAGAAGAAGAAGAAGAAGAAGAAGAAGAAGAAGAAGAAGAAGAAGAAGAAGAAGAAGAAGAAGAAGAAGAAGAAGAAGAAGAAGAAGAAGAAGAAGAAGAAG
Source organism: Sogatella furcifera (assembly GCA_017141385.1). Taxonomy (NCBI): domain Eukaryota; kingdom Metazoa; phylum Arthropoda; class Insecta; order Hemiptera; family Delphacidae; genus Sogatella; species Sogatella furcifera. Next base: position 35,084,328 of record CM029551.1, read on the forward strand.
AAGAAGAAGAAGAAGAAGAAGAAGAAGAAGAAGAAGAAGAAGAAGAAGAAGAAGAAGAAGAAGAAGAAGAAGAAGAAGAAGAAGAAGAAGAAGAAGAAGAAGAAGAAGAAGAAGAAGAAGAAGAATAAGAAGAAGAAAAGAAAAGAAGAAGAAGAAGAAGAAGAAGAAGAAGAAGAAGAAGAAGAAGAAGAAGAAGAAGAAGAAGAAGAAGAAGAAAAGAAAAGAAGAAGAAGAAGAAGAAGAAGAAGAAGAATGAAGAAAAGAAAAGAATAAGAAGAAGAAGAAGAAAAGAAGAAGAAAAGAAGAAGAAGAAGAGAAAGAAAGAAGAAGAATAAGAAGAAGAAGAAGAATAAGAAGAAGAAGAAGAAGAAGAAGAAGAAGAAGAAGAAGAAGAAGAAGAAGAAGAAGAAGAAGAAGAAGAAGAAGAAATACAACTTGTTTCCTGGGTAAATGTAATATCGATATTATTTCAAGTCTATAGGCCTAATCTATTTCGTACAAAAGTAATACTGTATTGCTCCTGTAATCTATCTTGCAATGAGAATGGATTCGTATTCAAGAATAGGTACTGTTTATCAAAAGCTGACCCCATCCTATCCAGAATAAAAGTAAATAAGAGTATTGGCGCAGACTCCAATCAAGTTGACAGAAGTCAAATTATCGAGTCGTGAACTCAGCTGAATAGCTGAGCATATGAGTCGAAATGCTCAGCTCTGTGAGAGCGGTATCTGACAGCATATACGTGAACTCTACGACAGCATATCGAGTCGTGAACTCAGCTGAATAGCTGACAGCATATCGAGTCGAGAGTGAACTCAGCTGAATAGCTGACAGCATATCGAGTCGTGAACTCAGCTGAATAGCTGACAGCATATCGAGTCGTGAGTGAACTCAGCTGAATAGCTGACAGCATATCGAGTCGAGAGTGAACTCAGCTGAATAGCTACAGTAAGCTCTCACAGACAGCTTCCAGACTATTTTCACATATTTGAGTATCAATAACGTTCATTAGCTGAATCGTTACGCGCTCGCAAAAGACAGCCTTCAGACCATCATCACAGAGCCGAGTATTTTAATAACGGTTATTGGACAATGGATTCGATTGAAAACTGCTATATTATTATTATTTATTGTTACAATTGCGACTTGTTATTAAGTATTTTAAGCAAATGTGACAATGAGTGAGTGGATGATGATTGATGATGTTTAGATAGTGGATGAAAGATGATGAATTTACTCTATTTAGGATTGAGAGAGGTGTTGTACAGAAGGTAAAGCATGCTGTACATGGGGACAGTACTGTCGGCCAGTTGAATATCTGTAGCAAATCACAGCTGTTGTTGTTTGACTCAATGACAAGCACTGGCGGCTCGTGCCCACGAAACAGGTGAAGTGTTGTACAGTAAAAGATACGGGCACTTCACATGTTTCGTGGGTACGAGCCGCCAGTGATGACAAGACAAAGGCTGTGATTGGCTACAGATATTCAACTGGCCGACAGTACTGTCCCCGTGTACAGCATGCTTAAACCACAATATCCTAATACAGTAGCCTAATTATTATATCCACAGTATAATAATTGTCCAACTAATATCCGAAGCATCCAATTATCCAAAATAAATCCACAGTATCCGAATATCCAAAAAATATTTACAGTATTCCGAACCAATATGAAAAACTATTCCTTGAGGTTTAACGTGGGAATCTCATCACTATCCATCGTGAATAAGCTGTTGAAACAAACTATGATAGAGCGCAATCAAAATCCAAAATACATAAACGTATAGTCTGTCCAAGCAAAGAAGAGCATCTGGCAAGATGAGAAAATGAATCCAGCTGGGTCAATATTGATTGAAAAATTATTAATTTGGTCTCAAGTGTGAAAAACATTCTGATCTACAATTTGAGACCAAATTGATAATTTTTGAACTAATATTGACCGAGCTGGCGTCATTTTCTCATCTTGCCAAAGGCTCTTCTTTGCTTGGACAGACAATACCATCTCATGGTATTGGAATTCGCAGACATACACTGACAAGGTAATAATCAAGGGGGTCGCGGCTTAACGTAATATAGTCTGTCCAAGCAAAGAAGGCATTCTGACAAGATGGGAAAATGACTCAAGCTCGGTCAATATTGGTTTAAAAATTATAAACTTAGTCTAAAATTGTAGAAAAGGATGTTTTCTACAATTTGAGACCAAATTCATAATGTTTGAACAAATATTGACTGAGCTGGAGTCATTTTCTCATCTTGTCAGAATGTCTTCTTTGCTTTGACAGACTATAAGTTACCAGATTGTATCGCCAAAACAGAGTCTCTAATAGGGGGCTAACAGAAGTATTATACAAAACACACTCATGCCCGCCGGCTGTATAACCTAATACGTCTTCCGATAGCTCAGTAGAACATAGATATGATGGAGATGTTTACAGTTACAAATTTAGAAGATAAATAGGTATATTGGTATATAGGTTGTACTGTATAACCTAATACGTCCTCCAATAGCTCACGAGAACATAGATATGTTTACATTTGAAAATTTGTAATATATATAGGTAGGCTATGTTGGAAGGACAGAAAAATTCGCAGACTTCTATATTATACAAGTATATTATGAGAATGGAAAAAAGCTCATACGTCTTTTGATAGCTGACTGAAATATAGATATTGAACGTGTTTACATTAACAAAATATGAAGAAAATAGATGTATGGAAAGGATTGGAGAATTCGCACACTCGAATAATATATATAGTATGTAGTTATATATATTATTGATACGTCAAAAATGAACGGATGAAGACGTGAATCAGGTAATGAACATACAGGAAGATATATTCAAGGGATTTGAAATAACAAAACGCTAAAACAAATAGTTATATGTATATGATTGAGATAAATCGATATAATAATGAAAAAGCGAAAAGATAAATATACAACTTTATTAAAGGGATTTGAAATAACAAAACGCTAAAACAAATAGTCATATGTATATGATTGAGATAAATCGATATAATAATGAAAAAGCGAAAGGATAAATATATAACTATATTGTTGCATTGTGAAAAATTATATAGCTGTTTGCTAAGGATACATAAATGGAAAGGAAGACCAAGACTTGGATGTATGATATACATAATTATAATATTAAGACAGCTATTGTACATACTGTTATATTTTGAAATGGAAGGAGCGAATTAGCAAATCTAGATTTATCATTATTCTTGTAAGAATATAAAAATAAATAGAAGAAAAATACATTGATATATGAGAAAAACGAAGAACATGGACAGAAGTATACTTGTGGATATATAAACTGTATTAGAAATGATATAAATGTTTTAGATTAGTTGGTACGATTGAGTAAATAGCTTAGGTATACCTGTATAGCTTTTACTCATAGCATATTGTGTATTGTACACCTGTATCTGTTGTTGGTATAGTATATACGCCAGCCACATACCGACTGCCAATAATAATTATGTTTGAAGTCTTTCCAAGCAAAGAAGAAATTCTGGCAAGATGGGAAATGACTCCAGCTCTATCAATATTGGTTCAAAAATTATAAACTTGGTCTAAAATTGTAAATAAGAATGTTTCCTACAATTTTTTTACAAATTTATAGTTTTCGAACAAATATTGACATGGCTGGAGTCATTTTCCCATCTTGCCAGAATGTCTTCTTTGCTTGAACATTCTATACTTATTGGCAACAACCTTATTATCGAGATATCTTGATAAACTTTGAATGTATTTGTTTGCCACAAGAAGCGAGTCAGATTATTTCGACTGTAGAGGTCGTTAACTGCCACTGGCGGCTCGTACCCATGAAAAAGGTGAAGTGCCCGTATCTTTTACTGCACAGCACTTCACCTGTTTCGTGGACACGAGCCGCCAGTGTTAACTGCTCACGTCCCTCAACAGGTTCAAGATTTCCCAATAGATCTCTACAAAGTCTTACTCAAGATTCGTGTTATTTATAGTTGATTTACGGATATTTTGAGATTTTTTCTGGCCTTATTTTGATTATTGATCGAGATTTGGGGCCCAATAGACCCCCCCAGAGAAGCAAAAAATCTTTGCTTGTTCAAGATTTCCTGTAAGATTTTGGAAGTATCTTATTTCAAGTTCATGTTTTTTTTAGTGTTAGGGAATGAATTCCGTGAATTTGTGAAGCTCTTCTTCTGGATAGTATCTGGATTTAGGAATCTCTTGTCTCATTTCCAAGATAGCAGATAACACTAATAAGGCAGTTGAAATTCAAGTAGCACATATTCTCTCACAAGTAGTAAGTTTTCCAATGCTTGTTTACAGAACAACATATTATGTTTTATTTATAAGTAGGTTATAAGAAAACACACCTATGATAAAATACGACCTACATACTGCAACAATATTGAGAAATACAATTGATTATATAAAGTTATTTTACTATGCAAGTTTTTTGAACAAAGGTTTATTCTAATCATATTAAATTAATGATGATTAATTATTATCCACAATAGAAAAAGTTCATCAATCTAAACTTTAATGGTATTGTTATTATATTCCCTATTCATTTCATCAATTTCTTCAAAATCATAACACGTGATATGTTTTAAAAGAGCAAAAGCAGAGTGGGGTCACTCAGCCTTTACAATATTACTCTTTGTATTTTGATAAGAAGTGTATTATGAAGAGGAATGGAACGGGGGGTAGCCTACTTATTGCTTCACGGAACGCCCCTCATTTTCTATTGGATGTCAGTTCCACCACTCCAAACAACGTCGACCAGTAACGAGCGAGCACAAGTCCACGCCCACAACGCGCTCCCATTGGCTGATGCCAGAATGTCGTCATACAGACAAACTTCCATTTTGTAGAAACTATTTCATTTGAAGCAAAATGGAGGGTCATCGATACTGACTCGTATGATTCCTCATAAATATAGGGTGTTGAATAGTGATTAACAGTTCCAATAATAATATCACTTCCGATGAAAATGATAATTTGCATGTATTCATTTCAAAATATCCACTTTTGTATGTTTGTATCGGAATATCCCAATAGTTCAAAGCTGGAGCTCAATAAGTTATTAAACTTGAAAACTGGAAAATGCAAGAGCAAGTTTTTAAATATTGATACAATAAACAATAAAGCAGTGGTCAGTCTAAGATAAATGTAAATAATAATAATAATAATAATAATAATAAGATAAATGTGAGAAGCTGTGTCTCCATGGTTCAATTCCCTTTCAGTTTACTCAAGACGATTATTTTATTTTGTTGGGAAATATTATTCAATTGAATTGAAAAATAATTATTGTGTTATTATTGAAAGTTCTTCTACTGTATTGAGCCATATTTTAGTATTATGTTTCAGATTCTAGATCCATCAATAATGACCCGTCTTTCGGCAAGGTTAGAATAGTTACTATATATGAACCTTGGTCTTTCGGAGGTCCCAACTAACTTAAAGGTAGTCGACATATCTCAACATCATCATCCCTCTCAGTGCCCACGCACAAGCCTAGGAGCTCATGTGGGCATTACTTTCAGAAAAAAACATGAATATGGGCTAGTGGACTTTTCAATCTAGATCGACCAACGGGATTCAAAATGAAACTAAAATTTAATTGCTGCAAAAACTGATCGGACCAAACTAAATATTTGGCTTAGTGGTTATACACAAACCTAGTGCAGAAGTATATTACATAGATTCATGAATGAGCAGGGATATGGGTGTCCACATGCTGTATCCCTAGGCAAAGACAGGTCTCAGTTCCAGCACTCTTCTTCATCGTCGTCATCATCAACATCATCATCATCATCATCATCATCATCATCATCATCATCATCATCATCATCATCATCATCATCATCATCAACATAATAGTCATCATCATCATGATCATCGAAATCATCCTCAAGAGTGGAGGCGTTGGAATGGGTGTGCCTATCATGATCAACTTATCAAACAAACACATTACAACTTTACACAATCTTTGTGATAGAAATACACCGCTGAAAAATACCGCTGATGAATGGGATGTTGGAAAATAAGAATGAGAGAAGAGAAGTAGAAGAAGAATGGGGAGCGTGAAAAGAAGAAAAAAAAGAAAAAAGAAGGAGAAGAAGAAGGAAAAGAAGGAGGAGAAGAAGAAGAAGAAGAAGAAGAAGAAGAAGAAGAAGAAGAAGAAGAAGAAGAAGAAGAAGAAGAAATAGAAGGAGAATATGATGGAGAAGAGAAGAAGAAGAAAGAAAGGAGGAGAAGAGAAGAAGAAGAAGAAGAAGAAGAAGGAAGAAGAAGAAAAATATGATGATGATGGAAAAATAAGGAATAAGGAGGAGGAGGGAGGATGTGGAGAGGGAAAAGGAGGAGGAGGAGGAGGAGAAGGATTAGGAAAGAATTGTAGAAGGAGGAAAGGAAGGTGGAGGAAGAAGATTTGATAAATCCTTAAGATGGAGGTTTAATTAGATAGATGATAACATCCATGTTTGATCAATAATACCCTTCATCAGGTGGTCACTGAATGCAATAAAAAAAATAAATATAGTAATCAAAATTGCCAACTCGTTCTAGCGTGACGCTGTGTTGTACACGTACAGTATAGTAGATTCAGCTATGTAATAACTATAATGGAATTCTCAGCTCTGTCAGGACAATCTAAGTGCAGTACCACTCTAACAGAGGTCTCTTTCCATTCGATTAGAACTCACGCAGACCGCTCGTCCACTGTCGTGACCGAGCTTAGTTAGTTACCTGGAGTGTATTATGTTATACACTATAAGAAGATCGATTCTATTCATTTTCGTTCAGTTTTGTTTTCTTTGGTTATACTAGCTCTAGTAGTCTGTCCAAGCAAAGAAGACCTGGCAAGATGAGAAAATCACTCCAGCTAGGTCAATATTGGTTTGGTCTCAATCGTAGGAAACATTCTGATCTACAATTTGAGACCAAATCAATATTTTTCGAACCAATATTGACCGAACTGAAGTCATTTTCTCATCTTGCCAGAGGGTCTTCTTTGCTTGGACAGACTATACTTCCAAACTGAATTACTTGCGTGGGTTTCATCCATGTGAAGTAGATAATGCAATACATACGTTGAGAGTTGTTTCAGAGAATTTGACATGAATAAAGGAGCTCAAGATAGCACTATAATCCAGCTAATGTAACTTCTGATTTGGAACATACATTGTTTTCCCTACAACATACGTGTTAAACCAAGACAAAAGTTACATCAAATACTCTAAGTTCTGTTATAGACTAACATAAGATATGTTCCAATAAGAACAGGAGAAATGAATGGGATTGTTCGTATACGAGCATTTATACAGAGGGTATCCAGAGAAATGTAGGCTACATTACAATAGAGAATAGAATATAGAAATATTATCATATTTCTATTTATCTAATATATTTCTAAAAGCGAAATGGCACTGACTGATTCATTCATTCATTCATTTATCACTAGAACTAAAAATCCACTGGACCGAATGCGTTCAAATTTGGCAGGCATGTTCAGTTGGACGTTTAGACGCGCGCTAAGAACGGATTTTAAGAACTTTTCAAGGATACGCCAAATATTTGAGTTTCTTCTAGTTTTGGAATACATTGTTTTCTTCATTTTTTCGAGAACCAACCGGTAGAAAATGTTGATATTTGGTGGCAGGTTCAGATAAGGTCTAGAAATGTCGTGTTAAAATATTTTGCAATCCATTCAAGATTACGCCAGTAATCTGGTTTTCAAAATTGTAGATGTGTTGGTCAATATCTTCCGCCTTGATACGACCAATCCTAACTGTAAATTCAATGGTTCAGCGAGATTTTAGATGAACTAATTTGGAAGATATTGAATCAAGTTTCAAACTATGTCCGATATACTTCCCAAGGTTATGCTCAATATTAGTTTTTCTTGGATTTTTGAGAATAAATTGGTAAAGAATGTTGAAATTTGGTAAACTGGTCAGATTAGTTCTGTATTTCAATAAATTTTTAATCCCTTCTGAACGGAATTTGCAGGCGAGCGAAGCGAGCCTGTTTGTCTCAGCTTACACTGACAGAGGTTATCCTGTTTGACTCACTAACACTGCTGATACTGTCGGGGGTCCAGGCTAGGCGGAGAAGGCGAGCGAAGTAATATTGCAGAAAAAATAATGCTGGCTAGTTAAATATGCTGGCTAGTAATATTGGAGTTATAGCGTCCTAGATTTTCAGATTTCATATACAGCCCAGAACATTTGGGTGATATAACTGTAAATTCAATGGTTCAGCGAGATTTTAGATGAACTAATTTGGAAGATCAAGTTTGAATCATTGAATCAAGTTTCAAACTATATATACTTCCGATATACTCCCAAAGCTTACGCTTAATATTAGCGTTTTACTATTTTTTTGGAATTTTCTGAGTTTTTCTTAGATTTTTCTAGAACAAATTGGCAGAAAATGTTGAAATTAGGTGAATAGGTCCAGATCAGGTGTAGAAATGCTGAAATAAATTTCGAATCCCTTCTGAACGTAATTTGCAGGCGAGCGAAGCGAGACTGTTTGTCTCAGCTGTCACTGACAGAGGTTTTGCAGGCGAGCGAAACGAGCCTGTTTGACTCACTTACACTGCCTATACTGTCGGGGTCCAGGCCTAAGCGGAAAGGCGAGCGAGGGCTGCCGGCTAGTATTCCCATATTCTATTATCATTGAATACACATGCTGATTCTTCACACCAAGTAGATAAAACAAGTTCAATAGGACAAGAACGCTTTTATACCGAGATAACAATGGCGGAAAATAAAAATTTTCAACAATTAAAGGGTTATAACTAGATATGATATCATTAACTTGAATTTTCAATTGACAGAAGTTGAAGAGGATCGAATTCTGAAAAAAACGTTGAATGCTGTGATTGTGTAAAACTTACTCGAATTCTTCAACTGTTCAATTTGTTGATTAATGTATATATTGAACAAGTTTTAACGATTCGCGGATGGATGAAGAAATAGAGTTGTCATGGTACGATATTTACCCATTGAGTAGATGAATAGTTTGTCCAAGCAAAGAAGACCCTCTGACAAGATGGGAAAATCACTCCAGCTTGGTCAATATTTTATCAAGAGTTATAAATGTAGTCTTTATAGTAGATAACATTGATTCCTAGAATTTGAGGTTAAATCAATAATTTTTGAATCAATATTAACCGAGCTTGAGTCATTTTCCCATCTTGCCAGAGGGTCTTCTTTGCTTGAACAGACTATACCAGGCTGGTATGAGTTTTACTCACTATATATACTGAGATTTAGAATTTTCTGCATCTTCCAAAATGCAATACTGAATCACTGGCGGCTCGTGTCCATGAAATAGGTGAAGTGTTGTACAGTAAAAGATACAGGCACTTCATCTGTCTCGTGGGCACAAGCCGCCAGTGTACTGAATGTTGAAATTTCATTGAACCATGCACGCACCGCTTGAAATAATAATATATTTCATTGCATCCAGTTATTTCCACAATGAATAAATTGAATTTGAATGAATAGAAATTCAAAGCTTACCGTCTAAACCACAGTGGGTGTCAGGTTGATGAGGCTCTTGCATGAATGGAGGTGATGGGATTCTGTAAAGTCGATGAATGGCTGATTCGGTGTGATTCTCCAGCCACTTTTCAGCCGGTTCTATGAAGAAACTGCCGCTCGATGTCCTGATGTGTCCAGTCTGCAACAAACAAAATTAATTCGATAACGTATTTTTCTAGGTGATAGATTAGAATAACAAAATAGCAAAAGGAGATAAATTACTGAAGATTCATTCAATTTTCATATCCAATGACATGCAGTGGTGGGAATAACTGATCTACTTAGCCAAATTTCAATTAATTAAAATTAAAGTACCCTTTTCAAATATTTAAGCATTCACCCTTACAAATATAGAAAATAGATCAGATACATATTTTTTCAAATTTGAAAGTTGGATAAATACAGTAGCCCTAAGAAAAAATAAATTTCCGATCTACTTTCTATATTACAAATATTTGATAAGTGTACTTATCTTGATCTTCATTAATTAAAAGGTGAATGAATACAGTAGCCCTAAGAAAAAAATGTATCCAATCTACTTTCTATATTTGTCAGCGAGACAACGACAGTTCAATTTTAAATCATTGATTGATCTATTTTCATTTACTTGTTTACTTAAAAGACCCATTGCACTTAAGAAAGGAAATTATGAATTATTCAAGGAAATCATAATGAATCGTGCAATTTACTGTAAATAAACATGTTCCGATAAAAAATCGAAAACTAAAACAAATGTGAGTTCAAGTTCAGCAGCCATTTCACCGGCTCTCCCCAAAACACATTTGACAAGAACATTCTAAATAGTTCCAAGTTCAGCCAGCAGAAGGCAGTAGAAATAGGGTGACTTGCTTCGCATTTCTGTGGACACGACTCCAAGCCCCGCCCCTATACTCTGATTGGCTGACGACATCAGCCACATTGACACGCCTTCATTCTCCACCTGCTCTTTCCTGATTCAAAAAGTTCCCAAATTCGTCAAGTAGATGGCAGCAGTTGTCGGGTGATGTTTCATATTTGATTTGGTCACGCCTTCATGCCCCGCCACCTGTTTTCTAATTGGCTGACAGTGTTTCGTGAGTTCTTCCTCAGAAAATGGTTGCTAACAAGAAAATGGTGGATGGTCTATCTCACACAACATAACGTTGGTTTTCTATCCACTACCTTACACTTATCTATTTACATAAGTACTGTTTTATCAAATAATTAACTTGAAAGGTTTATTCATATTAATTTAATTCTATTTAATCTTTAAAATTATTTTATATTAATCAGAAAAGAGCAGGTGGGGCATAAAGGCGTGTCCAAGTCACATCTAAAACATAACCCAACAACTACTGCCATCTACTGGTTGAATTTGAAATTTTTTCGAAAAGTTCCATTGGCAATCAGAGCGAGCATAGGCGGAGCTTGGAGGCGTATTCAATAGAAGTCGAAGCAAGTCATCCTACTTTTACTGGCATCTGCTGGCTGCATCTAGAACTATTTCGAATGTTCTTTGTCAAGAGAGTTTTGGGGAGGGCAGTGAAAATGGCTGCACTCTTGGAATTTCTTGTGATTTAGTTTCCGATTTTTTGTCACTAAGACCAGTACTTAATAAAATAGTTTTATGCTGTATGAAATTATGTCTACATGATTCAACGACTGTTAAATATAGTCTGTCCAAGCAGAGGAGACATTCTGGCAAAATGAGAAAATGACTCCAGCTCGGTCAATATTGGTTCAAAAATAATCATTTTACTCTCAAATTGAAAACATTCTGCTCTAAAATTTAAGACCAGATTTATGATTTTTGAACCATTATTGATCGGGCTGGAGTCATTTTCCCATCTTGCCAGAAAGTCTTCTTTGCTCGACCAGACAATAATTGAATAAACGCATCCATCCTGAAAGTTTCAACTTCAAGGGAGTCACAGAAGGAAACAGTTCAGTGAGAACAAAGCCTTCTGTCAGTACTTAATTGCGTTTAAATTTGTAATTGACATTCTATCAAGAAGGGTATCCACTCTAAAGAAAGTCCCATTCGTGAAAGTTAGTGAGGTGTGAAATTTCCTCAGTGAACCTGACAGCGCGGAATACATCCTCTTCACATCCAGCAGCCTCGCCCTCTTCAGTTTCCCGGGAAGTACTGGAAGCTATGTTGCGTAAAATTCTGGAGCAGGGTAATTAACTAAGGCAGAGGTGTGTGAAAGGGTAATGAGCACTGGCGGCTCGTACCCACGATACAGGTGAAGTGCCCTATCTTTTACTATACAGCACTTCACCTGTTTCGTGGGCACGAGCCGCCAGTGGTAATGAGAGACATAGGGCGTTTACTGGATAGGGAATATTGTAGTATCAGTTTCCTCAAAAATGTTCAAGGAGATATAGTCTGTTTAAGCAGAAAAGTCATTCTGGCATGATGGGAAAATTACTCCGCTAGGTCATTATTGTTTCAAAAATTATAAATTTGGGCTCGAATTGTAGGATACATTCTGCTCTACAATTTGACTTCAAATGTATGATTTTTGGATCAATACTGACCGAGTTGGAATCATCACCCAGTCTTGTTAGGATGTCTATTTGCTTACATGTTATACAAGCTCTTGATGTTGATCATACGGTTCTCAACATATTTATTTTCTTTACTTCATCAATTTTCTACCTTTATTCCCTCAGTCCTATCTTTTTACTCAATCTTTAATTTTTTCCTCTTTTTCCCCTTTCATTATTATTCTCTCTCTCATTTTCAATCTATTTTCTCACTCTACTTCATCCATTCCATTCTATACAATCTTCATTCCCTATTTTCCTACTCTTCATGCAATCATTGCAAAGTTATGCATGGCATTCCTACAAATACTACTACTGATATAAAATTTTATGTTAGCTGACATTTCCCGAGTACTTCAACGAAGATATTCATTGATAAGGTAATGCACAGCGAGTGTAGTAGTCTGTCTAAGCAAAGAAGACATTCTAGCATGATGGGAAAATTACTCCAGCACGGTCAATATTGGCTCAAAAATGATAAATTTGGTCCTAAATTGTAGATCAGAATGTTTCCTACAATTTGAGACCAAATTTTTATTTTTAAACCAATATTGACCGAGCTGCAGTCATTTTCTCATCTTGCAGGAATTTCTTCTTTCCTTGGACTGAATATGTGCACTTGTACGTCCATTAAAAATGAGAATGTCCATTAGATAGAGCGCTGTAGACAGGGTGGTCCAGAGCCAGTAAAATTCAGCTCGACATGAATTGAACAGCATATTTCTTTTATCTACTGGCGTAGTCTGTCCAAGCAAAGAAGACATTCTGGCAAGATGGGAAAATCACTCCAGATCGATCAACATTGCTTCAAAAATTATCAATTTGGTCTCAAATTGTAGAGAACATTCTGATCTACAATTTGGGAACAAATTCATAATTTTTGAACCAATGTTGATCAAACTGGAATCATTTTTCCATCTTGCCAGAATGTCTCCTTTGCTGACTATACCAGCAATGACATAACGTTACCGTATAATAATTAGGTATGTCTCGGTACTAGAGAAACTTATCCTGTACGTTGTAAAACATATGTAAACAAACTGGTTAAGTAGTTGAAAGAATTTATTGCACGATAAATATGTTAAGTGGAACAGCATATCTATCATGAACAGCATATAAATGTGGTACTGCATATCTATCATGCAATATTACTTATACCTTGCGTTAGTGATGAATGTTATTCCAAGTCAACTTTCAAAACTAACTGATTCACCATAATATAAAATTGTGCAATTCCGCTATCAAGTATGTCCCATTATTTGTAGGAAACTGATATGGTGATTTATAATAAACCAGTTGCAGTATTTATTCACCTGATTTCTGGAGTGGAATGACAGACTACTATGCTATACTCTATTTAAGTAGCTTTCGATTTTGAATAATTCCATGGTAAATCTTATACGTGTTATAGAAAGTCGAAAGTTACGTCCATTTGAGTGTACTCCAACGTCTGGGAAGTGGATACTTGCTTATCAGTTATCAAACTACTGTTTAAGTGGTTAGCGAAGTTCAATATTTAAGAAAATATACAGGGTGTTTCAGGAGGAATGTGCAATAACTCTCAGGCTGATTCCTTACACCAAGAGACAAAAAAGTTCCATGAGACCAACCCCAAAAACGCTTTGTTACCGAGATAACAATGGCGGAAAATTGAGATTTTTCAAAATTTATCAATTTTTCTAATTTTTAAAGGCTCAAGTGAGGTTTTAAAATAATCAATTCCTATGTAAAATTAGCTAAGGAATTCCAAGTTTGTAACTTCAACAGTTATTGAGATCATTGGAAAAATATGCTAGAAAACGCAATTTTTTCAACAATAAGGGTTATAACTGGATAAGGAATCATAAAGTTGTATTTTTCATTAATGGAAGTTGAAGAGAGTCGGATTCTGAAGGAAAATTTAAATGGCGGCGATTGTGTAAATCTTACCCAAATCTCGGAAATAGCGTTAGAAAATCGCTATCACAAATTTATCACTTGTGCTATGTTTTGTCAATTTTGCGATTTTTGATCGTCATTTCTGAGATTTGGGTAAGATTTACAAAATCGCCGCCATTTAAATTTTCCTTCTGAATCCGACTTTCCCCAACTTCCAATAATAAAAAATACATTTTCATGTTTCCTTATCCAGTTATAACCCTTATTGTTGGAAAATGGGGTTTTTTAGCATATTTTTTCAATTATCTCAATAACCGTTGAAGTTACAAACTTGAAACTAGTTTCATTGAATTCTTCTTCTAATTTTACATAGGAAATGCTCATTTGAGAATCTCACTTGAGCCTCTAAAAAATTAGAAAAATTAATGTTTTGAGAAATCTCAATTT
>CM029551.1:35101227-35343727 GCA_017141385.1 Sogatella furcifera
GAGGAGGAGGAGAGGAGAAGGAGGAGGAGGAAGAGGAAGGGGAGGAGGTGGAGGAGAAGGATCAGAGGATGATTTTGAGAAGAAAATGTGGAAACAATCTGATCTACTATTAAGACCACATTTATAATATTCTTGAATAAATTTTGACCAAGCTGGAGTCATTTTCCAATCTTGCCAGAGGGTCTTCTTTGCTTGGACAGACTATATCAATACAGATGCACATTATTCTAAAAAGTGAAGACTGATGTCATATTTTGTTTTTAAACTCTCAGCCGACTCAATAATGAAACTAATTTGATCTCTCAGGCTGAGGCCGCACTGCCGGTGGGTAGAGCCTGGAGGGTGGAGGGTAGTTGGTAAATCTATAGAACATACACACCATCCACAGTAATACATTGTATGAATGGTATGACGTCATGCTGTTTTTTGAGGTTAGATTGTCCATATTTAAGAATTTCAAGATGGCGGCTGAACACATACTACTCATACGATCTACCCTCCACCCTCTACCCTCTACCCACCGGAAGTGCGGCCTCAGCCTAAATGCAACAAAAACAAAAATAAAATCCTGAAACAAAATAGAAACAGCAACAAGCGTAAACGAAAATTAAAACACAGCAATAATTTAAATTTTCTTACAAGAGACGTTGCCAGCGGAAGAAATGAATAGAAGTTGGTTTGACAAACACGTCAAGCTGTCAAGACATCCAGTAGATTTCTAATTTTAGTTTCCAGTTATTTCCAAACGCCAGTGAATTATCGCAAACACTTCTTGAAGTTGTAAGAAGTTATTCAACTTCAAACCGAGCGCAGAACGAATAAGCCTATGAGTATAAACGTCAACATGTTGCGGTTTTTAGGATAGAAAAGAGTTGAGCTCACACGTACTCGAGTTCGATTGACTGCAAGTCTGGCTTGCAACGAGTTAAACGATTTAACTATCTCCATCTGATCACTATGCACTGGCGGCTCGTACCCACCAAACAGGTGAAGTGCCCGTATATTTTACTGTACAGCACTTCACCTGTTTCGTAGGCATGAGCCGCCTGTGTCACTATGAGGTGTAACTTCCTACTCCAAATACGTTTTATACTGTGTGTAATCATCATAATTTTCCTCCAATATTATAATATAATATTTTTATATTTTTCCTCTCCCTCCTATTCATCATCTTCTCCTTCTTCTTCTTCCCCTCTTTTCTCTCTCTTCTTCTTCGCTTTTTATACTCTCTCCTTCTTCCCCTCTTTATACTTTCTTCTTTTTCTCTTCCACCATTTTCATCTCCTTGTTTTTCCTCTTTTCTTCTTCTCCTTATCTTTCTCGTTCACCTTCTTCTTCCTCTACTTCTCTTTCTTTCTCTCCTCCATGTTATTTTTCTTCTTCTATTCTTATTTGTTTTTTTCTCATCCTTCTCTGTCTTGTACCTTCCCTCCTCCTTCTAATCCCTCTTCTTCTTCTCATTCTGCTTCCTCTACTTTACTTCCTTCCTCTCCTCCTCTTATTTTTCGTCTTCATTCTTCATCTTCTGTTTTACTGAGATAATTTCTTTTCTTATTTCTTAATTATTCTTCTTCTTCTTCTTCTTCTTCTTCTTCTTCTTCTTCTTCTTCTTCTTCTTCTTCTTCTTCTTCTTCTTCTTCTTCTTCTTCTTCTTCTTCTTCTTCTTCTTCTTCTTCTTCTTCTTCTTCTTCTTCTTCTTCTTCTTCTTCTTCTTCTTCTTCTTCTTCTTCTTCTTCTTCTTCTTCTTCTCCTTCTTCTCCTTTTTACTTCTTCTCTTTCTTCTATTTCTTCTACCTCTATCATACGAGTTACTTCAATTCGGAAGTTACTTAAAATACTCTTGACAGATTGTCGGTTCGCCGCAGACGTGTGTGGATTGAAAATAACCTAACCATCACTTCCAACCAATAACTCATTCATTCTCGATTGCATATCCTCAACTTAACTCTATAGTCTGTCCAAGCAAAGAAGACATTCTGGCAAGATCAGGAAATAACTCCAGCTCAGTCAGTATTGATTAAAATGTTTCAAATTTTGTCTAAAATTGTAGGAAACATTCTGATCTACAACTTGAGACCAAATTTATGATTTTCGAACCAATATTGACCAATCTGAAGTCATTTTCCCAACTTACCAGAATGTCTTCTTTGCTTGTACAGACTATTCCTTTAGTTTTTCTCACGAGTCATTAACGGCTACTTGGAAGCAACAGCGCACTGCTATAGTCTGTGCAAACAAAGAAGACCCTATAGCAAAATGAGAAAATGACTAAAGCTCGGTCAATATTGGTTCAAAAATTATTGATCTGGTCTTAAAGGTAGGAAACATTCTGATCTACAATTTGAGACCGAATGAATATTTTTGAAATCAATATTGACCGAGCTGGAGTCATTTTCTCATCTTGCCAGAGGATCTTCTTTGCTTGGACTGACTATACTTTGTTTGGGAAATACAGTAAAATATACTAATTTGTCTTCCGACCCCAACTGCAACTCCGAGTGCAACCGTGCATACTAAGTAAACAGCTAAGTAGTAAGTCAGTACAATTGTACATACTAAGTAAATAACTAAGTACAGTAAAGTCGAGATTGATGGTGAAGTATAGCCGTAAACAATGAGCCACATGCAGAAGGCTTTCATTTCCATTGGTTTAGTCTGTTCCAGCAAAGAAGACCTTCTGGCAAGATGGGAGAATGACTGCAGCTCGGTCAATATTGGTTCAAAAATTATCAATTTGATCTCAAATTGTAGGAAACAATTTGATCTACTATGAAGACTACATTTATAAATTTTGAACAAATGTTGACCAAGCTGGAGTCATTCTCCCATGTTGCTGGAGGCTCTTCTTTGCTTGAACAGACTATATTCAGTATTCAAGGTTCAACTGAAATACAAATCACGGATTATATTGGATGAGGAGTGCTAGTTGACTAACAAATGGATGGAAATGTTACATGTTAATGTTATTATGCGAGAGGATCCTAGATGTTAGAAGAGATGCAATCATCTTGCTATCACTAAATTATTCATCAAATTTTCAGGCAGGTATAGTTCATAGAAGCTGTGTAGATGCGCTATTAGAATACGCGTGTTTAATCATAATTATATATTCAATAATAATATTTACAATGGAGAGAACATTCTAATAGGGTGTTTCAAATAAAAATGAATAGGGTGTTGTAAAGCAAAGAAGAGCCTCTGGCAAGATGGGAAAATGACTCCGGCTTGGTCAATATTTGTTCAAGAATTACAAATGTGGTCTAAAAAGTAGATCAAATCGTTCCCTAAGATTTGAGATCAAATTGATAAGTTTTGAACCAATATTGACCGAGCTTGAGTCATTCTCCCATCTTGCCAGAGGGTCTTCTTTGCTTGAACAGACTATATCTTATCTTGCGCGAATCACAACAAAGTCAGATCATCTCCCGGATCACCCGGATCTGGCAAGAGGTCGGTATTAGATCATGAATATAGTTGAGTTCAAATCTATTATATTCATTGTATGGAATAGAATAGTATAAATGAGATGGAAGTGCGAAATCATATTTTCATCTAATTTCATACAGCATAGAACTATTGAAGTTACACGATAAAAGTAAAACTGAGTTCAAATTCTATAAAAAAAATTAATCAAATACTAACTTGATAGAATCTGAATACATAAATAAATATTATATTAGCAAAGGATCGTCAATAGTAAATCAGCGTAATTTTTTGTGTATGATACACCATCCATCATTTTCTTGCCAGCAGCCATTTTCTAAGACAGAACTCACGGAACACTGTCAACCAATAAGAAAAGAGCAGGCGGGGCATGAAGGCGTGTTCAAGTCAAATCTGAAACATCACCCGTCAACTGCTGCCATCTACTGGTTGAATTTGAAAACTTTTCCACCCGATGTTCCCGGCCATTTTGATCGTAGGCGGAGCTTGGAGGCGTGTCCAATCGTAGTTGAAGTAAGTCAACCTATTGCCATCTTCTGGCTGAATTAGGAACTATTTCAAATGTTATTCAAGAAAGGTGGGTGGAGCAGTGGAAATGGCTGAAATCTTCAATTTGCTTGTTATCAAGTTTCTGATTTTTTGTTAAAACACCTTTATTTCCAGTAAAATGAATTATCCATGATGATTCCCAATATTTTTCTGTGAAAAATTTATTATTCCCTTCCTCATGTGCTTTCAAGCAAATTGATAGAAAAGATTAATCGATAATCAAAATTTTAATATTTCAATGATAAAGTACGGTACAATGTGACAGTTTTACTGAATGTAGATAGCCTTTAGTACAAAATTATTCTGTATTAATTCCTGTAGGCGACTGCTTATCACGTATCCAATACTATATACATGAAAATACGAATCAATACGTTGTGATACAATATTTGCTTATCACGTATCCAATCCATGAAAATACGAAACAATATGTTGGGGTACAATACGCAAGTCCTATAATCCTATTTGCCACACCACATGCAACATTGGGATTGCTTATGAGAAAAATGTGAACATGCATGTGTCATCATATTTGACTTTGAATATATCAGAATAATATTGGATTGCATTTGTCTGGTAATGAGGGGGGGGGGGCGCCTGCCAAAATCTCGCACAGGGCGCCAAAAACCACGCTAGGGCCCTGACTGTACTGTAGTTTAGTACAGTATTTGTTTTGCTTTCCATATCAATTCAACATCACTACACTGTACTTTTCAAATGTAATAACGTTTAATCCAAGTTTAACACATTGTTTTCTTTAATACAACTGTGCTATATTTTGCTAATTGTGCTATATATTGTTACATGTGCAATTATCCGAATTTTTGCTTATCCGAGTTGAACCCGGTCCCAATTAGTTCGGATAAACGGCGTTCTAATGTAATAATAATAATTATTAATATAGAAGGGGTTTTTCTGAATGAAATTTGAATCTAGTTGGCATTGTTCTCTGCGAATGCTTTTCGTTTGATTGCTTAACTGCATCACATAGTTGAATAATGAATTTTAAAATATCAATTGCTTTTAAATGCAGACTTCAGATACGTTTAGTTTGAAGTGAAGTTACATAGGAAGAATAATTCTTCAATTATTGAAGTGAATAACAAAATCAGAGCAGGGTCACTGCCAATATGATAACGCGGACTGCATCTTTATTAACGTTTTTCATCTATTACACTCTTTCTACTCTTTTCTCCTGTACTCTTTCCACTCTTCCTTCTTTCTCCAACAAACCTACAAGCCTGTAACTCACACATACATTATAAAAAAGAGCAGGCAAGCACTATTTTCTTGATCACTGTCCAACTGAATCAAGGCCAGAATGTCAGCTAGACACAGTTAGCTGTCTGACGTCTGTCTCTGTGAAGTTTGACCGATAAATGTTGAAGGAGGAGATGAAGGAAAAGGGGGAGGAGGAGAGAGAGGAGGAGGAGGAGGAGGAGGAGGAGAGAGGAGAGGAGTAGGAGGAGGAGGAGGAGAGAGAGAGGAGGAGAGGAGGAGGAGGAGGAGGGAGGAGGGAGAGGAGGAGGAGGAGGAGGAGGAGGAGGAGGGAGGAGGAGGAGAGGAGGAGGAGGAGGAGGAGGAGGAGGAGGAGGAGGAGGAGGGAGGAGGAGAGGAGGAGGAGGAAGGAGGAGGAGGAGGAGGAGTAGGAGGAGGAGGAGGAGGAGGAGGAGGAGGAGGAGGAGGAGGAGGGAGGAAAGGAGAAGGAGGAGGAGGAGGAGGAGGAGGTGGAGGAGTAGGGAGGAGGAGGAGGAGGAGGAGAGGAGGAGGAGAAGGAGGAGGAGGAGGAGGAGGAGGAGAGGAGGAGGAAGGAGGAGGAGGGAGGAGGAGGAGGAGAGGAGAGGAGGGGAGGAGGAGGAGGAGAGGAGGAAGGAGGAGGAGAGGAGAGGAGAGGAGGAGAGTGGAGGAGGAGGAGGAGAGGAGGAGGAGGAGGAGGAGAAGGAGGAGGAGGAGGAGGAGGAGGAGGAGGAGGAGGAGGAGGAGTAGGAGGAGGAGGAGGAGGAGGAGGAGGAGAGAGAGGAGGAGGGAGGGAGAGGAGGAGGAGGAGGAGAAGAGGAGGAGGGAGGAGGAGGAGGAGGAGATGGTGGGAAGAAGGAGGAGAAGGAGGAGGAGAAAATAAAAAAAATATGAAGAAAGAAGATGATGAGATGAACATAGAAAAGGAGGATGATTGAAACAAGAAACAAAACATGGAAGAGGAAGAAAGAGAAAAGACGAATAGGTGTCAAAAAGTAGACAAAAGTAGTAATTAAAGTAGAAAAGAGTAGTGTCTAAAGTAGATGTGGCAAAATGTGTACAAAATTAAAATATTAAAAAACGGTACAAGATATTAAATTTGCTGTTAAAGAAAGGAAGGTGAACATCAAAATCTAGGGGAGACACGAAATAAAAGAAAAAAGATTACGAAGTGTAAAAATTCAAATATGAAGATGAAAAGGATAGATGGGAGATGTTTTGAAAGAGAACTAAATAAGGAGAAAGAGAGAATTTGATGAAAATGAATAAGAAGATGATCAAGATAATAGTAGGAACAGGAGATAAGGCAGGAAAAGGAACATGGATAATAGTTCTCCAGTAGTTGAGAAGATAACACTCTAGGAAGCAGTGATATTAATAGCTTTCACCACATAGTTAGGCGGTTGGCGACTGACTGTTATCAATTATCAGCTCTGTCAGGACGGTCTGAGACTGTCTTCGAGAGCAAATCAGTATAGCAGGGGTCACTCTCGTTCGGATGTACTCTCGTAGACAGCTCGCCGACTGTCCTGACAGAGTTGAGAATTGATAACAGTCATTCGCCAACCGCATTATATTTTGGCGTCAGGTATAGGAGATACTAACTTCTGTAGAGTATGTAGGGTTGATTAACCTGGCGTATATTAGCTTACAGTCTGTCCAAGCAAAGAAGACACTCTGGCAAGATGGGAAAATCTCTCCAGCTCTGTCAATATTGGTTCAATTTTTATAAATTTGGTTTCAAATTGTAGATCAGATTGTTTCCTACAAGTTGAGACCAAATTTTTAATTTTTGAACCAGTATTGACCGAGCTGTAGTAATTTTCCCATCTTGCCAGAATGTCTTCTCGGCTTGGACAGACTATACCTGCGCACCGTTTACAATGAACAATAGCAATTACCAAGTAGAGATGCTAAGATGGTATAATTACTCTGTGCTATGTCGGTAGTTGCATTGCCTGTCTCATTACTCATTTCTCTTCAACCATATTCTCTTCCTCTCACTCTTACTTCCATTCTCCTGCTTTTCTCTCGATCGTTTTACCTAATTCTCTTGTTTTTTTTTCCTTTTTGACTACTTTCATCTTTTCTCTTGTTTTTTATTCTTTCTCACTTGTTTTATCTTCTTCTCTTATTTTTTTCTTTTTGTCTCGTTTTATCTTTTCTCTTGTTTCTTATTCTTTCTTACTAGTTCTATCTTCTTCTCTTGTTTTTCTTCTTTTTGACTAGTTTCATCTTTTCTCTTGTTTTTCTTTCTCACTCGTTTTATCTTCTTCTCTTGTTTTTTTCTTTTGACTCGTTTCATCTTTTCTCTTGTTTTTATTCTTTCTCGCTCGTTTTATCTTCTTTTCTTGTTTTTTTTCTTTTCGACTCGTTTCATCTTTTCTCTTTTTTTTATTCTTTCTTACTAGTTCTATCTTCTTCTCTTGTTTTTTTTTCTTTTTGACTCGTTTCATCTTTTCTCTTTTTTTTTTATTCTTTCTTACTAGTTCTATCTTCTTCTCTTGTTTTTTTTTGACTCGTTTCATCTTTTTCTTGTTTTTATTCTTTCTCACTAGTTCTATCTTCTTCTCTTGTTTTTTTCTTGACTTGTTTCATCTTTTCTCTTGTTTTTATCTTTCTCACTCGTTTTATCTTCTTCTCTTGTTTTTTTTCTTTTTTACTCGTTTTATCTTTTCTCTTGTTTTTTTTTTACTGTTTTAGCTATTCATTAGCTAGCTTATTCTCTACTACATTTCTCTTGAATTCTTCTCTTTTCATCATTTTTTAAATCCTTCTCTATCTCCTATCCAGGGCCCTCGCGTGGAGTGTGCGGAGTGTGCGACCGCACAGGGCGCCACGGCCAAGGGGGCGCCGCGGCGGCTGATGCAAAACGGGAATTTAAAAAATTTCGACTGGGCTTTTAGCATAATTTTTTCACTATTTGATATAAAAACGTATTTTATCAACAACTTGAATCCACAAGAGATTATTTCCTCTGCATAAACTCATACATCAATAATTATTGAAAAACCACGATTAATGTGTGAAGCAAGCCAAGAAACGCCCCTCTTGCATTCAATTCTATTGTTGGCTGACAATCACCTTACACTCTGTCGACCAAACACAAACCAGTTTCCGATAAAAACTTCTCCCTAATATTTTGGCTGAATTGTTGTAGTTTTTAAAACTTTTTCCTGGCAAGAGGTCGGTATTAGATTATGAATAGTTCGTGTTTTATTCCATTCCATTATATTCATCGTATAAAAAATAGAATCAATGAGTATAAGATGGGAGTGCGAAATCGTATTTTCTTTTGATTTTAACAGCATAGACTATTGAAGTCTAGCGCAGGCCTAAGTTACATGATAAAAGTAAAACTGAGTCTTAATTCTATAAATAAATTCTTCAAATACTAATCTAATAGAATCTTACCAGCCTGAATACATAAATAAATATTATATGAGCACAAGATTGTCAATAGTGAATCAGTGTAACGTTTTGTTCATGATACACCATCCATCATTTTCATGCTAGCAGCCATTTTCTAAGACACAGCTCACGGAACACTGTCAACCAATAAGAGAAGAGCAGGCGGGGCATGAAGGCATGTCCAAGTCAAAACTGAAATATCACCTGTCAACTGCTGCCATCTATTGGTTAAATTTGTAAACTTTTTCAACAGATGCTTTCGGCCATTTTGATCGTAGGCGGAGCTTGGAGGTGTGTCCAATGGAAGTCAAAGCAAATCACCCTATTGCTACTACCATCTGCTTGCTGAATTCGGAACAATTTTTAATGGTATTCAAGAAAGGTGGATAGAGCAGTGAAAATGGCTGAAATATTCAATTTGCTTGTAATTGAGTTTCCAATTTTTTGTTAAAACATCTAAAATGAGAAATTTATGATGATTCCCAATTTTTTTTTCTGTGAAAAATTTATTGTTCCCTTCCTTGTGTGCTTTTAAGCAAACTAATAAAATAAATTAATCAATAATTAAAAATGCAATATTTCAATGATAAAGTGCGGTACAATTATTAACTCCTGTAGACTTTTGATAATCACCTATCCAATACATAAAAATACGAAACGTTAGGATACATTGGGATACATATCCCTCCAAAATACGTTGGGATACACTAAAATAAGCAAGTCACAAATCCCTATAATTCTTGTTGCCACCCCATATGCAACATTAAGATTGCTTATAAGAAAAATTTGAACATGCAAGGCAGCTAGAATCTTGTTTGGCTTTGAATATATTTTAATATGTTGGATTGCATTTGTCTGGTAATAGGGGGGTGCCTGCCAAAATCTCGCACAGGGCGCCAAAAAACCACGTGAGGGCCCTGCTCTCATCTTGTTACTTTATACGTTGTAATCAATTATGATTGTCGTACTTTATTCAATTTTCAAAAAACTCTGATTAAAAAATTCATATTTTTCCGTATAAGCCGCATAACTATTGCTATCTCTCTTCCTTTATTCAAATATATTCTCTTCAATAATTCTCCTTCCCTCATTCATTACTTATTTGTTTCACACTGGCGGCTCGTGCCCACGAAACAGGTGAAGTGCTGTACAGTGAAAGATACGGGCACTTCATCTGGTTCGTTGGCACGAGCCGCCAGTGTTGTTTCATTATCCATCCTCTATGTATAGTTCAAATTCACTGGCGGCTCGTGCCCAAGAAAGAGGTGAAGTGCTGTACAGTAAAAGATACGGGCACTTCAATTGTTTCGTGGGTAAGAGCCGCCAGTGTTCAAATTATATTTTAATCATCCATATTTCTTATTGGTTTCCTTCTCTACCTCCGTACATGTTATTTTTAAATAATATTATATCTGATAAATACCCTTTTTAAAAAACTTGGAAGGGTATTTTCAAAAAGGGTATTTGATTTATCATTTAATTCATCTATTATTTTAAACAGCCTTAAGTTAAAAGTTTAATTTTCAATATTATATCTATATGTATATCCAGCCCAACCACACCATCCATTCTTCTCTTTTCTTTATGTCTAATCATTCTCCATACTTCTCTCATATCTATCTATGCATTCTCTTCTAAAGTTCTTTTACACATCAGTTCTGAATACAGCATACAGTCTATTATGGCAATGCATAATGCATTAGACTCTCCAGTGCACTGTTCAGTTCATCTGTAGTAATTATTGCGCAGTAGCGGGTAGCCTAATTACATCAAAACGATTTCAGCTCCAACAAACACACATTCAACTACATAATGAGCGCAATAATGCATTTCTAAATAACTATAGATGCATTCTCCTCCGCTCCTCCCTCTTTGTCTAAAATTATCTCCTCTCATTTACTTCTCCAACTGCTTCTCGATTCATCTATCCTATTCTCTACATTCTCCATTCTCTATTAATTCATTCCTCTCTATCTTTCTTTACTCCCCTTCCATTCTGTTCTCCTTTCTCTCCCACTGACGGCTCGTGCCCACGAAAGAGGTGAAGTGCCGTACAGTAAAAGATACGGACACTTCACCTTTTTACTGAGCTTCATCCATCCCTCCTCCTCTATATTTCTACCCTCTATGTTCTTCTTTTTTTTCCTCTCAAAAGAGCCGCCTCTGTACTTTATACCTTCTCGTATTGCCAACCTAACAGCACTTAATTCCTTCAAAGGCGCCAGCATCAACGATAATGTTGTACTCGCTAATGAAAATACATTAAATAGTAGCGATAAGTTGGTAGGCGTGAATAGGTGGTAAATGGAGTTGCTCATAAATAGCAATCGTAACAATGCGGCGGTTCATTGTATTTGTTGCTGCGAGTGTAATTAGACTTGTAATTAATGGTGTAAGTGAAGTTTACGTGCAACTATAGCAGTGTAATATAGATATATACGTTTACCTCTTCCTCTATTATATGAACCTTGTACCCCTTTTACATTCGAGGTATGAGTGGGTTTCCACGATCGGTATAATTCTTGTGATAAGTAAGTGAAATATTGGACAATAATTCTTGGTATAAGTCTTGCAGTTATTTGCAATACTAATCAATGCTAAAAACTCAATGTTTATTTTTATTATTATAATTATTATTTTCATATTTTTTATAATGTATTTATATCCACTATAATATTATTCTCAAAATATCAGATTTGATTTATAGTAAGTATTATTATCTCTGTTTTTGCTTATAACCTAAGCAAACTTGACAAAATCCACTGTTGCACCAGAGAGAATTAGAATATCCAGTTACTCTATGGTTGCACAAATATTTGTAGGGGCTAACTATCAATCAATTATTCTAATTGTTTTGAGAAATTTAGTATCAAGTCTAATATTCATATTCGTATCTTATTCATTCATAAAGCATAAGAATACTGAACTTTAAAACTTTGGGCTATTTAAAATAATTGAAAAATAAATGAAAATCAAATACCTTTTATAAAACTTTAAAATTATTAAAACATTGATAATGGGCTAATGTTCCGAAACATGTCTGTGTTTTAATAATTAAAAAGTTTTATAAAGGGTATTTGATTTTCATTTATTTTTCAGCATAAGAATAACCCACATTATATTGTAACAAATATTACGGAATATTTGAAAAAATACATAAATATCTATATACTAATTAACTATCTATTTTATTTGTAGCCATTTCAATGCTTTGAATACATTATACTATCATCATCATCATCATCATCATCAACCATCTCATTATCCACGCATAAGCCTATGAGCTCATGGGGCGTCACATTCAGAAAAACAAAAAAAAACCAACATTGGAGAGTAAAAGGAGCGGATTATTGTATTCCAGATTATTTTCTCATGATAGCCTTTGAGCTATGGGCTTTCAATCATGGATAACCCAGTTCCAAAAATTTTCACGATACCAAACATTAGATAAACAAGTTTGCCAAGAGAGATCTTTCGCTCTCCATAATGAATTTCTGTATCTCAAATATAGTCTGTCCAAGCAAAGAAGACCCTCTGGCAAGATGAGAAAATTTCGCCAGCTCGGTCAATATTGTTTCAAAAATTATACATTTAGTCTCAAATTGTAGGAAAAATTCTAATAAACAATCTTAGACTAAATATATGTTTTTTTTTAACGAATATTGACCGAGCTGAAGTCATTCTCCCATCTTGTAAGAGGGTCTTCTTTGCCTGGACAGACTATAGTTAGTTCTGCTTCTCTTTCTGTTTTTGAACTCTCTCTCCCTCTTTAACAATGTTATCCGCGAAGGGATCTCAAAGTAGATTAGGTGTGGCCTGAGATACAGGTGGATGGATAAAACCTAACGGAAAGCAAATAAAGACAATCGCCATAGGATAACACAAACCATGAGAGAGACCACATTTGGAATCAGATATTCACTATTTTATGGCAATCTTCATATGAAATCAGATATGTATTTTATGAGTACAAGTAACACTTTTGTAAAGGCGGCATTATGTATGAATTATTGCATTAAGTATTCTCACATAGGTGATTCAGTCTGTCCAAGCAAAGAAGACATTCTGGCAAGATGGGAAAATGACTCCAGCTCGGTTAATATTGATTCAAAAATTATGAATGTGATCTAAAACTGTGGAACAGAATGTTCCAAACTGTAAAACAAAATTCATAATTTTTGTACCAATATTGATCGAGCTGGAGTCATTTTCCCATCTTGCCAGAATGTCTTCTTTGCTTGAATAGACTATAGAGTACAGTGACTAAAGGAAGAACGAATGTAACGAGAGGAACAAAGATAGAATGATACAAGAATGTTGGGAAGAATGAACGAAGAATAGTTCCTATAAATTAACTTCTCGTTCCCTGAATATCTCTGCGTTCAAACCACGTTGGATTCCACATATCGAAGTTGGGAATATTCTTGATACAACTGATATCGATACATAACTCCCATTCGATAGTATCGATTGTCGTAGCAAATTCGTATTGAGTTCCTATTCTTTGATGGCAAATTGTTGTGGTTGGAAAAAATTAGATTTTATCATTTTTGGAGTAGGTTAGGACATTGTGTAGCTAAATAACTTGTTGAATTGTGGAAGGAGACTATGCTTGGCTTAGGAATTGATGCGGTCTGTCCAATCAAAGAAGACATTTCGGCAAGATAGAAAAATCACTTCAGCTCATTCAATATTAGTTCAAAAGTTGAAAAATAAGTCACAAATTGTAGATTAGAATGTTATCTACAATTTGAGAACGAATTATAATTTTTTAACAAATATTGACCGAGCTGGAGGCATTTTCCCATCTTGCCAGAACGTCTTCTTTACCTGGACAGACTTGACCTATTTTTATTTTAAATAATCATCAAAGTACCCTTTTTGAATTATTTTTTCAATACATTGCATGTTTCAACTAATTATAGTCATTTTCAAATGTAAATTCAAATTACAAATTAGTTGACTATAATTAGTTGAACCATGTAATGCATTGAAAAAACTAATTCGAAAAGGGTACTTTGATAATTATTTAAAATAAAGAAACATTGATAAAAGTAGCCCTGAGATTGAGGAAATACTTGACATAATTTGGATTAGGAGTGATGTATTTTATATGTTGAACGAAACAGTGGACTTAAAACGGTGAGTTATATTTATTGTTCATGGATTATGAGAACAAAAGCTGAAATCATACAGAAAATGTAGATCTCAAACTAAAGTATATGACAAGAAATAGTACAAGAAATATGACATATATTCAAGAATGGATACGAACTTCATGAATGATATTGCTCTACATTGAGCTTACGCGAACTTTACCACTTTTCCAATTCCAATAGTCATAAGTTCAGTGATTATAAGTCCAATCTTAAAACATATCAAGTAATAATGTCCAATGTATAGGCTTCCCGTTTTTTTCTAGTATTACAGTGGACTTATGATCCAAGTTACGTCTATAGTCGAAGCAAAGAAGAGATTCGGACATGATGCGATAATAGCTTCAGCTTGGTCAATATTGGTGAAATAGCTAAAAATTTGAACCCAAAATTATAGATCAGAATGTTTCCTACATTTTCGAACAAAATTTATAATTTTTGAACCAATATTGACCGAGCTGGACACATCTTTCCATCTCATCTTTGCTTGTACAAAAAATTCCTTTTTGCAGTACAGTGATATTAATAGCTATCCATAATTCCACGGAACAGGCCTCAAATCATAAATAAGTGAACTCCTATAGTTCAATGCACTGCCATAAAGTTATGCATCAACCATTCAATATTTTCTTGGAAACCGTTCAAGAAAGGCCACATTCCAGAATCGGATAAATAAGTCGACATTGATTATATGCTATATAATAAACTCCTCTACTTGACTTGCTAGTCTATCGAAGCGAAGAAGGCCCTCTGGCAAGATGGGAAAATAACTCCAGCTCGGTCAATATTGGTTCAAAAATTATAAATTTGTTCCCAAATTGTAGATCAAAATGTTTTCTACAACTTGAGACCAAATTTATCATTTTTCAATCAATTCTGATCGAGCTGGAGTCATTTTCCCATCTTGCCAGAATGTCTTCTTTGCTTGGACAGATCATACCCCATGTGGTCAATAGTTATAGATTGCCTAGTAGTGCTTCTTTATTTTTTATCCCAACTCCCACCAGATTTCCATTCACTACACGATCGGAAATCATAAAGAGCAACTCGTAATAAATTGACCAGAGCACAATAAATTGCCTACAGCACGGTAATTGCATGCAGTTGTGCATTCACAAGTTCATTCCAAAAGTTATAGGAAAAGTTGCATGCTCAAAGTTATGAGAAAAGTTATGTGCTTACTGGAGACAAATACCTTACAAGCTTATTGCAACTTGCATGCAATAAAATACCCACTGTGTGACACTGGCGGCTCGTGCCCACGAAACAGGTGAAGTGCTGTACAGTAAAAGATACGGGCACTTCACCTGTTTCGTGGGTACGAGCCGCCAGTGCTGTGTGAATGAATATTCAAACTGGAAGATTTTCTTTTTTCGATGTCGAACTGGGTTTAGTTTATTGTGGCCGATAGGAATAATACTAAACTAGTGCTTTGTCAAAAATAGCACTAAATTAGTGTTATGTCAATAGCGATCGATTCATAGTTCGTGCCAACTGAGAAGGCACGTCGTTACTACACACTTTATATTAAAATTGGGTGTCTTCTCAGTTGGCGCGAACTATATTGGTGCATACAACTCCATAACTGACACAAAGACCACAGTAACTGGTTTTGTCAGTTGTTGAGTAAAGAGAAATGGAAGAATATGAGGAAGAAGGATAAGGAGAGGAAGAAGGTATAGGAAAGAAAGAAGGATGAGGAGAGGAAGAAGGCTAAGGAGAGGAAGAAGGCTAAGGAGGGAAAGAAGAAGGCTAAGGAGAGGAAGAAGGATAAGGAGAGGAAGAAGGATAAGGAGAGGAAGAAGGAAGAAGGCTAAGGAGAGGAAGAAGGCTAAGGAGGAGAGGAAGAAGGTAAGGAGAGGAAGAAGGATAAGGAGAGGAAGAAGGATAAGGAGAGGAAGAAGGATAAGGAGAGAAGAAGGATAAGGAGAGGAAGAAGGATAAGGAGAGGAAGAAGGATAAGGAGAGGAAGAAGGATAAGGAGAGGAAGAAGGATGAGAGGAAGAAGGTAAGGAGAGGAAGAAGGATGAGAAGAGGAAGAAGGTGAGGAGAGGAAGAAGGATAAGAAGAGGAAGAAGGATAAGGAGAGGAAGAAGGATAACGAGAGGAAGAAGGATAAGGAGATTGATTGATTGATTGTTTATTTGATGTGCTAGGTCTGAAAAGACCCATTGCACAATAGAAAAATGAAAATACAGACCACATAATACAATAGAATAAGAATAGAAATAACAAAATGGAAAGTAAAAGTAAAATAAATTAGTAATACATTATTGAAAATAATTTGATACTTAAAAAATTGATAGAACGTTTTTACTACACTCAAAAATAATAATAGCAAATATAATTGCGTTAAGTGAAATGGAAAAAAGCAATAAAAAAATGAAAGATAGGAAGAAGGATAAGAAGAGGAAGAAGGATAATAACAGGAGGAATTCAATAGAAAGAAGAATGGAAAAGGGAGATGTATGGTGAAAGGAGAGATACTTGCAAACTTGTGATTTAAGAAGATAAAATAAACGAAGTATAGGTGAAAGTCAATAAGAAGTAGAAATTTCAAGGAATAGAAGTGTGATTTAGAATGTTAGTCTACACTTTTAGAAATTTAAATCTCAGTGTATCATATCAAGAAATACCATGATTTCCCATCGACGGAAATTAAGGTTATGGTGCCGGTGGAACTTCCATTTGGAACTCCCCACCGAATACGGCATAAGAATACATACATACAGTCAATCTTTTCAAAATCCTACTTTTCTATACAATTTGATGCTAAGCAGTTAACCATTCTGTATGAAAAATTATAAATCTTCAAGAATTCAGAACAAAAAATTTATCCCTCTGCTAAACTCGATTAGATTTGTTAATCGACTCTATTATCGGAAATATCTTAATGAATTCAAATTTGGCGCTAAGACTTGATCACAGAATGGCTAATGCTTCATTTGTCCTAAATTTAAAGAGCCTTAACAACTCGATTATAATTGCATTCATTCCTTTGCACTCTGTTGTTTTTTATATGTTTTCTTTATTAACAATGAGTGTAATTAATTTTATTTTTAAACTTTTTGTTTTTAAACATAAGTTATGACAGTAAAAATTATTCTTATTCTTATTCCTCTATATCTAACAATTTCTTTTATTTACGCTGTTCCATCTTGATCTTGTTTTGTCTTCATTTTCATCTATTTCCTGATCTTGTTTTGGATTGTGGGTGAATGAATGATGAAATAAGCTCGTAAAATTTATAAATCCAACATATCTCCTCTTAAGAAGGAATGATATTACATCACATTCTCTGCCAAATAAATGTCGCAATATATTACCGAAAACTAGCACCGAAAAGATTAAAACTGTACCTCCAAGCAAAGAAGACACTCTAGCGAAATAGAAGAATGACTTCAGGTTGGTCAATATTGGTTCAAAAATTGAAAATTCGATCTTAAATTGCAAAGCAGAATGCAATTTGAGACAAATTTCTAATTTTTGACCCAACATTGACCGAGCTGAAGTCTTTTTCCATCTTGCCAGAATGTCTTCTTTGCTTGGACAGATATAGTCTGTTCAAGCAAAGAAGACCCTCTGGCGAGATGGGAAAATGACTCCAGCTCGATCAATATTGGTTCAAAAATTATTGATTTGGTCTCAAATTGTAGATCGGAATGTTTCCTACGATTTGAGACCAAATCAATAATTTTTGAACCAATATTGATCGATCTGTAGTCATTTTCTCATCTTGCCAGAGGCTCTTCTTTGCTTGGACAGACTATACATATCAATGAAATTAGTTGCAACAGGTGCAATTTAACAGCAGCTGAAATGGCAATATTTTCTTCTAGAATTTGAGCCCTAAAAATTTAGTTAATGTAATAGAGCGTGGTAGCTATGACACGGATGATGATTTATGTACATCTATGTAGTGCACGTTATAATATCTTGATCCTTGTTGAAAGATATAATCCTAATGTAAAAGATCAGGGGGCAGTTTCCGCCAAATAAAAGTTAATCTATCGAAACTGAGTGAAGATGGCAGTTGGTGTTGGGAAGAGTGCCCAAATCATCATAATTTTCCTCCTCCTTCGTATTCTTCTTCTTCTTCTTCTTCTTCTTCTTCTTCTTCTTCTTCTTCTTCTTCTTCTTCTTCTTCTTCTTCTTCTTCTTCTTCTTCTTCTTCTTCTTCTTCTTCTTCTTTCTTCTTCTTCTTCTTCTTCTTCTTCTTCTTCTTCTTCTTCTTCTTCTTCTTCTTCTTCTTCTTCTTCTTCTTCTTCTTCTTCTTCTTCTTCTCCTTCTTCTTCTTCTCTATCTGATTTTTTATTTTCATCTCTCCATCATCATATTATTTTCTTTCTCTTTCTTGTTCTTGTTCTTCTAATTTCTATTATTATGGTTCTTGTTCTTTTCTTCTCTCTTTCTTCTTCTTCTTCCTCCTCCTCTATCTCTTTTTCTTATTTTTCTCTCCATCATCATATCATTTTCATATTATTATTTCTTTTCTCAATCTTGTTCTTGTTCTTATTATTTCTATTGTTATGGCTCTTGTTCTTGTTCTTCTTTTTCTTCTTCTTCCTCCTCCTCCTCCTCCTCCTCCTCCTCCTACTACTACTACTACTCCTCCCCCTTCTTCTCCTCCACCTCTATCTGTTTTTTCTTATTTTTTTCTCTCCATCATAATATTATTTTCTTTTCTCTTCCCCCTTCTCTTGTTCTTGTTCTTATTCTTTTTCTTGTTATGGTTCTTCCTCTTCTTCTTATTCTTCTTCTTCTCTTTCTTCTTTCTTCTTCTTCTTCTTCTTCTTCTTCTTCTTCTTTTCTTCTTCCTTCTTCTTCTTCTTCTTCTTCTTCTTCTTCTTTTCTTCTTTTTTCTTCTTCTTTTTCTTCTTCTTCTCTTCTTCTTCTTCTTCTTCTTTTTCTTCTTTCTTCTTCTTCTTCTTCTTCTTTTTCTTTCCATTCTCCATCTTTTCCTACTTTTTCTTCTTCTCCTTCTTCGTTTACATCTTTTTTATTCTTCTACTTCTACACGGGTGGAAGGCATTAAAGGTAGTACAGAGGCATTAAACAGCAATTAAGGGCAGCTGTATATACCTGTATTTGATCTACGACCATCTCCAGGTTACTAATGTTATCCGGTGCATCTCTGGTGCATCCTGGCTGCATCGGTGCAACATGCATCTTCAGTTGCATCCATCGGTGCAGCATGCAGTTGCAGTGTGATAAGCTGTGTGTTTCGCGGCCTCTAATGATGCCTTATCGTGTTGCACAAATCTTAGTTATCTGATAATGGACACGGTAAATCACGTCATTTAATGTGGGAGTGCAGGTTGCAGCAGGTGTAGGGGTTAACAGGGTTTAATGTTTGTAGAAGTTGATTGCGGGAGTTGGGATGGAAAAATGTTGAATAAATCGTGATACATGGGTGAGATATCTAGATTTATCACGATAAGCTTTTTTCAAAATATAAGTCTTTCTTATTAGAAGCGTAAGGATTATTAAGGCGGTTTTATAAGATGCCAATTGGCGAGACAATAATAATTGTCTTCTGAAATGTACAGCTGAAAGTACCTGTTATATCTTTTGATTTTAAAAACATAATTATATCATATGTTATATGAAATAAATAATTAAATAAATAAATAATCTAGGCATAGCTAAATGAAAACTCTATTTGACAACATCAGCTGTCAATTTCAGAAGGCAATAATTGTCTCGCTAATTGGCATCGTATAAACCCGGCATTAGTGGGGATTTCCGAAAAAGTTCCACAGCCGACATATAACCACAATAAATTAATCTCGATGAGAAATTTTACCAAATTTCACCACATGCTCTCACAAAAAGATGGAAAATTGTGATAGATTTGATTTATACACAGTGATTAATATTTTGGTAAAGTTCAACATATTTTTTAGTATTCATTGGAGTAATATTACCGACAAGTGCAGTCACAATTTTACAGAAAGAAATTGTTGGATTACCTTTCTGGTGTGGAGGCCTTTCGTGTTCAATTCAATGAACAAAATGTCAACACTTTCAAGACATATTTTTTACAGTCAAAAACACGAGAAAGATACTAGAAATAATCCACGATTGCGAATTATTTAATTTTTAAATAATTTTGAGTACAAAATTTCCACGTTTTATTTTTGCCGTGCCACGACCTACATGCTAATTTATTAGATCATGTTGGCGAGGTGGAACTACATGTATATGTAAGTGTCTCAAAACCAATAAATGTCATATAAATATATATAGTCTATAGTAAATGTTTAGTAGTGAATTTAGTAGAAGTAAATCATTGAGAGCAACTCATTAAAAATACATTTCCAACATGCAATAATCACTGTCGATATCATTCATCGATCATTATTTATTTCGAATATTCTGAACAATCTTGAATAATTATCGCATATTAATAAATAATGTATCATTTCGGCGATCTAGAATCAGATTTATTGACATATCACAAACACCGGTTCATGTTTTTGCATTTGGCCCCAAGCAACTAAAAGAACTTTTAATATAGTCTCTCCAAGAAAAGAAGACCCACTGGCAAGATAGGAAAATGACTCAAGCCCGGTCAATATTGGTTCAAAAATAATCAATCCTATCTCAAATTGTAGGAAACAATTTGATCTACAACTTTAGACCAAATTCATAATAGTTGAACAAATATTGACCAAGCTGGAGTCATTCTCCCATCTTGCCAGAGGCTCTTCTTTGCTTGGACAGACTATACAAGATCAAAATTCTCAGTCGTGTAATTAATTGAACATAATTCTAATTTGCTCAGCTAATTTGAATAATATTGTGATTAATTAACAAACCAGACATAATGATATACTGCTTAGAAAGTGAAGTAAATCCAGTCAATAGCTCTAATCGAATCAGGACATCAATACCAATAGAATATTTATTTGGGTTTAGTTTATTTATTTATATAAATTAGTAAAGTTGTTTGGAGAGTTTATTTATTGATTTATATTGGTGAAGTTGTTTCAATAGAATAGGTGGGCTACACTGGCGGCTCGTGCCCACGAAACAGGTGAAGTGCTGTACAGTAAAAGATACAAGCATTTCACCTGTTTTGTGGCTACGAGCCGCCAATGGTGTGCTTACATGATATACAGTAATAAATATTGAACAATCAAATTTATTAATTTGTTGCATTGGTAATGTTCAATTTTTTAATGAAAAGAAAAAGCTCTAATTCACTTTTCATATGCGTAAGATTACATTTAATGGGGGGAAATTGAGGACCTAATACAAGGAGATGAATTAAGTACATTATAAACTATAAAGGAGCCTCGAAAACCAAGTCATGATAAGCGATATATAATAATTTATACAGTATATGATATAATTATACGAATGAGATATTAATTTAGGAAAAAAACCAAAACAATTTTTTTCTTTTGTAAAAAAATGAAATAATCATGTTCCCCAAAACAGGATAAAACCGAGTGTATAATAATTATAATTTGAACGATCTGCTATCAATTTTATTTCAATTAATTGATTTTAAGCTCCATCTTATTGCTGTTTCATCATGTTAGATGGGAAATTCCGATACTCCTGGAAGATTTCATGGAAATCCAATTAAAAAACTGAAACTATTGTAAAATCCTTTCAAAAGCCTATAGATCCTCGAGCTCCCTGGATTATATCGAACTGATATTCTCAAATTCTAATTAAATTTTTAAATATTGTGAAATTTATAACACCAATTAATCCAGTATCCTCAAAAACGCGTATCCATAATTATAAAATTCAGAACTATGATGAATTTCACGCTTCTAGATTCTCAAAACCTCCCAATCTATTATCAGTTCATCCTTACGTCTTGTTGTTAAGAAGCCGCTACTTGGAGATCATTGATTAATTAAAAGGAAGGCAAACCATTAAAATTGATTCGAGAAATTATAATCATCGTTCAAGGTTCGTATAGGCTGTCCAAGCTGAGAAGACATTCTGGCAAGCTGGGAAAATTGCTCCAGCTCGGTCAATATTGGTTCAAAAATTATAAATTTGGTTTATAATTGTAGAAAACATTCTAATCTACAATTTTAGAACAAAAATAACATTTTCAAACCAATATCGATCGAGCTGGAGTCATTTTCCCAGCTTGCCAGAATGTCTTCTTTGCTTGGACAGACTATAGATGAGAGGCTTTCGTAACTTCGCCTTCAATCTGTGACACGGCAACCGGTCTGACATGAGCTCATTGTCAAGTTCAAAGTCAATGTGAGACTTTCACTTTTTAGTGGAGCTGCTTCATAAGGTTTAAGTTTAGCGGTATATATAGCTTATCTCCAATATAGCTATAGTTTTCTTTTGTGGCTGGCTATAGATGAAGTTTAGCTTCAGCGACTAAGCACTAGAAAGTATTACCATAATATTATTCTAGCGTTAGAGTAATTTCTTCATTCAAGTCATATTTGTTCAATCATTGTTATTGATACAATCTATTCATTCAAAGCAGTTGCACATATTTCTGTCATAGTAATAATACACGATTGATCAAAACAATTATCTTTATTAAACTGGCTCATAGTCATTATTAAAAGTGTGGAATTGCATTTCAGGAGAGGTCAATTGAGCCAAAAATGTAGATAAAACCCAAGTAATCAGCATCAATCTGATAGTATTGATAAGAACACTCACCTGCATATTTGTCAAAAACTTATTGCTCATTGTTAAAATTTAATTATTTATTGTTCATTACACAATTGTTTGGCATTCTAGTAAGTAATAGTGGCCAACATAACCCTCAATTTATTATCATTGTTTTCATAGTTCCAGATAGCCAAATTGTTGAAACTGGCAAATTATGGTCAGCTGTTCATGACATGCCAATAATATTATATTATATCATAAGATATTGTAATCCTCTCTCAAATATTATTTTCTGAATTAATTACCTCAGCAAACAATTAAATTTTTTTATCATTCCTCATTTAAATTCACTCTCTTAGAAAATTTACATCCCCCACCCCTTTCTAGAAACTTCTAGAAGTTTAGGAAGAAGTAAGGAATGTACTTCCTGAAAGGGGTTGTAACTCACTCTCTCTCGGGCGGGCAAGGAGAAAACGGTCAAAAGTGCATAAGTGATTATAGGCTGTGTGAATTTTTTGTGAAAATTAAAAAAGTGTCAAGTGCGACGTATTTAATCAAATGCTCTACCGGAGAATCAGAGGCTGATTGACTTCAACAGGTGAAATTCTTCCTACCCACGGAAAAATAAAGGACCCGAAGATTAGTGAAAAAAAAATGTTATAATAGTTAGCCTATATTTATCTACACTCAAATTTCAAAAACGTTTCAAATAATTCCTGAATCATGAATTTCACGTTTGAAAGTGATGTGATATTATAACCTCTTACGAACTACAGAAACTTTTATCGTAATTCAAAATACATTTAAAGAACAAAGTATAGGCGAAGCCTAGTAATAAGGGTAAAGCCTGTTTTTTGATCTCCCAAATCATTGAAAATTTTCTTTCATAAGTGTAACAATATTAGTAAATGGATCCGTGTTTCGGATGGACACGTTAAGCCGTCGGTCCCGGCTGCCTAAAAACGGTCGTTAAGTCATGTCAGAGGCCCTGAAATTGATCAGGAGCGACCTGAAACTCTGACACCAGACCTGAGCCAGCCAGGTTACACAATTATTATTATTATTATTATTAGTATTAGTATTATTATTATTTCAATCAATATGAATTTTTATTACTGTCAGTCCGAACTTACAGTGGATGTGGACCCTAACATATTTATCAACATATATGTTCATGATAACTACTCACTTTTCAGAGATTTCCATAAAGAAATCTTCACTTTTCAAATTATACATATATTAATATAACTCAATACACGTGTGTATCCACTAGAGCCAAGACAAGACATCTTCTAGTCTTCAATACTAATAATGATGGCATCACTATAATCCACTTGCCGAAATTAGATTTGTTTGAATAAACATGATTGGTTTCAATCTATCATCTCCTAAAAGCTATTTATAGCTGGAGAACCACTCTGAGCCCCAACTAGCGCACCACTTCAACATTGATAGCTTTTCATTAGTGCTCTCTCAACCAATTAGAATGATTGATAAATAGCAACTTGCTGCTGCTTCAGTGCAGTCAATAAAAATATCCGGAATGATTCAATCCTATTAAGATCCATGGTAACATCCGAGAGAGGTATTATAATACGGACATTTAGTATCCATTCATAATATAAAGTACAATTTATACTAAACTGTAACTGGTCCCAGAAGCAATAAACTGCATAGCAGTTTAAGAACGCCCTCTCCAAATTAAGCTTAGGCTGTTTTGTGGATCAGTAATCTTAATGTTGAATGAAGTTGAGAGCTCTGATTCATTTATTGACGATAATGTTGTCATTACATCCAATTCGAATCAATTAGTCGAGAGTTTTATGCATCTTTTGAATAAGTATTTTGTTTTTAAATAGATCTTGTTCACAATTTGAATTGATTAGTTGAGATTTTTATGTATCTCAAATGTTTTAGAATAGATATTCTTGCAGCCAATGATGAAGACTGGAAAATGCATTAGTATTAGCTTCTAAAGTGAAATTAATAATGCTTGGTTCAAAACATCTGCCATACAATTCAAATAACTTTTTTATTAGATAATTGATTTCAATACTATTATTGATTCATCTATAGTTATATTCCGATGTTAGACATAAAATCAACTCAAACGTCATATTACCGACGTTTCTCTCAACTGATATTCAGGACTATCAATTGGATTTAAAATAATAACTTCACGTGATACTGTCAGTCTAATGCCCGGTTTTTCCAAGCACACTCAAATTTGAGGGACCCTAAAGTTTACTACACTTTACTACATTTCCTATACTTATCATAGAAAATGTCAGCTGATCATCAAAATTTGAGGGTCCCTCAACTTTGAGTGTGCTTGGAAAAACCGGGCATAATTGGTATTTATGTCTTCAGCAATAAGCCTTAACATTCAAAATGTATATTTTTATCAATGAGAAAACTTCATCAATCTGAAACTTTATCAATCTTATAAAAAACCCGTTCAATATAAGTCATATTGAACGGTTTTGCCTACATCTTCATCCAGTAAGATTTTTCTTGTAATAATCTAAATACTGTGGATATTCCATTGAGAAGGCTCGTTTATTATCGTTCAACACATTCGTAGTGATAACACAAATATGAATAACATTGATTATACTTGTCTGAATGATATAATATTTATTTATTTATTTATTAATCTATTGGAAAACACACATCGGTTGGAAGAACAGGCATAGCCCTTGGTATTTCAAAACACAATTTTCATTAAAATATAGTTCAAAATTTGAGGTTACAAGTCCAAGTTTCTTCTTCAGCCGAAGTTTTCTCACTCAAAAAAATGATCTGAAAGTGATTATAATTTATTATTTATTATTATTATTATTATTTATTTATTTAATAAATATATGAAAGTATTGCTGACTCCAGATTGTTAGACGGTATAGTCTGTTTCTTTTCTCTTCCAACAGCTGATGTTGTCAATTATAGTTGTCATAAGATGATGTTTTCTTTTCTAAATTGAAAGAGACAATAGATGCCTTACATCAGCTGTTTGGAGATTATATCACAAACAAGAAACAGACGAAACCGCCCAAATTAAACGTTCAACAAAATAAATTCAATGCAGTGATTCGAAGCTTGATGGCAGCCATTTCACTTGAAAGTAGCAGTGTGGCATCAGCCAATGGGAATGCAGTGTGGGCGTGGTTTACTAAGTGTGGTCGCATGTGATTGGTCGACGTTGAGTGACTTGTCAGCTGACGTTGAAATTGTAATCCACCAATAGAAATGAAGGGCGTACATTCAACAGGTTTCTTGTAGTAATACAATCGTGTATGGTGTATCGACTTTCATTGTAGTTTGATTGAACTAAAAACATCGAATTTGAAGAAGCTCGATAGTATTCAAGTTTATTCGATTGTAATACTGTAATAATTCGATGTTAAGTTTATTCGATACTAATGAATTAGTATCAATTTTTCATCAATTTGTGAATGAAAACTTGATCATTCTATATTATCAGCTCAGTTAAAGAATCCTAAATTACACTGACGGCTTGTGCTCACGAAACAAGTGAAGTGCTCGTATCTTCTACTGCACAGCACTTCACCTGTTTCATGGGCACGAGCCGCCAGTACTAAATTATCATTGTTGTTTCTACTCCATTAGGCCATTAGACTCCATTAGGCACTAACTTTTTCCATTGAAGAACTTATTTTAAAAACATAGCTTCCAAAGAGGGCCCTTATATAGATAGGTATAGAATGACAATAATGTTCACTTAACCTTATTTTAAATCCTCAAACCCTATACCTAGAGAGGCTCCAGAAAGGAACGTTATATTGGTAGAAGAATAATAACTTTGTTAGCTAAACGTAAAGTTAAAAACCAAATCCAAGTAGTTTACTGAATTCTTCTCATTCCACCTCTCCCAGCCAATCATAGGCTACTTTTCTTCCGCATTGTTGTAGTGAAAAATGCATCGCCGGATCGCCTGAAGCCCGCCGATTATTAATTATATTGGTACTCATTATAATTTAATAGCTGAAGATGTTTTAAAGCCGACTGGAAACTCGATTGCAGACCACTCCTTCAGCCTCCTAATGCGTTCTAAGGTCTTAATCTTCGTGGAAAAAGCCTATGTTGCTTGAATTATGATTGCAGCATTATAGTAACATTAGTGTTATGGTGTCGGGTTATAGTTATATGAGTTTTGTACT
This sequence comes from Sogatella furcifera, assembly GCA_017141385.1. Lineage (NCBI taxonomy): Eukaryota > Metazoa > Arthropoda > Insecta > Hemiptera > Delphacidae > Sogatella > Sogatella furcifera. The sequence goes on from CM029551.1 coordinate 35,127,812, forward strand.
ATGTAGCGTGCCTGAGGGCGAGCAATAGTTAGCCGTACTTATAGTGGTGCTTAGAATAGTTTGTTGATAAATAATGAGGATGATTGGACCCTACCACATTCTCTCTCGCACTCACTTACTCTCTCTCACTCACTCCCAATCTCACTCTATCTCTCTCACCCCTCTGTCCCATTATTATTCCCATTCCTTTCTCGAAATTACTCACTCACTCTGTTTTCTTCTAGGATGCGAACAATCTCATTGAACTCTTCATGCCTGCAGAAGGTAGTGGTCTACCCAAGCAAAGTAGACCCTCTGTCAAGATGAGAAAACGACTCAAGCTCGGTCAAAATTGGTTTAAAAATTATCAATTGGATATCAAATTCTATTAAACAATATGATCTGCTATTAAGACCACATTTATAATTCTTGAACAAATAGTGACCAACCTGGAATCATTTTCCCATCTTGCCAGAGGGCCTTCTTCGCTTGGACAGTCTATAGTGGTAGTCTGTCCAAGCAAAGAAGACATTCCAACAAAATGAGGAAATGTCTGTCGCTAGGTCGATATTGGCTCAAAATTCGGCAATTTGCTCTCAAATTGTGGATAACGGTCTGTTCTACAATTTGAGAACAAATTCATCATTTTTAAACAATATTGGACAATCTGAAGTCATTTTCCCATCTTGCCAGAATGTCTCCTTTGCTTGAACAGGACTATAGCTTAACTTGATCCTTCATCTCTAAGGTAGCCTTTCCAGTTGTGGCTGTTATTTATATTACGATGATGAGAATTACTTGCCAATTAAACTGCGTAATTGTGACAACTAAATAAAATTACCTACAGCTTGTTAATGAACTTGAATGTGTATATGAATAGGTTCATAAGTTATTTTGCAACTTGTTGGGACGGTCTGCAAAGATATTGGCGAGTCATCCTACCAAGCAAGTCAAAACCAAGGTTCATATATAATATACTAGCCGGCAGGCTCGCTTCGCTCGCCTTCTCCGCCTAGCCAGGGAGCTCCGCCCCCTGGACCCCCGACAGTATCAGCAGTGTCAGTGAGTCAAACAGGCTCGCTTCTCTCGCCTGCATAACCTCTGTCAGTGTAAGCTGAGACAAACAGGCTCGCTTCGCTCGCCTGCAAATTCGGCTCAGGAGGGATTCAAAATTCATTGAACACAGCATTTCTAGACCTAATCTGGACCTGTTTCAAATTTCAACATTTTCTACCTATTTATTCTCGAAAAATCCAAGAAAAGCTCCGAAAATTCCGAAAAATAGTAAAACGCTAATATTGAGCGTAACCTTGGGAACTATATCGGACATAGTTTGAAACTTAATTCAATATCTTTCAAATTAGTTCATCTATAATCTCGCTGAACCATTCAATTTACAGTAAGAATTGGTCGTATGAAGGCGGAAGATATGCAACCCGCAATACATCTACAATTTAAAAAATACTGATGAGTGGCGTAATCTTGAACGGAATTCAAAAAATATTTTAACACAACATTTCTAGACCTTATCTGAACCTGCCTACCAAATATCAACATTTTCTACCGATTAGTTCTCGAAAAAAATTGAGAAAACGCTGAAAAACTATAGAAAAATTTTAATATTTTGCGTTATCCTTGGAAAGTTTCTAAAATCCGTTCTTAGCGCGCGTCTAAACGTCCAACTGAACATGTCTGCCAAATTTGAACGCATTCGCTTCAGTGGATTTTTAGTTCTGGTGATGAATGAATGAATGAATCAGTCAGTCAGTGCCATTTCGCTTTTATAGATATGGATTATTGGTTCTATACTAACCTTGAGTGAAAACCACCCAACTCCTTGGCTTCAGCAATATTGAAGTGTACTTGTTTCTCGTGCTGTTCTAATGTCTTGCAGATTCGGTAATTATCATAGGAGCTAGCGAACGAATCAAATTGACTTGATCAAGTAGATAAGTACTAGAAACCCTATTTGATTCAATATTCGGTTCACTCGTTAGTATCCATCGATCCATGCTTGTATAGTCTGTGCAAGCAAATAAGACATTCTGGCAAGATGGGAAAATGACTCCTGGTCGGTCAATATCGGTTCAAAATTAATGAATAAAATATTTATATTGTAGATCAGAAAGTTTCCTACAATTTAATACCAAATTTATAATTTTCGAACTAATATTGACCGAGCTGGAGTCATTTTCCCATTTTGCAGAATGTCTTCTTTGCTTGGAAAGACTATACTTACTTGATCAATCCGACTTGACTCGTTTGGTCGACCTCTGATAGGAAAATTTTATTTTGTCAAGGCCTCACAAGAAGAATTCCTCCAATAGTCGACTGTTACAAATCGAAATAAATTAGAGTACCGAATTGCATTTGAAAAATGACAGTAATCCGTTAAATATATTGCTTTACCTTACTTCCATCTATAGCCTTACCTGTCCAAGCAAAGAAGAAATTCTGGTAAGATGGGAGAATAACTCCAGCTCGATCAATATTGGTTCAAATATTATAATTCTGGTCTGAAATTGTAGAAAATATTCTGCTCTACAATTTTTAACCAAATTAATAATTTTTGAACCAATATTGATCAAGCTGGAGTGATTTTCCCATCTTACCAGAATGTCTTCTTTGCTTGGAAAGACTCTACCAAGCCTAATGTAGATTAACAGCGGCTTCACGAAATGAGCGCTTTACACAAGTTTATGGAGTATTATCTGTCAGCATGCGTTTATACGAGTTTGAAACTCCAGCTGTTCAACGCTCATTCTAGGTAGAAATTTAATATCTTTTAAAAATATGGAATCTTCAAAAGATGGAACAAGGAATGAAAAGATATAGAAGAAAATAACAAACCACTTTAGTCATCTCTTCAATTTTTTCATAAATTCTTCTTTGTCTCTCTTTCTTTAGGGTTGTGTGGTAGAGAGGACCAAGAGTCCTTTCTTCATAAATTTCTTCATATATTCTCATATATTTCTTCATAAATCTTTCTTCGTCTGGTAGAGAGGACCAAGAGTCCTAACTCCACCCTTAATAAAGGCAGTAAATCAATCTTTCCTCTTTATTCTCATTTTCAATTTCATCGTTCTGCAGCACAAAACTATCCTTCGAGATTCGAAGGTCTTATTCGAAATCTGGAGATGTAATAACAATAGAACGAGCAACACAGAAAGATTGATAATAATGTAACCAACTGAAAAGGGTAGCCTTAAACTGATTTTCACCTCCTGTTTTACTGAACTTAATTCTCTCCTTATTTCTTAATTCTTCTTCTTCTTAGAATTTTTCTTGAACTTTATTCCTCTTCCTCCTATTCATCTCCTACTTTTTCTCTCCTCTTCTTCCCCATCTCCTCATTTTTCTCCTCATTTATTTTTCAATTTCTTCTCGTTTTTCTCCTTATTTCACTTCTATCCTCCTTCTTTACCTTTTATTTTTCTCCATATTCTTAACTACTCTTCTTCTTCTTCTTCCTCCTTCCTTCTTCTTCTCTCTCCCTCCTTCTTCTTCTTCTTCTTCATCTTCTTCTCTTCTTCATCTTCTTCTTCTTCTTCTTCTTCTTCTTCTTCTTCTTCTTCTTCTTCTTCTTCTTCTTCTTCTTCTTCTTCTTCTTCTTCTTCTTCTTCTTCTTCTTCTTCTTCTTCTTCTTCTTCTTCTTCTTCTTCTTCTTCTTCTTCTTCTTCTTTCTTCTTCTTCTTCTTCTTCTCTTCCTTCTTTCTTCTTCTTCTTCTTCTTCTTCTTCCTTCTTCTTCTTCTTCTTCTTCTTCTTCTTCTTCTTCTTCTTCTTCTTCTTCTTCTTCTTCTTCTCCTTCTTCTTCTTCTTCTTCTTCTTCTTCTTCTTCTTCTTCTTCTTCTTCCTTCTCTCTCCTTCTTCTTCTTCTCCTTCCTTCCTCCTCTTCTTCTTCTTCTTCTTCTTCCTCCTCCTCCTTCTTCTTCTCCTCCTTCTTCTTCTTCTTCTTCTTCTCCTTCTTCTTCTTCTTCTTCTTCTTCTTCTTCCTCTTCTTTTCCTTCACTCTCTCTTTCCTCTTTCTCATTATTTTCTTATTCATATTCTCTTATTCTTTCGTCCATGTGAGTGATAAACTCCGTTCAAAGGACAGCTTTATGATATCTGAGCAGCAGCGCACGTGGCCAGAAATTCTATTAAAACTGAATGATTGTAGGAAGTGAACTCAATTCCCAGTTTACAAGTTTGTCTACCACATAACAGTGGAATGAAGATGAGAAGAAAAAAGATTAAGAAGAAACAGAAATCTGGAATAACATGCCAAGCATTGAGCATTATTATAGTCTGGTCGAGCAGAGAAGACATTCTGGCAAGATGGGAAAATGACTCCAGTTCATGACTCGGTCAATATTGGTTCAAAAACGATGAAATTGGTCCTAAATTGTAGAAAACATTCTGTTCTACAATTTGAGACCGAATATTTTATTTTTGAACCAATACTGACTGAGCTGGAGTGATTTTCCCATCTTGCCAGAATGTCTTCTTTGCTTGGATGGACTATACCAAGAGTAAGTTCGGTCTTCTTTGGAGATTTGGAGTTACTACGAGAGTTGAGTGTTCATGCTTTTTTGAAGATATTTTTGTGGAAGAACATCACTGGTATCGATTGTTTCATAATATGTGCTATGTACAGTCTGTCCAAGCAAAGAAGAGCCTCTGGCAAGATGGGAAAATGACTCCAGCTCGGTCATTATTTTTTCAAGAATTATAAATGTGGTCTTATTAGTAGATCAAATAGACTCCTAAAATTTGAGATCAAATTGATAATTTTCGAATTAATATTGTCCGAACTAGACTTATTTTCCTATCTTGCCAGAGGCTCTTCTTTGCTTGGACAGACTATAGGCCATCTACATCTCCTAACACCTCCTACATCTTACATCCCCAAATGGGAAGATGGGAATGGGGTATTGCCTATCATCTTGAAAGAAAATTTTCATACACAGCTTACTCTTAATTGAAAAAAAAATAACTATTGGAACTGATGTAAATTCGTTATTGATTCAATCCATTATGGACTGATAAAGACATCTCTTTGTGGCTGAGGCCGCACTGCCGATGGGTAGAGCCTGGAGGGTGGAGGGTAGTTGGTAAATCTATAGAACATACATACCATCCACAGTAATACATCGTATGAATGGTATGTGTTCAGCCGCCATCTTGAAATTATTTAATATGGACAACATAACCTCAAAAAACAGAATGACGTCATACCATTCATACGATGTATTACTGTGGATGGTGTGTATGTTCTATAGATTTACCAACTACCCTCCACCCTCCAGGCTCTACCCACCGGCAGTGCGGCCTCAGCCTAATACAGATGGCAATGCTCATCATTAATCAATATTAAGCTGAGAAAAATGGTTATTTATAAAGTATTGTTTGAAGTTGAAAGTAATTCGATTCAAAATCTATGAAAGTTTCCATGACAGTTCTCGAGGAAAAATTAAAGCAAATGTTGACAAAATGTTACAATCATGATAACGTCGTCATAAACGTAAATACAAGTCATAAACAGTTGGTTTGTTAAACAAGGTTTACTAACAGTTTGTCCAAACAAGGCTTTGAGATCTCCTGATGCTACAAGTTCATTGAACTGTTTACATGGTCGTTAGACCTAGTTTGGAGCATCGTATACGCAAGATGGCCCAATTAAAATCAAAACACTACACTCCTCATATAGATTCCAAATCGTAGTGCGTCTGTAAACAATTTTCTGAATTACGTTTATGAGTTGTATTTAGAGCTGTACTCTTCTAATGGTGATACCCTGCAAACCTGGGATTTAATCTACTTGGTCATACCACATGAACCAAACTAGTGAGGAGATAACTGTATAACTAGTTAGGGATAACTAGATAACTAGTGAGGGATAACTGTTCTGAGGATTTTGGCTCATTGAAAAGGAACTGCTTGATACCTCTTGAAATATTAGAATGACTTCTTTATTTCAATGACGTGGCGAAGTTTGGACAGTAATGTCCACTCTACCACTTAACCACGAAAGATGAAAGATAATAATTCCTGGGAAATAAGTTGATTAAAGTGTGAATAAATATTATTATATCGATTGAATGCTATGATTATAGATATAGAGGAGCTATAAATTATGCTTATAGTTCCTCTATGCTTTGATTGAAGATTGAAATAGTTCAATCCATTAGGATTGTTTAATTTCTTTTCAAGTAGACACTATCTCCATCAATATTTACGTGATACGATATTATCACTATAGGCTATAGAGAAACTATCAATATTTCAATGATTGAAATACTGCATTCAACTAATCTATCGTTCAATTACTTTTCAAGAAGATACAATATCATCAAAATTAGATAAATGATACGATATATTTGTCACAAAACTGAACAAGATGTTCCAATAATGATACAAGGCCATCGAAATCAATTGATTCAATTATAATCATGAAATGTCCTCTGTATCTCATAGTAGGATATTGTATCATATTTCTCTAAAAACCAACTAGGATACAAGATCTTACAATAACATGCAGAAGACTTCTCTTCTTCTCTATCTCTCTAAACTTGATTATTAAAGCAAAAGATGAAATTAGTATAATTTTTAATTTGCGTAATCTAGGATTTGAGTCGATGTATTTTGTAATTGACATAAATAAAGTAAATGAATCTGAATCCCCTTTTGCTTCACAGCGTCGGGATAACATACAGAAAACGATTTATGATTATATTAATTGGAATAATAGATTTTAATGGCCCTTTATCATTATTAAAACGTCTTGTCATTATTAAACGTATTGTTTTGTTTTCTCGATTGAATTTGTAATATTATTGATTTCAAGCGCCGTAAAGTAACAGTATATTACAAAATAAAAATGATTTTATTGTTCAGTTCCTGCTCAGCTGTATGGAAATCTTGATGAAATCAACGGCCGCAGAATGATGTCAATCAACAAATTTATTCCTTATTAAACTCTGCCATGGGATGAAGTCATTTTGCAATGTGAATAGTTTTATTTGATACTCATGAAAAACACAAAAAACCTGTGAAGGTCGATTTGTCTGATATGATCCCATTTAATCCTTGCAAATCTAACACAACGAAAGTCTTTGTACACTATTTATTATGACGCGAAGCGGCCAGACAGTATTCCCTATGTCTGTCCACACTTGATCGATTTTTTGTGCGGCACGGCATGCTACCGCACATGCAGTATGCGGTGCAGCACAAAAAAACGATCACGATTAAACATGAAAAATATTTATGGGATTGGAGAGATAATTTAAGCAAGCTGCAAGACATGCTACCGATGTTAGAGCATGCTGCGCAGCACACAAAAGTCAACCCACGGAGTGAAAAATATACGGAAGCCGCCGAGATACGGAGATACGATGCCTAATTTCAAGCTAGTTGCCACTTGAAGCGAAAAATGAGCGAAAAAAAACAAAGAGCATCTTTGTTAAGCAGAGATGAAGGCGTTAGTCGCGTAACAGCTGGGCAAAAATCACTTTACAAACTTCTTGGTCATTTCTTTTCTTCTGTCTTTTTATACTCTTCTATCAATTCTTTTAGTGCTAAGTTTTATTCTTTGAGTAGTTGTGAAATTGATACTGTGGTAGTTATCCATAATAAATGAAAAGACAAGATGTTGTGGAACCATTGATTTATTAGAAAATCGAGATACCGGTTTCGGTTGATGCACCATTATCAATCTCTGGTAAACAATCTTGTTTATCAGAGATTGATAATAGTGTAACAACCGAAACCGGTATCTCGATTTTCTAATAAATCAGTGGTTTGACAACATCTTGTCTTTTCATTTACTAAGTTTTATTCATGAATGTTTTATTCTATTGGTCTTATTCATTTTATTTCTCATCTTCATATTTTTGAACTCTTGTCAATCTTTATTAGCTCTTTCTCATATTAGTTTCTCCTTATTCTTATTTCCTTGTCCTTCTCTTCTTTTCTTCTTCTTATTCTTTTCCTGGTCATTATTTTTCATATATTTTTCTTTCTCTTCTCTGTCATCAATTTCCTTTTTTGCCTTCTACTATTACATTTTATAGTACTTCTAAATTCCCTTTCTAATTGTCCTCCTCTTCCTCCTCATCCACCCTTTCTCTCTTCCTCCTCTTTTTTCTCCTTCTCTTCCTCTTCTCCTTCTTTATCTCCTCTAAACCCTATCCTCTTCCTCTCCTTCGTCTCCTCATCCCTCCATTCCATCGTCTTTATCAACCCGTCTATATTTGCTCCTCTTTTCACTTGTATCCTTTTCTTTTCTCTATTCCTCGTTTCAAATTGAGACTTCGTTCAAGAATAGTTGAGCTTGAACCCTCACCACCACCAATTATCACTTCATTAAATTCCTCTCCTACCACTATAATCTGTCCAAGCAAAGAATACATTCTGGCAAGATGGGGAAATAATTCCAGCTCGGTCAATATTGTTCTAAAAATCTTGAATTTGGTCTCAAATTGTGGACCAGAATATTCCCTACAATTTGAGATTGAACTAATAATTTTTGAACCAATATTGACCGAGCTGGAGTCATTTTACCATCTTGCCAGAATGTGTTCTTTGCTTGTCTATTGACTATACCAATAAACTGTCTCGACTGACAGTATCAAGAAGTAGCTAATAACTGGGCCACTAGTCTTATTTTCTGCTCTCAGTAGGCAGTGGGCTAAACAAATATAAGAGACACATTGACCTGTATTGTGATAGGGCCTACGCCAAATCCAACCTTTCTGGTAGGCTTGGTTTCCAAGTATTTTGGAATTTTCTATATTACAGAGGGCAGAAATTGGGTTATCAAAAGATTGGACCCGAACTAGATTCGAAACTATTTTGGTAGGGTTGAATTCAAAGTATTTCGGAATGAACGGGAAACTTTCCAAGGTTATAATTGGGTGATTAGAGGATTAACAAATGATTACTGGACCAAACAAACTATTTTTTATGTGTTTGACTGAAAACATCCAAGATGATTAGAAAAACTCTATTTCAAAAGGGTCAAAAATACTTTCAACTAATAATTATTCATAATCATAATCATATTTCCTTCATCTCAGGGCTACTTTCATCACTGTTTTTTATTTTAAATAGTATCACGGTACCCTTTTCAGTTATTTTTTACTGAAGAATCACATGTTACAAATCATTTGCTCATTTACATTCGAAAATGACTATTAATAGTCGAAACATGTAATGCTTCAGTAAAAAATAACTGAAAAGGGTACTGTGATATTATTTAAAATAAAAAATCATAATCATATCTATAATTCAGTAGAACTATTAGTTCACAGAATATCTATTCATGAATTCTAGTATAATTCCTAATCAGAAAAAACTAGTAACCTTTATACTTATGTCACACTCTTAATGATATATTACCTATATCTGAATTTAGGTTCAACTAGAAAACTATTAGATAAGTTACCGAGTGATGATACTAATCCCAAGATATAATCACATTGATATCCCAAGTTAGGAACGGATACTAGTATAGGTCTTTCCTATGTTATTATAACATTCTAGTATTCTAAGATTTTAGATATAATCACATTTATTGTGATTCAGTAACCGATCCCAGTATAGGTCTCGCCCATGCTATGATATTCTAGTATCCTAAGATTCTAGATGGATGGTGGGCTAAGTTACCCATGACGTAAGGCTGTCTGGTCAATGGAGGTAAGAAGGATTTATGACATTACCTAATGAGATGTTTCCTTTCTTTTATACACACCTGACACTTCTCATAGATGCGGAGAGTTGGTTTTTGGTTGATGTTCTTGTGAGCATGCCGACTCATTCAATCTAACCGTCACAAGAAGATTCCCGAGGTATTAGTCTGTCCAAGTAAAGAGGACATTCTGGCAAGATGGGAAAATGACTTAAACTTGACCAATATTGCTTCAAAAATGATTAATTTGGTATCAAATTGGAGATCAGAAAGTTTTCCACAATTCGAGACCAGAATTGTAATTTTTTAACCAATTTTGACCGTCCTGGAGTCATTTTCCCATCTTACCAGAATGTCTTCTCTGCTCGATCAGACTTTGAATAACACGGAGAAGACCAGGCGTTAACTATGCAAATGAAGCCTGTGAATGGGTTATAGCCGAATTTCCATGAGAAACAGATTGTCGCCTTAATATGCGGGCACTCCGTCAATTCCAGACTGTCTTCAAATAGCGTAGCCAACTGCGGTCGACGACTGATTTTGACGTGATCCAATGTTTGCTGTTAAGGTGGTAGGTTGAAAGGTTCCACGAAATAAAAAAGAGGATTATTGATTCACGAATTTAGTCCGGTGTGCGGTGTGAGAGACTTATTGAATTTTTTTCATCACCTTCGTCGCATCATTCCAAGTCAGGTGAGTTTGCAAATGGAATCGTACATCACACAAACATAAAAGATAAAAAAATTCTCTCCGGCAGCTGGCGGAAAGAGTGCATTTCAAATGCAATTCTATGATAGCTCAAATCATATGACTTATAATAAGCTATTCAGGGTGTGAATTCAAAAGTGCCGTTTTCGAAAAACCCATGAAAACACCATTCTTGGCATATTATTCGCCATTTTCTCCGCCATTTTTGATTGGATTTTTCCGTTCATGGCTCAAATTGTAGGGCATAATAAGGGTATTATAGACACCAATTTTCAAAACGATCAAGTAATTTGTCGATTTGTAGTGATTTTTCAAAAATTTCATCCCCTAATTTCACCCACTACCCTTGGACCAATTTGGCTGGTTAACGAACTTGACCAAGATATTAGCACTAATGATTTTTTGCAAAATGCGGTCGCTCTCCGACAAGCCCTTCAGGAGTTATCGTGTTCACAAGAATCTGTAAATATTTAAATATATAAATAAATATATGGAGATATATGAATTTGAACGGACATCAAATTCGTGTTCTAGGGGCTCGGAAACGTGTAAAAAATATATCACATCATAGATTTTCGATTGTCAGGGCAAGACCAATAGTGCATTTTTTCGAATACAATGCACTAAAATAAAGGTGAATGAAAGTTGATTCAAACCGAATTAATATAAGTTAATCGTTATTGAATACGATCTTGCTTCTTCAATGTAGTTTGAAAATAATCAATATTTAATCACTCAATTAAAACGGTATTCTATGTATTTCAAAACATGTAGGAGAATGATTAACAATTAACTTGGAAAAGTAAAAAATTACTATTTGAACACAAATAGCTGCCTAACTCTACTAAAAACTCTATATAATAAGATAAATTCAGCTAGAAATATGACTGACCCACTTGGCAACAAACTGAATAAGCCAGTTTAAGTGAGCCATTATTGTTATTATTACATTTTCACGCTCTTCAAACAGTAATGACTTGTTTTTAAATTTGAAAGATAAATGTTCATAATATCTCCCATTCTGAAATGATCATTTAATGGTCTGATAAATTTTACAATTGGATATCACTACAACTAAAAATAAATTCAAATAACTCTGCCAGTATTTTTTCAGATGAGGAAAAAATATTCGAAGATGGGAAAAAATTATTCGAAGATGAGAGTTGTTCCAAGTTTTAAGTCAGTAAAGTAATTCTATCCCATTATCATGTGAGATTATGTCAGCTAAAAATTTTTCCCTCTATTATCCATTAGTATTCTACATCTTTTAAAAAAACTATTGGCCGATAATGATTTTCAACTGTATTAATTGCAGAATTTCAAACAAAGACAGATGACATTTGCATTTGTTGTTTGAAACATATCAGATATTTTCAAGGTGGGAAATGAATGCAAGTGAATTTTATGCAGCGTTCAACCTTGTTATTCTACATAAAGGTATCACATACCGTTGACTTTTATCTTAATGGATGGGTGCCAAGTTTTGCATGCGACATAAATAATTATGTGTTCGTACATTTTATCTAATCAAGATTCGAAAATGAGAATGTGGAACTCATTCAAGTTGAAAACAATAGAAAAAAAACATATTTTATAGAAATTCAACTGAGTTGTGGTCGATATTGTAGAAACGTTCCATGATGAAATAAAAACACATAGACATTGTCACCTGTGTGGTCATGAAACAATGGTCGTGTACCAATAAATAGAGAGTAGAAAATTGACAAAATCACAGCGTTCAACTTGCTGTTATTCTACATAAATTGAAGAATAGAAAAATAACAAACATACCGTTGACTTATTAGTTCTGTAATGGATGCGAATTGCCAAGTTGTGCATGCGACAGTATTTTTGTTAGGATAATTATGTGTTCTAGAGTACATTATTATCCAATCAGAAGTTCGAAATTCGTTGATGAGAATGTTAGGAACTCATTCAAGTTGAAAACGGAATAAGAGAAATAATATTCATATTGTACAGTATTCCATGAAATTCAACTGAGTTGTGGTCGACCCTGTGTGATGCGTTCCCATGACTGGAAACGTAAAAACACATAGACATTGTCACCTGTGTGGTCATGAAACCATGGTCATGTACCAATAAATAGAGTAGAAAATTGACAAATGGATACTGTGTTTCAGTTTATCAAAAGCATAGACTATAACTATACAGCTTGAAAATGCCTTATAATAAGTGTGAATAAGTATTACTATAGTATTCGAGACTAGTAACTAGTATTTTACCCAGCCCATCTAATGGCATCATTCATGAACTGACAAATTGAAGCATATAATTTGAAATAACATGCACAAATTAGTCTTGAAGGATAGTTTTATGAGAATATATTTCTACACGTTTAATATAACCCCAGAGTTTTGATATCAGGCTTATCACATTCATGGTATTACATCATATATATTTATATATGTTAGGATTCTTGTTAATGGGATTAACTCCTGAACAGTATTTACGGAGAGCCTCAAGAATTATGCAACAGTATTAGAGAGTCATTATTCGTTGATGATCTGTCGAGTCAACTTACGTTAAGCAGCATATTCAACGGAAGGGGTAACGGAATGAAAGATTTTGAAAAATCACTACAAATTGACCAATGACTGTAGCTAAGAGTATTATTTCTGTATGCCCTAACTATTATGCCATCACTGAAAAAATCAATCAAAAATGTAGAGTTTCGAATAATATTCTGTAATTGATAAGTAGTTTTCATGGGTTTTTTGGGAAATAAACTTTTGAATTCATACCCTGAAAAGCTCATTATTAAGTCATATGATTTGAGCCATCATAGTGCATCGCCTCTTGTACCGCCAGTATTCCATGAAATTATTCTGTTAAATAATAATCACAGTAACCCTGCAATCATAAATATAGTGTATACATTGTTTCATTAGACGTGACAAATGTTTGTTTGGAAATACAAAGATGAGAATACAATACAATACAAGAAATACATTTTCATTTTCTTATACCGCTAAAAATGGATACTGTATTTCAGTTATAACTATAAGCATAGACTATTAACTATACAGCTATAGTACATGAGATGATAACTATAATAACCAACGTAACTATGAATGAGAGTAATATATAGTATCCTTAGTATAACTAAGTATAGTCTAGTATTTGCAACTTCATCTCATGGCTACTTTTACTCAAGCTGTTTTATTGGTTTCATTTCAAATACTAATCACAGTAACCTTGATCTCAATCATTTTAGGCGCAATTTGCATCTACATGTTCGACTATTCATTTTCATAATACTTGAAAGATACATATTGACCAATACAATACATTCAACCACATTTTGCGGAGGAAATTCTTCTTATACGCTGTAAGACTATAGTAGGATAATTAACTGATAGGATGAGAATATTAACAGTTTTGGGAATATAAGGATAGGATATTAACTGTTAATAACCAACGTTATGTGATAAAGGAATACAAATCATGCATTGTATATAATAGTCTGTCAAGCAAAAAGACGCCTTGTCGGTGGCAAGCATGGGAGAATGACTCAAGCTCGTGTATTCGGACATTGCTTATTCAAGTGCCATTCCTAAAAATTATCAATTTGACGTCAACAAATTGATAGGAAACAATTTGATCTACAATCAAGACCAATGTTGTCAGCTTGGATGTTAATTCTTGAAATCGAAAAAGAGATATTGACGCTTTGCATTAGCTGGAGGTTACATTTTCCCATCTTACCATGAGGAGTCTTCTAAGTTGCTTTAGTCAGACTATAGTGCATACGCTAACTGATAAAGTGACAGGATATTACAAGACTGTTTGATTATGCATGCAACCTAGTGAATCATCGATATTCTATGTGATACGGAATACATAATTTCTTGTACACGTGTAGCATTTTAGTTGAAACTGGAGAAATGTTGGATTATCTTGACCTTGTCGATGAATTTTCATACTAGTTTGAAAGTCTATGAGAATAATCAGTGATATGTCATTCGGATCTATTGCTTATTCAAAATGGGACTGCCATTCCCTATTACAGACCGATTCAAAGTGGCGGTAGAAATCCACTGAACCGATAGGCGGATTTCATCTGCTCCTTGTGCTCAACAGCTATCGTTGTCAGACGCGGATGTTAGGATTTTGAAATCGATAAGGATACGCCAAATATCAGTTTTACGCTTTGCATTCAGCGTTTTCTCAGTAGGTTACATCACGTACATGAGACAGGAAAACCGCCTTAATATTTGGTGAGGCGCCTTTGGCATTCATAAGATGTCTGAAAATAGTTCCTCACAGATACCATGCAGACTATTTCATTGAAATCGTTCAAAGAGTACAACCTAGTAACAATCACTACTCTTTCAACAACAGTAAACATAATTTCTTGTACACGTGTTGCATATTATTGAAACTGGAGACCAATGTTTCTTATCTGCAATTTTCAGCAAGATCATAGATGAACTAATTCATACTAGATATTGAATCAAGTCTATCAAGAAGATCCAATTTTTTTCAAGATTTAAGATTCAGATTCAATATTCCTGTGGATTAGGTATTGATGAAGTCTAGATTCAAGAGTCACCAAATTCAAGATTGCTCTTAGGTGGGTGACCAGTATTTGTGATACATTGGCGAGGAACCTGCCGTGAAGATTTTTCAAGAATTCAGATTGTGTCAATAATTCAAAGATTCATAGATTCAAGATTCGAGAATTCAAGCTTCAGGCTTCAATTTTCAATCTTCATCCTTCAGATTTCAAGATTCAACGATATCGATTTACTTTCCCCTTTTCGCAATGATCTCGACAACACCCTTTTACTGGGCCACTCCCAAAGATTTTTAAATAGGTTCTGGAATCCAGAATAAAGTCCAGGCGGCCAGACACTATAAGTCCAAGGCTATCTGGCGTATCACAGAGATACAAAGTCAGGTTTCCCTACGGAGAATTAGATTGGTCAGACAAGAACAGGGAGGTCTCGTGAGCTGTTTAAATAAACAAAAATATGTTCTGCTTTTTGGTAGTCTGTCCAAACAGAAGACACTGTGGCAAGACTAGGAAATTACTCCAGCTCGGTCTATATTGAATCAAAAATTATGAGTTTGATCTAAAATATTGTAGGTCAAATCTTTCCTACAATTTGAGATCAGATTGATGAATTTTTGAACCAATACTCGACCGAGCTGAAGTGAGTGTTCCTAAATCTTGCCAGAATGTCTTCTTTGCTTGGACAGACCATCTGGGAACGTGATCGATCAACGCCCCAGAGCTTTCTTCCTCTGCGATTGTCGACTGATTTTGATTGATCGTCTGTATCGAAATGATACAGAGTGTTCTAAGAACTATCTAAAGAATTCATCAATTCGGCAATGGAGCAGTCACATTCAGCTAAAAGCATCATCTGCTAATATCAGCAGTCACTACCAGCTGATGTTTTGATGTTAAAAAAACTCAATATTGACTTTATATTTATGAATTATTTGTGAATTTTTCCTGTTGATAAGATAGTTGCTACTAGAGACTGTATAAATCTGATTAGATTGTTAATCCAAATTCTCTATAGAGATTGTATATATCTAATCTTATTATTATACAGTCTTTATAGTTCCTACTACCATTTGATTTGAATAAGAAACTCAATATAGACTTTCTTATAATTTCAATCAAAAAATCAACTGGTGATTGGCAATAGCATTATTTTTAGCTGAATGTGACTGCTCTATACATAATAAGTGTTTTTATCGAAGTAAAAGATTGGAAATTCTAAAAAAGGCCTCAAATGCTCGAAAGAGGGATATTTAGTTTTCATTTTCTTGAAACATTTTTATTATTCACTAACTATAGTGTTAGTCATATTATTCTCTTCCTCATTGCGCATAAATTCCTTATACGTTGTTCTAAAAATCCAGTTCAAGTCTTTAATAAAATCTGGCTATAAGAGATGAATAATATCTCTGGCTAATCTGGCTGAGAGAATAATTTTACTGTTATGTTAACTTTTTAAGGAGACTATCTAGTTTAAACGTTCACAAATACAATTTATAAATACAGTAGAGAAATAGAAAATTTTCATTCAATATTCCAAGTAACCTAGTGTTGATGGTGATTTAGACATAGGCTAAGTAACGACAAGAAAAATTGTTCTCAATATGGTTCAATTGATTTATTTCAACAAAACCTAAGAGTTTTTTGTGTTACTTGAGTGTTGGCAGAGTCATCAATCAGTAACATCGTCAATGTTATCAAAAAATTGAATAACTTGATTTGGAATGCTTGATTCATGCATTTGTAATAGACCTTAAATAGAGAAATACTGACTAATACTTGTGATAAGGAATAATATTTGGGTGGAATAGAAAAATGAGGAAGGAAAAAATGTGGCTATCAAAACCAACCTATATAGATTCATACAACATTCTTTGCCACCTACTATTTTGTATGGATCTAAACCATACTTTGACTAATATTTAGGATAAATAAAAATATTTTGGGGCAATGAAAAATATGGCTATCCAAAAACAACCTATTATTCATAGAACATTCTCATAAATGAATCAGATTGATAGAATCGAACGCTTTTGTTCAACTTGACTGCTAATTCAATGAAACTCATTGTTCCATCAGTATGATTCATATAGTCAGTCCAAGCAAAGAAGACATTCTGGCAAGATGGGAAAATGACTCCAGCTCGCTCAATATTGGTTCAAAAGTTAAAAATTTGGTCTCAAATTGTAGGAAATAATCTTTTCTGCAATTTGAGACCAAATTTATAATATTTGAACCAATATTGACAGAGTTGGAGTAATTTTCCCATCTTGCCAGAATGTCTTCTTTGCTGGGACAGTCTATACACTGTGAAACGTCCACAATGACGTCGAGATTAATGAATGGAGACGAAAGGTTTCTGCCCGAAGGTGTTCCAACACTGGCAGCTCGTGCTCATGAAACAGGTGAAGTGCCCGTATAATTTAATGTACAGCACTTCACTTGTTTTGTGGGCACGAGCCGCCAGTGTGTTCCAATAATATTTCAATGTCTGTCTGTGAGTTCACAGTACATAATTCAATTAGGCCAAGTTGGTGCAGCTCTTATTTTCATTTTCTTACTATTGCCAGGGGTCAGGCCACCCAAACACGCGATTAGTTTGTGTGAGAAATTGCAAATATCTTTTATACCGTACATAATTTTTCACAAATGCATTTCATCACATTCATCACTTCCATCTATTAGGAAGAATTCAATCATTTAGAATATTTCGAATTCCATTCTATCTAAATTAATTCATAGATAGACCTAATATGAAACTTTAAAAAATGATTACAAACAGAGTACCCTTTAAATTTTTTTTCTTTATTCCATCTTGATGTAAAATAAAAAATATTTTTAAAAGGGTATTCTGATTGTAATCATTTTTTAAAGTTTCAAAAAAATACTGTAGCCCTAAAAGAAAAGAAGCCTAGACCTAATATCTATAAATTCTATAATTTAATAATTCTACAATTCAAGTAAAGCGTTTATAAAAAATTTATAGACTTGAATACTAGATGACAACAAATTTATACTTTTATCAAAGATGTGGAACTTATCCATAATTTAGGTAAGTGAGAACAAAGGTTGTCAGATCCACAAAGTATTGAAACTTAAGTATGGTATTCTAAATAAACTTTGTGGATCTGAGAACCTTTGTTTTCAGTTTTTCACTTACTTAAATTAACATCAAATTGTTAACAAATTTCATAGGGAGATGAGAAAATTCTTTGAATATTTTTGATTGAACATGTAGGCTAGTCAAGTATGAAATATATCTCATTGAAGCATGGAAATCTCAATTTTAGCAATTAATATCATAATTCCCAATACTTTTTAAATACTTCTAACATATTCCATTCTATTTCAATTCGCCTAAAAAAATTATTCCACCAATGTACATCGACTATGGTATAACGATATTTTAAAATGTTAAAATGATTCCAGTAAATCAAGTATTTAGATCAACTCAAATCCTATCTCGTTGGAAG
The DNA here is from genome assembly GCA_017141385.1 of Sogatella furcifera. NCBI lineage: Eukaryota > Metazoa > Arthropoda > Insecta > Hemiptera > Delphacidae > Sogatella > Sogatella furcifera. The sequence continues at coordinate 35,146,177 of CM029551.1, forward strand.
AAATTCTCACAACAATGAAGTGATATACTGACAGATCATTATGCAATGGTACACATTAACCTCCAGTTCTATTAGAATCTGATCTTATTACGTCAATGTGGATGAAAATACTTGAAATAGAATTGAGATTACATTCACTTCCTTAAGTAACCAGTTCAGTAACATTAGAAATTCACAAATCCCGGTGGGAGTATGACAAACAGTTTGACAACTAAAGTATTCTGCATCAAGTATCTTGGTGTCATTCTTTGAGTGCACTTACTATCATTCCGCTCTGATTGTCAAGCTCAAGAAAATTTTTAAGACATCATTAAACACACCTATTCACGTCCGTCAGTTCAGTTGCTAAGTTTGAAATTAGTAGAGTGGGTTGAATTGCTTGAGAAATTCGTTTTCCCATTACAAAGATTTGGATTACTTTCTGATGAATGCAACAAAATTGCTACCATACTTATCACTTGAGTACAGTATATAGAATACATTAGAGATCCGAATACAGTATTTCCAGTGAATACAGTAGAGAGTATGGCATTAGTATACGGAATTCAGTTCTATCTATTCTATTCTCTCTGATAGCTGTCGAAGTATCAAAAGCAAACAAAGGGGGAGAAGAAAATAATGAGAAAAAACAATGAAGGAGAGGAACAAGAAATTCATCAATCAAACAAGGAAATTTTAACACATCTCATAATTTATACAAGGATTGAATCCTTGTAAATTTTGGAAACCCTTAACCCATAAACCCTTCCAAACTTTGGAATGATTATTTAGTTGAAGCGGGTGAACCTATTGATCTACTCTAAACCACAATAATATTTTCGAACAATGTTGCAGCTTGCATGATTTGCAATAATTATGGAATAAAGTTTATAAAAAAGTTGGAATAAAGTTTGATGATGATGAGACGTCATCACAATACCCTTTACATCATTGTGGTGTCTCTTATCTCTTCTCAGCGTGAAGTATGAATATAAATAATCAAAATGCCATCGAAAAGCAAAGAATGTGTTGATACGTTAAAATACAATTGTGAACTAGAATATACAAAACATATATCACAAGTTCAAGCAGAACAATAGACTCGATAAACGTCTAACAGGTCTACTCTGATGAAACAAAAGTAGAAAATACTACTAATCCAATAACACTATACAATACTATACTACTACTACTACTACTAACACTATAGTATAATAGAGATTCATTGTACAAAGTATTTCGAAATCAACTAGATATAGCATTTTGTATTTTAAATAGAATGTGAAAGCAAGAAAAAATGAATTAATTATGAGTGAGTGCAGGAATGTTGAAGGGTGGAATTTCTTGAGCAACAAAAAATATTATAATGTATAATTATAGAAAATGCTCAGCAATAGAGTAGAAGCACAAGTAAGTGAATGGTGTAAGAACAGTTGAACGTGGAACATTCCATGCAAAGCTGATATGAATAGATGAAAATGAATTTATCGAGAATGACTCGAGCCTAGGGCTATGAAAAACTATTGAATGATAAATAAATGCATTGAGAATGCATGGGATATGAAATATGAGATAATAATTATTATTTATCAGTGTTTCCAGTTGCTCAAGAAATGTTTGGAAAGTATAGCAAACTTCAATGTGTAGCAAGGTTGGAGAGGGTTATGTCTTTCTTTTTATGTCACTTTCTTCTATGTCACTAAATAAGTAAGATCAATGCACTCCTACGACTTTCTACAAATTTTTGGACAACATTTCAGATTAGCCTTGTCGTTGTCTCTAGTAGACTTTGTCGTCAATACCACTATGTTGCGGTCCTTATCAATTATTACCTTCTCAAGTTACTGGGTTACTTAACGAATGACTCTGCAACCGGCCATAATTCTACCAAATCAAAACAAACCAGGCCTACCAACGCAGCAGGAATCCTCACGATAATAAGCGCTAATAAATTAGTGGCCAGATTTATTTCAACTCTTGTTCTAAAGCTGTATAAGATAATATGGGTGAATGTTGTAAGCTTGTAAAAATGCAGGTCATAATTAATTATACTCTATTTTATGTAGCTTCTGATTTGGTGTAATACAAATAAAATAAAGAATACCATGTATTCCAATACGGAAGTTGCATTAGTTCATTGTATAGTGCTAGAGCTTGGGTTGAAAGCCGAGAGCATTTGAACCAAGGGAATTAGTGGATATAATATAAGGACGTAATACGGTCTAACACACGATATTTCGATACTATTGTTAGAACAAAACACGTTTCAAATATCGATATTTTGATACTCGATATGCACGCTATAGTTGGGTTGTTTGAAATATATTTTCGGCCTGGCTAGATTATCACTACAATGCGGCATCAACTGAAGGGAATAGAAAGGAATAAAGGAGAGAAACGAATGTTAAGAGGAGGAGGAGGAGGAGGAGGAGGAGGAGGAGGAGGAGGAGGAGGAGGAGGAGGAGGAGGAGGAGGAGAAGGAAGAGGAAGAGGAGGAGAGAAGAAGGAAGGAGGAAGAAGGAGGAGGAGGAGGAGGAGAAGAAGAAGGAGAGAAGGAGAAGAAGAAGAAGAAGGAGAAGGAGAAGGAGAAGAAGAAGAAAGAAGAGAAGGAGGAAGAAGAGAAGAAGAAGAAGAAGAAGAAAAAAGAAGAAGAAGAAGAAGAAGAAGAAGAAGAAGAAGAAGAAGAAGAAGAAGAAGGAGGAGGAGGAAGAAGGAAGAGGAGGAGGAGGAGGAGGAGGAGGAGGAGAGGAGGAGGAGGAGGAGGAGGAGGAGAGAGAGGAGGAGGATGAGAGGAGAGGAGGAGAGAGAAGAGGAAAAAGAGGAAAGGAGGAAGAGGAAAAAGAAGAAGAGAAAAAGGGAAGAACTGATAAAACTGCTCCTAAAAGCTAATCAAAGGAAAAAGGATTCAGTATGAAGAAGGAAATATCAATAGAAAGGAAGATAACATATCCATGATATTGAAGTTGAAATAGAAAAATTATATTTAAGAATACTTTTATAAACTTAGGTGAATGCAACAAAATTATCAATGATTTTGCAATAGAAATATAGAAAAACAAGTTGAAGAAGAAGAAGGTGTACGACAGGAAGAGAGTAAAACATGGAAGGAATGAGAAAAGTAAAATTGAAAAAAATAGGATGAAGTGAAACAAAAGAGAGCGACGAAAATAAGAAGAAAAGCAGAAGGATGAAAAAAGGAAACATTTTGAAACGAAAATTTCAGATTCACTAAACAGGACTACCTAACTAACGAGTTAGCGGCACACACGAGAGAAAAAACAGTCGAAATTTATGTTGAAAAGAAAGCATCTCTTGTATCCTGCAAGCCGACTAAGTTATCACAACTTGCTTCCTGAGCAGACCAACACATCAATAACTCTTTCACCAAAAACTGTTCACAAGCTACATTTCACCAAACAGCTTCCTGCCTCTGGCGGCTCGTACCCACGAAACTGGTGAAGTGCCCGTATCTTTTACTGTACAGCACTTCACATGTTACATGAAACACGTAGCCAGTGCTTCCTGCTGCAACTTTGTTCGGTTCCCAATGTTGACAGTCGTTTTCGAGCTAGTTCAAAGTCCAACTCTACAAATATACAAAGCTTATTTAAACTTCAAGACCACTCTACAACTTGTAGCATCTGACACTTGGACCACACCGTCAATGCTGTATTAAAGTCTGTACAAGCAAAGAAGACCTACTGACAAGATGGGGAAATGACTCCAGCTTGATCAATACTTGTTCAAGAATTATAAATGTGGTCTTAATAGTAGGTGAAATTGTTTCCTCCAACTTGAGATTAAATTGCTCATTTTTGAACCAATATTGACCGAGCTTGAGTCATTTTCCCATCTTGCCAGAGGGTCTTCTTTGCTTAAACAAACTATACCATCAGCTCTCTCTAACATGGCGGGTTGATCTCGATGAAGAAATATAGTTGATATAAATTTGATTTTTTTGAGACTGCTATATTGTTTTGTCACAATAGCTTAATTGATAATCCATGTAAGATTATTTATTTGGTGAGTTCTATTTTATTTGAAATCGTGTAATACGCTGCATCATATAACTTAACGCCTAAAACAGAATTCTCCATTTTCAAATTCTTGAATATTTTTTTTTGCTGAATTAAATAATATATTTCTATTCTATTCTATTTCTAGATTTCTCCATTTTTTGTTACATTGTAATCAATGTAAGATTCAATATCGTTTTTTTATTATGGAAATAAATATTCATTATTCATTATTAGTTATCGCTTTTCAACAACTTACATGAAACTAGTAAACTAGGAAAAAAGTATGTTAGGAGAATTAATTAATTTTGTTGTCAATTAGTGGAAAATAGGAATAGGATAATATACTATCACCCTACTTGGAAATCCTCCTCACAATACGATTGGCCGTTTCAGTAAGCCCCACCTCCAGCTGACCACGCCCCAGCCAATCGCAATCGAGCAATGGTGGACGCTGATCAACTCTGATAATTCCCGAATTGATCAATAGGTGGCGTTGACTACTTGAAATTATTCGTGATCTACCATCCACTACTTCTCTGAAGTAGGAGATGCGTTGAAGAACTCTGATGCCCGGTTTTTCCAAGCAAACTCAAAGTTGATGGACCCTCAAATTCTGATGAACAGCTGACATTTTCTATAATAAGTATAGGAAATGTAGTAAAGTGTAGTTAACTTGAGGGTCCCTCAAATTTGAGTGTGCTTGGAAAAACCGGGCATGACTCTAACACTCAAAGTTGAAGAACTCTCATGACACTTGGCTGACAACATCAGCTGTTGGTTCGTTCAAGGAGCAGATGAAACCATTCAACTGCAATCTTATTCATTTTCAAGTATCTTCATTTTCAATTCGATCAGAATATTTATTTCACACATTCCATCCCATTCTCTCTAATCCCCCCCTCTATTTTATCATGCTTTCAGTTTTAAATTTGCTGTTTGTTGTAAATTCAATCTTTTAGTTTTTAATATCATTCACATATAATCATTTCAAATACGTATAAAATAATATTCCATGAATAAATAACTAATATTATGAAAAAATCGATAATTTTTTTGTAATTTGTAGATCTACTCACCATGCCATGACATAGATTGACGGAGACCACGGAGTGTGGATCTCCTCGGACTGTGCCGTGATAGAAGCAGCCGTCGGGTCTGAGGCCAGGGTGCTCGATTCGCGTTGCATTTTGCCAGACGTGTGTCACCTGAAACATGAAAAATCAATGTTATTTTGAATCAAATCTTCATTCTTTAGAGCCTCATCTTCACACAGCGTTTATGTGATACGCAGTAATTACTAGTGATATAAAAGTCCGAAAGTGATACACAAGGAAGGAAGCATCTCGGAACTGAACTTATGAATTTTGTTTATGTTTGATATGTAATAAAGCTATCATCAACTCCTTACAGGCTTCAATCCAGTTGGAGGAATTCCCAGTTACCAAATCTGAGATTGGATGCCTGGATCCCCAGATTCATATCACGAACCTCCTCGAATATTTTTGGGGAAATATGTAAAATAGCTTCTTTCGAAACAACCCTCACATAATAAACATTATCTAAGATCAAATTCATACTCTTTAGAGTGTAATTACTATTAGAAAAGTAGAAACGACATGAAAAAACGTGTTGAACAGAGAATCTAATAAGAGTTTTCTTGAATATATTCTCGCTGATGGTGTTGAAGCATGTACTTTTGCCGCAAAAAAAGGGAAATGAAAATTTTCACCATCTATTGTGGAGAAAAAATAATTGCATTTTGTGTGATTACGTTCATAAGCTTTTCTAAAAATATATAATTAAAAATTACAAAGATATAGTTTCAGATTCCAGAAATTATTTCCTCCAATGATTGATGAGTGTAGCCTACCAACCTGTGTTTCAACTCACCTGATATTTGTTCTTAATAATATGGTACTTCTTTTAGCACATTTCTTGATTTTTCTCTCTCTTATTGATTACCGGTACTTCAAGTATATTATTTTATATTTTGTAAAATTGTTTTCATTTATATAGTTATAATTTTGAGAAGTGAGTTACATTTTCTTCATTTTGTAATATTTATTTCTATTAATTTTATGTTTTTAAATTTTGAAGGTCTCTATTATATAATTTTAGGTACCGCTTTTTATTTCTTCTGTATTGTTTTTGTTACTTTTCTTTTTACTTTTAGTAATAATATTTCAAGCACTAGTGTATGTAATAATTATGCCAATAAGGCTCTTTGTAATGGACTTTGTGTCTGTGAGCTTTTATATGTACTCAATGAATAAATAAATAAATAAATATTTGTATATCATGTCCTATTTTTGTAGATATTCTGAATGTTTTTATGAGTCCACAATCGAGTTGAAATTCATTGATGAACTGTTGTTCTAATTATATCAGATTTGAATGGTATATAACAGTAAACATGTTATTTTATCAGACTTAATAAAATTATTCAATATTCATTGTATGAGAATAAATCTTCAATTCTATTCGATTTTTATCAATATTTTAAATTATTTTTAAATTTTCATTTTAGATTTTTATCTGGAAATAAAAATAAATCAAATCTCAGGACTATACTCAACAGTAAAACTGAGCCAAATAATCCTTATCTAAAGCTCAATCTTCACAACAAAGTAGTATCTTTTCAGAAACATTCGGCCATGTCCATCCACACACTCAATGCGCGCATAAAAGTCAATCGACCTATAAAACAGACTACTTTAGTAGACATTTCGCAGTTCACGTCTTGGCAACATTAGTTGCATCTAAACGGACGAATAAAGTATAAATCTCACAGCGTGGGGTCTGGATCCGAAATGAGTTTGTAACAAATAGAATGAGTTTGTGAAAACCGAACACAAAAGTAATATGGGAACGATACGTGAAAAACAATATAAAAAGAACTGATGAGAATCTGGAACCAGAAGATCTCGTCTGTAGTCTGGTGTAGCAAATAAGACATTTTGGGAAGATGGGAAAATTACTCCAGCTCGGTCAATATTGGTTCAAAATCTATACATTTAGTCTCAAATTGTGGAAAATATTTTGTTCTACAATTAGAGACCAAATTTATGATTTTTGAACCAATATTCACCGAGCTGAAGGCATTTTCCCATCTTGCCCGAATGTCTTCTTTGCTAGACAAGAATCTATCCCACCTTCCCATCTATAGCCCCTCAAAGCAGACCCTCTGGCAAGATGAGAAACTGACTACAGCTCGGTCAATATTGGTTCAGAAATTATTGATTTGGTCTCAAATCGTAGGAAATATTCTGATACATAATTTGAGACCAAATCAATATTTTTTGAATCAACTTTGACCGAGCTGGAGTCATTTTCTCATCTTGCCAGAGGGTCTTCTCTGCTTGGACAGGCTATATCTATCTCTATGATCCCCATTCAATTCCCTTACTCCACCTCCTATTTAGACAAAAAATACATGAAATGTATAGTTCCACACATAAATATATGTATAGTATAGGGTGTTGATGGAGAGATAATTGATGTTCAAATTACAGTCATTACCTAACACGCACTGTTTTGTCGACATGTGGGAGTGTAGGCTTTGCCTTTTGTCATCTTTTTCTTCTTTTTCTTCTTCTTCTTCTTCTTCTTCTTCTTCTTCTTCTTCTTCTTCCTTCTTCTTCTTCTTCTTCTTCCTTCTTCTTCTTCTTCTTCTTCTTCTTCTTCTTCTTCTTCTTCTTCTCTTCTTCTTCTTCTTCTTTTCTTCCTTCTTCTTCTTCTTCTTCTTCTTCTTCTTCTTCTTCTTCTTCTTCTTCTTCTTTTCTTCCTTCTTCTTCTTCTTTTCTTCCTTCTTCTTCTTCTTCTTCTTCTTCTTCTTCTCTTCTTCTTCTTCTTCTTCTTCTTCTTCTTCTTCTCTTCTTCTTCTTCTTCTTCTTCTTCTTCTTCTTCTTCTTCTTCTTCTTCCTTCTTCTTCTTCTTCTTCTTCTTCTTCTTCTTCTTCTTCTTCTTCTTCTTCTTCTTTTCTTCCCCTTCTTCTTCTTCTTCTTCTTCTTCTTCTTCTTCTTCTTCTTCTTCTTCTTCTTCTTCCCCTTCTTCTTCTTCTTCTTCTTCTTCTTCTTCTTCTTCTTCTTCTTCTTCTTCTTCTTCTTCTTCTTCTTCTTCTTCTTCTTCTTCTTCTTCTTCTTCTTCTTCTTCTTCTTCTTCTTCGTTTCCTAGTCACTTAAATCACCTTTAAGCAGTATTATACCTGCCTGACCTTTCTCACTGTTCTTCAAACACGCAAAAGTCTTCTCGATTGTTACCACTCTGGCAAATGGCATCCAGAACAATCTAGAACGAAGATTGAACAACCCGTATTTGTATCAAGTCGATCATGGTACAATCGACTATATTCTTTGTATTTCATTGAAGTTTGTCGAAGATTTTGTATTTTTGCCATTTTGAAGTAAGTTATGTAATGTCCAAGATGTCATCTACAGAGATGTAAACAGACTAATATTATACGTTTATTTATTCATTAATTTATTCATTATTCATTAACGAGATTGAAATACATTAGGATTGAAACACAGAAAAAGTCCAAAACGTATCTTCTCCCCAATTTTGGTTAAAATATTCAAAACAGAGGTTATGTCCACACTTAAAACTTAAATTATACACAAATTTGAACTTCTAAAGGTAAAAAAACTATTAAACCGTAATTTAGAATTTGAAAGGTTGTTACATAAATAAAAAGAACCAAAACACGAATAATATCACTTAAAATATTAATTTTCACTTGAAATTTTGAAACCCAAAATAGATAGACTTCAATGAAAGTTGATACATCAGCTGAAATTTTTACAAATTGAAAATGGAAGAAGATCTAGTGATGAAAAGAATACCCCTATTATACATACATATTATAGATAATTTTTCAAGAATTATTGATAATGAATCAAGATTGAGAGGTAGAAAGGACCTCTATTATACTATAGATATATTCTATATATTCTATTCAACTCAATTATTCTATTCACCAGAGATTAATAATGGTGTAACAACCGAAACTGGTATCTCGAATTTTTGAAAACATCTTGTCTCTTCATGTTATGGATAACTACCACAATATCACATTCACAATTACTCAAAAAGATATTGAGCGCCTGAACAACCAGGCTTATTTACTGGGAGGAATTATACTGGGAGGATAAAGAAGTAAATCAAAAATGGAGAAGAAGAAAAGAGAAGTAAAAGTAATATTAATGATGTGACATAGTTTAATACCAGAATAATAAGAGAGAATAATACCAGACTCAGAAGGTGACAAATGAGTGCTATGAGTTGCATATTAAGCTAAACATTTTGTTTGAAAATTTTTACAATGAATACTGATCCCGTGATGTATGTATCTTCAAGGAGCTATAAATTTCAATCAGATTAGTCTTATTGAGCTTGGAAGAGCATTCCCAATTTTTTTGTGGATACGTTTATGTATTATGTAAAATAAATTATAAGTAAAAGATGGGAGGAGTAGATAATTTATATGGAGAAATACTTCATTATATGAATTATCCTGGGAGGATGAAGAAGTAAATCAAAAATAGAGAAGAAAAAAAGAGAAATAAAAGTAATTTTAATGTAGTGACATGGTTTCTATAACTTTTTCTCCTCCTCCATTTCATTCATTTTATACTTTACACATGACTGTAAGTTTACAACTTTTCTTTTCTACCTCTATCACTATATTATTGTCTCTTCACAGTTATAAACTGTATTATTACAGCATTTCTGCATCATGGACACGCGATTCCATCTATCAATGTGACTCCATTGCAGCAACCAACCACAGAATATGCATTGTATATTAATCATTAATATACTTATTATTTGGTCGCTGGTTGGTGGTTGCAGCAGGATTAGCTCAAATCAAATCAAATCAAATAATCTTTATTATTCCGAAAGAAAATTACATACATGGAAAATAAAAGACTCACTTTACAATAGTTAGGAATACAACAATTATCCGTCTGAGTGTAGGGGTGAGTTCATCTGTAATAGGACTTCTAAGATACATGTTATAAAAGTATTGGCTTCGAATATAAATGAAAACGAAAACTACAAATAAAATTGGTATAACAATTTTGTTGCATACAGTTAATAAATATATAGAAATTATTCTAATTAAAAGAAAGAAACTATAACATTATTCAAAATAAAAATAAATCAATATTTTCCATATTGTGTAATGCTTTAGACTGTCCAAGAACAGGGACTAGATGATCTCCAGGTAGGATTTAAATTAAAAAGTAAAAATAGGATGGAAATGATGTCTCGATATTAAAAGAATGATAGAAAAAATTATAAATTTGTAGAAAATAGTAGGGTTAGGTTACTTTAATGCCAGTAGATGGACCGAAGCAGGCTTTCATGATTTTTTAGCAGCAGAATTACTGCAGTATAAACTGTCCAAGCAAAGAAGACCCTCTTGCAAGATGGGAGAATGACTCAAGCTCGGTCAATATTTGTTCAAAAATTATCAATTTCATCTCAAATTGTAGGAAACGATTTGATCTACAATTAAGACCACATTAATAATTATTGAACCAATATTGATCGATCTGGAGTAATTTCCCTATCTTGCCAGAGGCTCTTCTCTGCTTGGACAGACTATACCATTATTCAAAATACTGAAACAATAGTGTATCTCTCTTGTAATGCTTTAGACTGTCCAAGCAAAGAAGACATTCTGGCAAGATGGGAAAATGACTCCAGCTCGGTCAATATATGTTCAAAATCTATACATTTGATCTCTAATTGTAGAAAATATTCTGCTCTACAATTTGAGACCAAACCTATAATTTTTGAACCGATATTGATCAAGCTGAAGTCATTTTCCCATCTTGCCAGAATGTCCTCTTTGCTTGTACTGACTATGGCACCCGCTTTATAGACTGTGACAGGGTGATTGAAATAATCTTGAAATAAAACTTTCTTTATTTATGAACTCTGATTTAACTAGAACACTATCTGCTCATTGAACTAAATTCATTATGTAATAAAATCTGATGAAAAAACGTTCTACAGTATTTCTAAATCGTATTCATTGAGAAGCTATTAAATTTCAACAAAAATGAACAGTAATAGAGTTTTCATCTACAGATCACAGAGTTTAAAGTATCTGATATTTCATAAAGTATACTATTATGAATATAGCCTAGTTCTAGAAACTACAAGGAAATATTCTCAAAAGGATTGCTTGATCCTACTTCATAAAATCTGAAAATCTCCAACACCAACCTGTCTTCTATAAGAAGAATAATATGCCTATTAGTGGAAGGATGGCTCTATGCCTATAGATTGGATGAATCTGAATCACCTATATAGGCTAACATCAATCTAAGTATATGCAAGATATTTCATTTCTATCTGAAATAAATGCGAGACCTCTCATCTTCATTTGAAATAAACCGACACTATGATTTCCCAACACTAATCCCCGATTCTTGCTGACATCTAGGATTGATAACAGGGATTAACTGGTATAGCCTGTTCCAGCAAAGAAGACATTCTGGCAAGATGTGAAAATTACTCTAGCTCGGTCAATATTGGTTCAAAAAAATTAAATTTGAGACTAGATTGTAGAGCAGAATGTTTCCCACAATTTGAGAGCAAATTTACAATTTTTGAACTAATATTGACCGAACTGGAGTCATTTTCCCATCTTGCCGGAATGTCTTCTTTGCTTGAACGGAGTATATATTAGAAGTATCTAATGGAGTCTTTTAAGAAGCATGATAGTTCGAAAATTCGGGAGGGAGCGGCCGTGTATATCATACTTTGAAGTTGTTAAGTATTAATTCGTATGTTTACAAATTAGACAGGCTAGGTAGGGGCCTAGCCCAGTAGTTGTGTTAACAACAACCATTTCAGTGTAATTTGCATAATCTGCTCAATCTAGCGTGGTCTAGTATCGCCCCAAGGGGTCTGATTCAAGTTTAGGCGATCGTTATCCATGGTACTTGGTTCCACAATGTACTTGCATTCTTTGGTTCTCTTTCTAGTTTCTTCTCCTCCCTCCTCTTTATTCTTCTCTTCTGAAGTCTTTCTTAGTTTCTCCTTACTTTTCCTCCTCCATTCCATTCATTTTCTCATTTTCACCACGCCGTTATGGAAGCTTCCCTTCACACCTCATTAAGTTATCATTTTTCTAGTTAATTCAAAATTTTCAACCTTTTTAAACATTTTTATTTGAAATTTTCAATTAGATCTTTATTGTGAACATTGAACTTTTATCAAAATTCAAATTTTTTTGAAGTGAAAAGTGTTTTTCAGAGTGAACATTTCAATGTAAACCTTCATCATCTTTTATTTCTCAATATGGGAAATTGTGGTTATGTCGGCTGTGGAACTTCTTCGGAACTCCCCACAAAATGAGCCATACGAAATAATAGAAAAAAATCTTTTATTTACCATGTAAACATCATTATCACTCACTCACAGAGAGAATAGAATATAGAAATATTTATAGAATCTATTTTATTATCGCTGCTCAATCATCATCACCTTTGCTTAAAACACTTGCTATCAGGTCGCAATTGTAACAATAAATGATAAAATAATAATAAGCCAGAGAAGAACTTCAAGATACAATTTCATAGTAATGGTTGTTGATAGTAATTATCCATTTCATAGTAATAACTTTCTTTGTCTGTGGAGCCTGGGTAAATTCAAATAATTTCTAATAAATATAAACTCTTTCTTCATAGATTGGAAGGTATTCAATAATTTAATAAATAGTCTAAAGAAGACAATAAAATACATCAATATATTTTGAGGGATCTTTACTATCGTCTCAACATTTTACTATCGGACAAAACTGGCTAATTTACTCAGTTATTCTTCATGATATGCTATATAATTTTTCGTGGACAAATCTTCATGTTCATAATGATAATTATTCTCATCAATACTTATTTTCTCTTAGGGCCACTGTATAAACTTCAAGTGTAAAATTGAAAATGGCTTTAAAACGCCGAAACATGTGAAAAATACAAATATTTAAAATAGGGTACTTTGATTTGAATCATTTTAGAGTTTTATTCTCATCCCTGTATTCAATGGTTAAATAATAGGACGGTCAAGCATTATGATTTTTTTTCTTGGTAGTCAATAACACAAATACAAGGATAAGGTGATTTGAACATTTTGATGTATTTATTTTCAATTTTTCGAACCTCTTAATTCCATATATTGAACTCGGTGGTCTTTTTGAATCAACCTTCACTTTGTCATTGTTATTTTTTTGCATTTCTTGTTTCCTTATTCGTTCTTGCTCCTTCGATTTTTATCATTTCCATTTTTATCTTCTAGTTTTATCATCCTCTTCCTTTTTTCCATCACCTCCTTTTCCTTCCGCTCTCTAATCATCTTCTCCCTCAAAAAACACAACTCCGGATGTAATCCCTTTCGATACGATATTCTTTCTTTGCCTGTCAATCGTCATCCCGGAAAGCAATCTGATCCCATCAATTTACTCTCTGTCCCATCATTCTTTTCCTTTCTTTTCATTCTTCTTTCCTTTCTTACTTGGTAAACGACGGAGAAGAAGAAACAGTTGCCAATGTGCACAAATAAGCAAGACTATAATTATGATTATTTCACAAACCTCCGTTTTGAAAAGGTGGATCAGTTAGTATAGTCTATACAAGCAAAGAAGACATTCTGGAAAAATGAGAAAATGACTTCAACTCTGTCAATATTGGTTCAAGAATTACAAATTTGGTCTGGAATTGTAGGAAACATTCTGCTCTACAATTTGAGATGAAATTCATATTTTTTCAACCAATACTGACTGAGCTGGAGTTTTTTCCCATCTTGCCAGAATGTCTTTTTTGCTTGGACTTCTTTTTGATAACTACTGTTCTGTATACGGCTTGTTACTGTCAAGCCTTCCCATTGATGTTACATTGGTTGTTACAGATGGTAACATTGACAGACGCTTCTCTATTGATGCTTTCATAGCCTGGTTCGGTTACAGAGGCAGATGTTTTCTGCGATTGTGAGTACGGCTAATTTTGTGCTTCCCAAAAAATACAAAACCTTCTACAATCTACCTTTTAAGTTTGTTTGTTCTTCTTTACTCCGTGATACGCAGTAGAGTACAAAATTGATGCAGGAAGGAAGCTTGTTGATACGAGACATTTACAATAAAATATTCTAATTGAGTAGTTGTGAATATTGTTGCACTCACCTAAATTCATAATTATTCTTAAATAAATGATAAAAAAATGATAATATTGCAATATTGTGGTAGCTACTTATCCGTATTAAATGAAAAGACAAGATAATGCCAAACCACTGATTTCACAGATGAATCTGTCGGCCTGTCGCTTGACAATATTTTGTATTTTCATATATTTGCAAAGCTCACAGATCGCCGACATATTGGAATTAAGTTAAGCTGCAGGACCCTCCCGTGGGGTGTGCGACCGCACAGGGCGCCACGGCCAAGAGGGCGTCCCAGCCGCTGATGCAAAACGGGAATTTTAAAAATTTAATTGGGCTATTGGAATAATCCCTCCACTATTTGATGAAAAATAATTCTACCAACAACTTGAATCCACAGAAAAAATATTTCCTCTGCATGAATTCATTCATCATAATGAATAATTGATCAATAATTGAGAAACCAAGCAAAGAAACGCCCCTCTTAAATGTCATTCTATACTTGGCTGACAACCAGCTTACATTCTGTCGTACATTCAAAAACTCCTCCATATAATAATCCTATAATTAAACTTTAAAACTCAGGGCTATCAAAAATAATTGGAAAAGAAATTGGCTGAATGTCCCGAAACATGTTTGTGCATTAATAACTTCAAAGTTTTTAAAAGGGTATTTGATTCTCATTTTATTTATTTATTTTTCAATAATCCTATTATAATATTTTTACTGAATTATGGAGTTTTCCAAACTTTTTTCTGGCAAGAGTTCGGTATTGGATCATGAATAGTTTGAGTTCTATCTCATCATATTCATCGTATAAAAAATAGAATTAATGAGTACAAGATGGGAGTGCGAAATCATATTTTCATCTCATTTCATACAGCATAAAACTATTGAATTCTAGTGCTGGCCTAAGTTACACGATAAAAGTGAAACTGAGTTCGAATTCTATAAATAAATTCTTCAAATACCAACTTGATAGAATCTTACCAGCTTGAATACATAAATGAATAATGTAACTGTATTATATCAGCACAAGATCGTCAATAGTAAATCAGCGTAATTTTTTGTGTATGCCTATGATACACCATCCATCATTTTCTTGCTAGCAGCCATTTTCTAAGACAGAACTCACGAAACACTGTCAACCAATAAGAAAAGAGCAGGCGGGGCATGAAGGCGTGTCCAAGTCAAATCTGAAACATCACCCGTCAACTGCTTCCATCTACTGGTTGAAAAATTTATAATCCCCTCCTTATGTGCTTACAAGCAAACTAATAAAATAAATTAATCAATAATAAAAAATTTATTATTTTAATGATAAGGTACGGTACAATGTGACAGTTATGCTCAATGTAGATAGCTAATTTGTCAATGATCTTCCTTCCTGTATCAATTTTGGACTTCTGTATCAAATTATCAAAGACTTTTAACTTATTTTGAACTATTGGATGAAGAGTGTATCATTTCTTGAACTAAAGTCTGTCCAAGCAAAGAAGACCCTCTGGCATGATGGAAAAATGACTGAAGCTCGGTCAATATTGGTTCAAAAATTATCAATTTGATCTCAAATTGTAGGGAAGAAATTGATCTACTACTAAGATCACATTTATAATTTGTGAACAAATATTGACCAAGCTGGAGTCATTTTCCCATCCTGCCAGAGGGTCTTCTTTGCTTGGACAGACTCTACATCATCTATGTTTCCATAACCAAACCAACTATTTTCGGAACAAAAATATCTTACAAATCATAGTCATATAATCCATAATGCCTATCAGAATAGCATCAGCTCCATTAGTACAACTATTAGCTTGTAGTCAACTCACTAAATGTTTGAAAACCAAATTTCAAAAACACTAATGAACATGGTTTCGCGTGCCTTTCCAGCCGGATGATTTTTCATGAACAATGTTCAGCGAGACGCGTGTTATCGACGCTTTTTTGAGGCGTCGAGGCGCAAAGAAGCTGCAGAAACTGCGTAAACTTGGTTCTATTCTGGTATAGACTGTCCAAGCAAAGAAGACATTCTGGCAAGATGGGGAAGTGACTCCAGCTCGATCAATATTGGTTCAAAACGCATAAATTTGGTCTCAAATTGTTGATGAGAATGTTTTCTACAAATGAAGACCAAATTTATAATTCTTGAACCAATATTGACCGAGCTGGAGTCATTTTCCCATCTTGCCAGAATGTCTTCTTTGCTTGGACAAACTTTAGCGGCGGCAATTTCAGTTCTACAGTTCAGTGTAGTTTACTCTCTTATAAGTTGTTAGTTATTTTTGGCTAGTCAATCTCTTCTTCCTTTCCTGCTAGTGGTTGAATATCGACACAATATATTATAGACTACTGAAACTGGTCCGAAACATGAGAAATCTTGAGGAAATGTTCCAGAATCCGAGTTTTCCTTCGATAACACAATCTTTATTGGAATTCGAAATGACTTGTCAATACTGTAACTATTATTAATTTTAAGCTATTATTAGTTATTGAATTTCCTTTATTTTTGGAGAATCAGGAAATTGTTGTTTTTTTTTTATTTCGTCAAATCCGTGTTAAATAGTTCATAGATTAATTTCATCTCACTGAATTTTCTTGCTCTAAATTTAAAGTCAAAATTTAATATTTTTGATCATGGAAAGTAATCAAAGTTATTTTGAGAAAAATAAGTGTTTTGGTTTTATTAGTTGATTATAATGTTTTGATTTCAATAAAATCTGTTTTTAATTACTGTTTTAAAAAACTATGACCTACATGGTTTTCCATGTTTTCATCTAGTAAGAATCTATATCTATGAAAGCGAAATGGCACTGACTGACTGATTCATTCATTCATCACCAGAACTATAAATCCACTGAACCGAATGCGTTCAAATTTGGCAGGCATGTTCAGTTGGACGTTTAGACGCGCGCTGAGAACGGATTTTAGGAACTTTTCAAGGATACGCCAAATATTTTAGTTTTTTTAGTTTTTCGGCGTTTTCCTCATTTTTTCGAGAACCAATCGGTAGAAAATGTTGATATTTGGTAGGCAGGTTCAAATGAGGTCTAGAAATTTTGTGTTAAAATATTTTTGCAATCCGTTCAAGAATACGCCAGTAATCAGGTTTTCAAAATTGTAGATGTGTTGCGGGTTGCATATCTTCCGCCTTGATACGACCAATCCTAACTGTAAATTGAATGGTTCAGCGAGATTATAGATGAATTAATTTGGAAGATATTGAATCAAGTTTCAAACTATGTCCGATATACTTCCCAAGGTTACGCTTTATATTAGCGTTTTACTATTTTTTTGAATTTTCGGAGTTTTTCCTAGATTTTTGTAGAACAAATAGGCAGAAAATATTGCAATTAGGTAAACAGGTCCAGATTAGGTGTAGAAATGCTGTGCTCAATAAATTTCAAACCCCTACTGAACGGAATTTGCAGGCGAGCGAAGCGAGCCTGTTTGTCTCAGCTGACACTGCCTCTACTGCCGGGGTCCAGGGGCGGAGCCCCTGCGGAGAAGGCGAGCGGAGCGAGCCTGCCGGCTAGTGAGTAATATTACCGAAAGAAATAACGTCAGACTATTTATAGATGTGGGAGTTACAAAACCATACAAGATACAATACTGTTTTGAAGTAACCATAAAAGTACCGTTCAAGGATTATGAATTCGATTGAAGATTTGAAGAAAACAGTAAATAATACAGTTGAAGGTGCAAAAGGAATGAAGAATTGAAGTAGTGGGTACAATAGCTTGGTATAAACGATCAGGAGAATATAAAATGAATACAGGAATGAATATACTGTAGTAGGCACAATACAGCGAAGATAAGCAATGCAATAAACGGTAATATAATATTACACTTTGGACAAAATAACAGCATGGAAAAATTCAATAATACAATACAAGAACATGAATAAACGGATTCTGTTTTAATAAAATAAATTCAAAGATATTGATATGAGAAAATAAAGTATCAAACATCTTTAGAAACCAAACAGTAACTCTCATGAGAAGAACATTATAATTATAAAAAATTTTCCAAGATTTATGTTTCATTTTTCTTACTATAGAGTAGAGAATATACTTATTCTCTTATAAGTGAATATAAAATAAGTATATGGTAATTCCCATTGACTCTTATGCCGGGTTTTTCCAAGCACACTCAAAGTTGAGGGACCCTCAAATTTTGATGAACAGCTGACATTTTCTATGATAAGTATAGGAAATGTAGTAAAGTGCAGTAAATTTGAGGGTCCCTCAAATTTGAGTGTGCTTGGAAAAACCGGGCATCAGTCTCCCTGATAAAAACAGGGAGAAGCATTGATAACAAGATCTCCGGAATATCACGGTAGTATAACAAGCCATTGCTTGTGAGAAGCTTGTAGTAGGATCTTTAAGTATAAATACATGCTTGTAAAACCTTTGCTTCGCTTGTAGTATAATTATTATAAAAGCTTTGAATAGCTCTATTCTGGCTTTGTATAGTACATATTCATTCGTTTTAGAAATCGTTCCATTCTGTTATTCTAAGGACAAGAAAGATCTTCGGACATTGTTCAATAGAGGGAGTAGAATAATATAAGGTGAATGGAGAAGTCATACGAGAACTTACACCCTAGTGTGGGTGGTGAATGAAAATATAAGAATAATACAGTATGTCCAAGTCAAGAAGACATTTTGGCAAGATGGGAAGATGACTCCAGCTCGGTCAATATTGATTCAATTTTTTTTAATTTGGGCTGAAATTGTAGGAAACATTCTGATTTATCATTTGAGACCAAATTTTTAATTTTTAAACCAATATTGACCGAGCTGAAGTCTTTTTCCCATCTCGACAGAATGTCTTCTTTGCTTGGACAGATTATAGGTGTGCCGGTTTATAGAACTAGTTCGGCTAAGTTATAAAATGGAAATTTACGACTCAGTAATAGAGTGAACGGAACAAAGAATGGAGAAATTTACAAGATAAAGGGACGAGTGAGAAGTGAAAAGAAGAGGAAGGGAAGAAGTGATAAGAAAAGGAGGAAAGATAAGAGAAAGCGAGTGAACAATAATTTAGAAGTATGGGACAAAGATGGGAAGAAATTTATGCACAAGCAAGAGGGAATTGAACCCTGGTAGTTGAGTTGTAAAAAGGAACTAGATATAGTCTGGTCGAGCAAAGAAGACATTCTGGTAAGATGGAAAATTAACTCCAGCTCCGTCAATATTGGTCCAAAAATCATAAATTCAATCTCATATTGTAGAGCTTAATTTTCTCTACATTTCAAGACCAAATTTACAATTATTGAACCGATATTGACCGAGCTAGAGTCATTTCCCCGTCTTGCCAGAATGTCTTCTTTGTTCGGCCAGACTAATGTGCAGCAGAATAATGCAGCTGCATTCTCAGGATTTTATTGGTCTGCCTATGGAATTTCAATGCCTTACTGAATACGACAATAACTGTAAAATAGAGTACACTAATATTGTGGGTGTAGAATTTTAGTATCATTTCAGTATCTTGTTTTGATAGGGGATCAAATTTTACTACTTCAGGATTTTATTGATGAAGAATTGAAAGAACGCTGAATTTATTCACCATAACTTGATTTTATTGATATTGATTGAATGAACACCAATCAACATTGGTAATAATGAGCAGCACTGGTGGCTCGTGCCCAAGAAACAGGTGAAGTGCTGTACAGTAAAAGATACGGGCACTTCACCTGTTTCGTGGGTACGAGCCGCCAGTGATGGGCATTAATGAATAATATGAATCTAGCATTCAATTGAAATCTACGTGATTTTATTGATGGCATACCAATTTTATTTATCAACCTAAATTTCATCACTTCTACTACAAAATCATCTAATCAGCTGATCGAACAACAATACATAGAAATCATGAAAGTTTGAATTTTTCATCTTCTCTTGAATTAATTTGAATGAAAAGTCGGTTGTCGTTGTCATCGAAGGCGTTTCCTTTTATAGTTGTTGGCCCACTCTTGCTCTGTCACGGTCTGCTGGCATCCTCAAGTGGTATAAACTAATTCCAAGCAAAGAAAACATTCTGGCAAGATAGGAAAATTGCTCCAGCTCGGTCAATATTAGTTGAAAAATCATGAATTTGGACTCAAGTTGTAGAAAACATTCTTATCCACAATTCAAGACCAAATTTATAATTTTTGAACCAATGTTGACCGAGCTAGAGTAATTTTCCATCTTGCCGGAATGTCTTCTTTGCTTGGACAGACTACAGTTTAGACAAAGTTTACTATATATCTATCTATGTCAAAGGTCAACTATATCTACGGTAGTCGTCTATACACTAGACTACTAATAAACTCTATTACTTGTAGTAGCTTCCGACTTCAAATAAATTGTATTTTTCATCTCAAAAGTATTTTACAAAGCCGGAAGTTATATCAATTACACTAAAATATTCTAGC
This sequence comes from Sogatella furcifera, assembly GCA_017141385.1. Lineage (NCBI taxonomy): Eukaryota > Metazoa > Arthropoda > Insecta > Hemiptera > Delphacidae > Sogatella > Sogatella furcifera. The sequence goes on from CM029551.1 coordinate 35,166,757, forward strand.
TAGACGGTTAAATTGCTAAGTGTATGTCCCACATTCTCTCAACAGCTCTGAATGTTGTCTGAAATATTGCAGATTTAACAAATAACTTAGCAGCTGATGTGGGCTGTCCAAGCAAAGAAGACCCTCTGGCAAGATGAGGAAATGACTCCAGCTCGGTTAATATTGCTTCAAAAATTATTGATTTGGTCTCAATCGTAGAGAACATTCTGATCTACAATTTGAGAGTAAATCAATAATTTTCGAACCAATATTGACCGAGCAGGAGTTATTTTCTTATCTTGCCAGAGGGCTTTCTTTGCTTGAACAAAGTATAGTATGGTCTTTATTATGGAATCATTTTAGTTGATAAATTTAAGACCTCAACAGCAGTCAGGTTCAATAATGTAGACGTCATTGAATTCAATATTGATCATTTTGAGATTAATGAGGACTTGTATCTCACTGTGAATATATTTTTAAATGATCAATTATTTAATTGCATTTCTTTCCTGAAGAGAAGATAAGCCTTCCATCAGCTCACATCCGTAATCATTAAGAGTGGATGGTAGTGGACTGCAAACTGCCGAACGGAAAATCAAGCCCCATAAGAACAATGTAATTTTCATAAATCTCTTGGAACAAATAGAGCATCTATTTATGGACAGAATTTCACGTTCTTTATGTCATTGGAAAGAGAATTCAATTCTCTAGGGGCGTGACTTTTTACTTTTTTGATTTAAAGTTTATTTTAATAATTAATTAACTAAAAAAGTATTGAACTCTAATTATTAAACTGAACTTAAAATCGAAAAAGTGAAAAGTCACGCCTTTGATTTTTTACTTTTTTGATTTATAGTTTATTTTAATAATTAATTAACTAAAAAAGTCTTGAACTCTATTAATTATTAAACTAAACTTGAAATCGAAAAAGTAAAAAGTCACGCCCCTGGAGAAAGGCCTTTTTTAAACGTAGGCCTAATCATTACAAAGTCCATAATGAAGAATTGAGAGGTCTTGGAAAAACAAAAATATCAATAATATTACTGCCTGCTGAATTAAATAAAATTGATGCAATTTGTACGAAGTGCAAAGAGGAAATGGAAGGCTCATTAAAATTTGAGATTATTCTGGCAACGTAGCAGTTCATTCATAAAACTCATAAATGAATTCTACAACTGTAGTCTGTCCAAGCAAAGAAGACATTCTGGTAAGATGTGAAAATGACTCTAGCTAAGTCAAAATTTGTTCACAAATTATGAATTTCAAATTGAAGAGCAGAATATTTTCTTCAATTAGAAACTGAATTTATAGTTTTTGAACCAATATTGACCGAGCTGTAGTCATTTAGCCATCTTGCCAGAATGTCTTCTTTGCTTGGACAGACTACCTACTGAGTTGAGATGACTGCAATTTTGGACAAAGTGCGAGTAAATGATAGCCGCAAAAATGAATAAAAACTGTCTAACCAGTCTGAATAGAAGGATTGAATCAAAAACAATTATTCCAAGCAGTTCATTCATAGAATCAGAAATTCTTGATGAGTAATCTAACCATTAATATTTAGTAAGTACCGTGCAATTTAGACATAGTGCTAAGCGTGATGAACGAAGCGAGTTGGCACACAAATCTGAATTAAATTCATTGAAGCTTTTAATCGGATCAATGCGCTTGCAACGGTGAACAGGTCTTTAAAAAACGATAATTAAAGTTGGCAAGTGCAATGAAGAGTGTGTAATTCATAAAAAGTTGCATTTTTTTCACTCAATACCACATCCCTTCTTCTTAATGTTGTTGGTCTTCTTCTTCTTCTTCTTCTTCTTCTTCTTCTTCTTCTTCTTCTTCTTCTTCTTCTCCTTCTTCCTCCGTCTTCTTCTTCTTCTTCTTCTTCTTCTTCTTCTTCTTCTTCTTCTTCTTCTTCTTCTTCTTCCTCCTTCTTCTTCTTCTTCTTCTTCTTCTTTTCTTCTTCTTCTTCTTCTTCTTCTTCTTCTTCTTCTTCCTCTTCTCTTCTCCTTCTTCTTCTTCCTCTTCTTCTTCTTCTTCTTCTTCTTCTTCTTCTTCTTCTTCTTCCTCTTCTTCTTCCTCTTCTTCTTCTTCTTCTTCTTCTTCTTCTTCTTCTTCTTCTTCTTCTTCTTCTTCTTCTTCTTCTTCTTCTTCTTCCTCTTCTTCTCCGTCTTCTTCTTGTTCTTGTTCTTCTTCTTCTTCCTCCTTCTTCTTCTTCTTCTTCCTCCTTCTTCTTCTTGTTCTTCTTCTTGTTCGTTTTGTTCTTGTTCTTCTTCTTCTTCTTCTTCTTCTTCCTCTTTCTCCTTCTTCTTCTTCTTCTTCTTCTTCTTCTTCTTCTTCTTCGTTTTTCTTCTCCTTTTTCTTATTTTTCTCTTTTTTCTCCTTCTTCTTCTTCATCTGTTTCGATTACTAATTCTCACTTTTCCCAATCCTCAAGTTACTGACCCATGATTTTCGTTTAGCCTACATCGATTATTTATTCATTATTTGAATCAATTTCTTACGTCATTAATCAGCTTCAAACTCATTACTCATTCGAATGAACATCATCTTATTCCAAGTATGTTGCTTATGTTGACGTCGAATCCTAATTAATAAAAACATAAACTTTTTCAAACTCTGTCTCTTATGTTGACGTAAAATCCCAATTAATTAAAACATAAACTTATTTAAGATATTTTTTCAGCTTGCCAGAATGTCTCCTCTGCTTGGACGGACTATAGGAACATTATCAAGTTTTTTGTGAAGTGAAATAATTCCTTTATTTTTTAAGAGAATAACATTATTATAAACAACAGGATAATGAGGAGATTAGTGAAGTAACGTTTTCAAATTTATAAACAACAGAGGATAATTTCATATAATAATATCAACTAATATAATTTTAAATTACTAACCTGTATGTTAGGCATCACAAAGCTGCTGGAATCGTGAGCTAAAACCAGATGAAATAGGCGTCCGAAAGCGGTGAACTCGTACTGCGGGTGCGGGTCCCATATCGTTGCCATTCTGTGACGAAAATGGCCCGAATGGTGACGAAATGTCGGCTTCTCTTGGGGCTGCTCGGCTGAAAGATCACAAAAAAATTTCATTTGTTGAGTAGATAAGGAGATGATATTGTGGTAGAATCATCGAAATTATATTTATCAAATTTTTGTCAAACGAAAAGACAAGACATTGCAAAACCACAGATTTATTAGAAAAATGAGATTCTGGTTTCGGTTGTTACACCATAATCAATCTCTGGTAAACTACTAAAACTTAACTTTAAGAGCAGAAGAAGAAGAAGAAGAAGAAGAAGAAGAAGAAGAAGAAGAAGAAGAAGAAGAAGAAGAAGAAGAAGAAGAAGAAGAAGAAGAAGAAGAAGAAGAAGAAGAAGAAGAAGAAGAAGAAGAAGAAGAAGAAGAAGAAGAAGAAGAAGAAGAAGAAGAAGAAGAAGAAGAAGAAGAAGAAGAAGAAGAAGAAGAAGAAGAAGAAGAAGAAGAAGAAGAAGAAGAAGAAGAAGAAGAAGAAGAAGAAGAAGAAGAAGAAGAAGAAGAAGAAGAAGAAGAAGAAGAAGAAGAAGAAGAAGAAGAAGAAGAAGAAGAAGAAGAAGAAGAAGAAGAAGAAGAAGAAGAAGAAGAAGAAGAAGAAGAAGAAGAAGAAGAAGAAGAAGAAGAAGAAGAAGAAGAAGAAGAAGAAGAAGAAGAAGAAGAAGAAGAAGAAGAAGAAGAAGAAGAAGAAGAAGAAGAAGAAGAAGAAGAAGAAGAAGAAGAAGAAGAAGAAGAAGAAGAAGAAGAAGAAGAAGAAGAAGAAGAAGAAGAAGAAGAAGAAGAAGAAGAAGAAGAAGAAGTCTGCCATTCCAACGCTTGTATGAACCACCAATCGGGGAGAAGCTTGTCTAGGCAAATGGCGGACGTCCACTGTGATTGGTTCATGTTTCTACCAATAGCGGTGATCTATTGTTGGTATAAATTCTGCTGCTCTTTACGTTTACGAGCAAGAGTTTACGTTCACCATAAATTGATAATGTTGTAACTACCGAAACCGGTAGGCCTATTTCGATTTTCTAATAAATCTGTGGTTTGACGTCAATGTCTTGCCTTTTTATTTGATTGCTCTGTATTTTAACGAGATTCTGAATCAATCCGTGTTGTATCAATGGAGAAACTCAATCTGCAACCTCCTATAAATTATGATTCATGATTCGTTATGATTCAGTTATGATTCATGATAATTAATCATGATAATATTATTATGAGACAGAAAAGGGTTTGAAAATTACACTGTGGGCCGGTTTCTCCAAAAAAGTTGAACTGAATTTTAGATTAAACCGTTAGCTGGATCAATTGAAACTCAAGTTAATAAAAGTGACCACACACTGACAGCCGATGGTTTAAACTGGAATTTCAGTCAAACTTTTTTGGAGAAACCAACCCTTATTAATTAAAACATAATTTATAATTAATTACAAACCCTTATTAATTATAACATTTTAATTCTTGATCATTTTTTAAAAACAAATCGATCTTCCAATCGAACAAAACAATATTAATACCCGGTTTTTTCAAGCACACTCAAAGTTGAGGGACCCTCAAATTTTGATGAACAGCTGACATTTTCTATGATAAGTTTAGGAAATGTAGTAAAGTGTAGTAAACTTGAGGGTCCCTCACATTTGAGTGTGGTTGGAAAAACCGGGCATAAGGCTGAATTTATCCATTCCCAGATGGCGATATTTGTCGATCATAGATAAGTTTTTATATTAAATTCAGTTTCATAAGAAAAATTCCCTCATTGAAATAAATGCTGGAGAACCCATCCTCAGAAGAAAGTCAGATTCACGATTTTCTATGTATTACGAATGTTTACACCCATTATTAACCACCATTACATGTTCCATCGATAAATCAGATACAATCGCTTATTACCCAAAAAACATTCTACCTACTATAAAAAACCTATTTTAATGACTCAATACAAACTGAAGACTATCAAAAACTTATTGAGAAGATGAATGATCAGAGTTTAAAGGCTTATAGTTTCAACATAGAATTTGTTGAATATTTTGGCGTGGGCAGGAAGTGGACATTCTACCACTAGGTTGCAGCACTGTTCCTAAGATCGTTATCCGTTATTAATAACCATCACCAATCGTTCACATTATCACATACTGGTTTGCCTACACGTGAAAATTTCTCACATGAGTCCGCCCAAGCAAAGAAGACATTCTGGCAAGATGGGAAAATAACTCCAGCTCGGTCAATATTGGTTCAAACATTATAAATTTGCTCTCAAATTGTAGAGCGGAATGTTTTCTACTAAGTGGGATAGAATCCATGATTTTTGAAACAATATTAACCGAGCTGGAGTCATTTTCTCATCTTGCCAGAATGTCTTCTTTGCTTGGACAGACTATATCGCATGTTAGAGCAATGATTAACTGCTCTGATGTCCAGACAATACGTTAATTACTCAGTACTAACTTGGTATAGTCTGTCGAAGCAAAGAAGACATTCTGGCCAGATGGAAAAACGACTCCAGTCCAGCTAGGTCAATATATTGGTTCAAAAATTATCAATTCGATCTCAAATTGTAGGTAAAATTCTTATCTATAATTAAGACCAAATTGGTCATTTTTGAACCAATATTGACCGAGCTGGAGTCATTTTTCGATCTTGCCAAAATGTCTTCTTTGCTTGAACAAACTATACAGGTTCATGCAAATTCTTTCAACACCTCAACATGGGTTAGACGATCACTGTATGCTATGTATGACGTAGCGTGGGAGTAAATATATATATATATATATATATATATATATATATATAGTAGTTGGACGTCAGTACTTTGAAAGCTTAAGCAGAGATATAGCGTGATGATATCGGTGTATGTAAACCTGTGATAAAAAGATATAGGAATTGTTCAGGTGTACTCATGTTCTATAGATATATTGATTGAGATATTGGTGTGCTTTAACTGAGTATAAATAGTTATAGGAGTACGTTGTGGGTGAACATAATGAGCCATATCATGTATCAGCATGTATCTGGACGCTTAATTGCGTACGTGATAAGAATTTGAATTCTGACGGCTAATTATTCTTCCGATCGTCACATGTTAGAGTAAAACAAGAAGAGAAAAATTAGAAGAAAGTGAGTGAGGGAAGAAGAGAAACCTGTAAGGAACGAGGAGAAGATGAATGCATAAGGAAGAGTAGACGAAGGTGAAGTAAAAGCTAATAAATTCAAAGGAAAAGGTGGATGGAACAAGCAGAAATTGAGGGGGATTAGATAGAAAGATGACGAAGAAGAAGAAGCGAAGAAGAAGAAGAAGAAGAAGGAAGAAAGAAGAAGAGGAGAGAAGAAGAAGAAGAAGAAGAAGAAGAAGAAAGAAGAAGAGAGGAAAGAAGAAGAAGAAGAAGAAGAAGAAGAAAGAAGAAGAAGAAGAAGAAGAAAGAAAAAAGGAGAAGAAGAAGAAGAAAGAGAAGAAGAAGAAGAAGAAGAAGAAGAAGAAGAAGAAGAAGAAGAAGAAGAAGAAGAAGAAGAAGAAGAAGAAGAAGAAGAAGAAGAAGAAGAAGAAGAAGAAGAAGAAGAAGAAGAAGAAGAAGAAGAAGAAGAAGAAGAAGAAGAAGAGAAAGAAGAAGAAGAAGAAGAAGAAGAAGAAAAAGAAGAAGAAGAAGAAGAAGAAGAAGAAGAAGGATGATGATGAAGAAGAAGAAGAACATGAGAATCTGAGTAGAAGAAGCGAAGAAAATATTCGTTTAAAAGGAAATAGGAAGATTCGAGGGTGGTGAGAATCCTGAAACTTAGAAAGATAAGGATTGGATGAATAGAGAAAGTATAATGATGAACCTTGAAACGAGAGAGAATTGAATAAAGATGAGGCAATGAAGGAGAATGAATGATTATGGAGAAAAGGGACACTTATTAGTAGCCTATAATAGCATAAGTCTATAAAACCCATGAAGCCTGTAAAGCCTATAAAGTCCTATAGATAGGTAGATAGATTGAAAAATCCTATTTTGTATTATTAATAACAAAAATTCTATAAAGTCTTATAAGAAGAAAAAACAAAATTATATAAAAGAGAAACTTCAATTTGATTGAAAACTAGTGATTTAATGAGCAATTTGAGGAGGAATAAGAGAGGAGAAGGAAATTAGTGGCCAGGTGGAGAGAAAATTAGGTTCAGAAAGGGAAAATTAAAAAAAAAAACAACGAAATTTAAGATAAAGGAACAAAAAAGGAAATAAAAGAAATAGGTTCAACAAGGATAAAACTAAGTACAGGAATAAGGGACGATAAGAAGTCCAGTAAGAACAAGAAAAGTAAAAGAATAAGAAAACAAAATGAGTCACTTCAAGATTGTACAACGCAACTTGGCGATTGAAATCTGTGAGCAAGACTCGTATTGCTGTTGAATATTCACGTTGAAATTCAGTTTCTTGTACATTGAATCTGATAAATCTGATGAAATGCGATAAACAAGACATCGACCATTTTATCGACTCGATCTAGATATGTACAACAACAATTCTGTAATAAGAAACACTAGGTACAATCTGTCCAAGCAAAGAAGACATTCTTGCAAGATGGGGAAATTACTACAGCTTGGTAAATATCGCTTCAAAAATTATAGATGCGGTTTCAAATTGTAGATTAGAACGTTTCCTATAATTTGAGACAAAATTTACGATTTTTGAATGGATATTGACCGATCTGGAGTCATTTTCCCATCTTGCCAGAATGTCTTCTTTGCTTGTACAGACTATAACGAACGGCGTCGCTGCAATTGCACAATCCAATAATTCAATCAATGGGACAGCTGAGAATTATCACCAATTCAAAATGCAAGAGTTTCGTTTTTAGCACAACAATTCAACTTGTAAACTAAGATTAGGGAAACAGATTAGAGTTCAGAAAAATACTGTAGTTACATCATAGTTTTTTCAATGTCCTCTTCTTCATAGATTGATTTGGATGTAGGGCAGTATTTTTTGTAAAGTTTCTATTTATCATGGATTTATAGTATTTTTTGTAATGTTTCCACTGAAGATGATGTCAATATTATGGCTAAATTTTGGTGAAGGGTAGTATTTCTCTGAAACCTTCATTTCACTTTTGTACTGCTATTACACCTTGTACTATTACACTTTTGTACTATAACCTCTTTTGGGAGATCGTTGTTAGTAAAGAAAAAGAAAAAAAAAAGATTGGCTGTCGTTAGTAAAGAAAGTCAGTCGTTTCCCGTTTCTGGAGGAATAGTTAGTGTTGCATTACACTCTAACTGATTAACTGCATGTTATTCAGAGGTGTTCTGCATCTTCACTTGGTAATGAAGACTGGCTTATGTTTGAGAGGATCGACGTGCTGAACACACGTTACCTCTATCCTGATTGATGATTACTCCCCTGCTGTATTTTTTGTCCGGGCTGGGTGGGCATTCTGTCGGGGTGGGGATTGCTTCGGCTCGGTCAGTGTTGGTTCGGGGGCTGTGGGTTCTTTCGGGAATTTATGACTTTGTGGCCGGTATTGGCCGGGCTGGAGTCGTTTTCCCGTCTTGCCGGGGTGTCTTCTTTGCTTGGACGGACTGAATAGTTTGGTGAATATGATAATGGCAACCAGCTGGTAGGCCTGGGCCCTTCATGGGGCTGTTGTGCCATTAACAAACAAACAAACAATGTATTATAATTTCCTTTCTCATCATCAATAATCGCAAAACCGCGACTAATAAACACTGATTTTTCTCATGTGATATGTTTCGTGTCTTTTTTGAACCAAAGGGTTTCTGAGGTTTTCCGGGATTTCTGAAATTTGGATAAGTTTCAAACAATTACGGCAATCTAAATTTCTCTTCAGAATTGAAAACACAAGTTTGTGATTCCATATCCAGTAATTCTTCACATGTGCCAAGTTCTGTGTCCTTTTTCAACAAAAGGGTTTGTGAGCTTTTCTGGGATTTCTGAGATTTGGATAAGTTTCAAACAATCACGGTAATCTATACATTTCTCTTGAGAATTGAAAACACAAGTTTGTAATCTCATATCCAGTAATAACACTTCATTGTTTAAGAACTTCAAAATCCGTCCAAGTCACAATTTTTCAACTGATTTCATTGGATTTTCCAACTAATTTTACAAAGGGAATGATCATTGTACCTGCATTAAGCCTCCAAAAATTATATATAAATCATTTGAAATGTCAATCTTTCTGCATTATCAACTTGGTCACAAAGCGTTTTTGAGGGTATGTCCTATGGAACTTCTCCTCTACTTGGTGTAAGGAATCTGACTCAAAAGTATTGCACGTTCTAAAACACCTTGTATATTATAGAATTAAAAATCAATTAAAGAATATATTGAAGAGAAAGAATCTTTCGCACTGGCGGCTTGTAGAAGTGCTACTGCACTTCAGAAGTGCCCGTATCTTTTACTGTACAGCACTTCACCTGTCTCGTGGGCACGAGCCGCCAGTGGCACTTCGCCTGTTTCGTGGGTACGGGCCGCCAGTGATCTATTGAAGAATAACCTATGCTATATCATGAAAAATATATTTTAAGTTAATTTATTTCGATGATAACAAATCAATTTCATAAAATTACATAGCCTAGTTTCTATTGGACAATTTTTTTGAAAACTTACGTCTGGCCCAAATGTTGCTTCCGAACAGCAAGTTATGTTCATTTGGACTTCCTGGGGAAGTTTTGATGGGCATAACAAATTCTTCAAACTCCGCTGAAACAGAAAAAAATATTCAGTTGATAAAAAGTGCAAACTTTAAGATTAATCCAATTTGAAAAACGTGAAACATGATATGTTTTAAAAACAGATAACAACGGATATAAAATATTATTTGAGATTTTTTTAAACTAATTCTTCCAATGTATGACTTATTCTTCAATAATGACTCACTGATCAAAAGCTTCTCAGTCAATGAATGATTCAGTTTCAGAATTATGTTTATGTTTAAAATTATGACTCAGTTATAAAATAATGAATGTATTAAAGAGGATATAATCAATATTGATTCACTGAACATTATCGTCATCTGAATAATATGTCTCCAAAAGTGGACAGCTACTTTTTATGGAATTTTTATCTCATTGAAGATTACTCAATGTAATTATTATGGAATTCTGGATGTATCGGAAAAAGTTAATCAATTGGATTATTATTAATCACTACTCTCTGCATGACATTTGTCATTTTAACGGAGGATGACGTAAATCTCATTCACAATTCACTGGCGGCGAAACAGGTGAAGTGCTGTATAGTAAAAGATACGGGCACTTCACCTGTTTTGTGGGCACGAGCCGCCAGTGTGACGATTGCATGTAAATCTTCTGACGTGTAAACGTTGTGTCATTCTACCAAATTGGTTTCCGTTGAAAAGAATTTATAAAAGTTAATGCTTTATTGTCATAATCGATAGTAATCATGACGTAATAGGAAAAAATTTACATTACACTTCTATAAATAATAGCTCAATTCACTGTAGGCCTATTACCAAAAACTCCAACAAATATTTTATAACAGAAGGCTTAATAGCTTATTGCTTTGAAATCAGGAGATGGAGAAAAGAATTATGTTCTCATTTTTTATACTCTTTAAACACACAACGCAATACATTAATACAACACTAGCCGGCAGGCTCGCTTCGCTCGCCTTCTCCGCCTAGCCAGGGGGCTCCGCCCCCTGGATCCCCGACAGTATCGGCAGTGTCAATGAGTCAAACAGGCTCGCTTCGCTCACCTGCATAACCTCTGTCAGTGTAAGCTGAGACAAACAGGCTCGCTTCGCTCGCCTGCAAATTCCGTTCAGAAGGGATTCAAAACTTATTGAACACAGCTTTTCTAGACCTAATCTGGACCTGTTCACCAAATTTCGACATTTTCTACCAATTTATTCTCGAAAAATCCAAGGAAATTCCGAAAAATAGTGAAACGCTAATATTGAGCGTAACCTTGGGAATTATATCGGACAAAGTTTAAAACTTGATTCCATATCTTCTAAATTGGTTTATCTATAATCTCGCGGAACCATTGAATTTACAGTAAGGATTGGTCGTATCAAGGCAGAAGATATGCAACCCGCAATACATTTACAATTTTGAAAAAAAGATTACTGGCGTAATCTTGAACGAAATTCAAAAATATCGTAACACAACATTCTAGACTTTATCTGAACCTACCCACCAAATAACAACATTTTCTACCGATTGGTTCTCGAAAAAATTGAGAAATCGCCGAAAAACTATAGAAAATTTTGAATTTTTGGCGTATCCTTGAAAATTTTTTAAAATCCGTTCTTAGCGCGCGTCTAAACGTCTAACTGAACATGCCTACCAAATATGAATCCATTCGGATCAGTAGATTTTTAGTTCTGGTGATGAATGGATGAATTAATCAGTCAGTCAGTCAGTCAGTGCCATTTCGCTTTTATAGATAGAAGATGTATATCATAATATGCACAATTAAAAAGGTATATTCAAGTGACAGTACATAGTTCGAACATTAAAATCCATAACTACTCGTAATTAAAAAAATAATATTTAATTTTCCTGTTTCAACACTTCATCTTTATGCTTTTTCAATTAATTTTATTACAACCATATCCAGTCAACTAGGAAACAAACACTCTCCCTTTAATGAACTAATCACTGATATTCATGAATAATTTATATTGTCTGTAGATATTCCTTATAAGTCCAATGTCACACAAGTCTATTCATTTATTCAATTATCATTTTCAATTTGTAATAACATGAAATGTCAGATCACATTATTCTGCCAGTCAAAACTCTTCAATGTTTTTTTTCAATTGATTCAATAGATTATTTTCAATCTGTATTGACATGAAATGTCAGCTCACAATGTCTTTCAAATCAAGACTTTTCAATACTCTTTTTAATGTAATTTTCGACTTGAAATACATCGTATTCCCTAACTTATACCTGTTGGATAAGTGAGAAGTTACATTTATATCAATAGGACTATAAAACGAAGAATGAGAAGTTAAGGTCATGAATGTTCTCTTTATTGCAGCCTAGTATGGTATATTGACGAAAGATCAAGTACCGTACTTCGACAATATACATAAATATTAGACACAATATACGCTATCTGATATCAATCAATATTGAATAATAATGAGTAAATCAAATAACATGAATGATTTTCAAGAAACTGTTGAATAGTTAGTTAAAATAATATAAATGATTGCACTGTGAAACTACTGTATTATATGATCTAGTTTGTTTAAATTAACATTACCGTAGCACCTTAATAAGAGTACTAAAGTGAGTAGTCTGTCCAAGCGAAGAAGACATTCTAGGAAGATGGGGAAATGACTCCAGCTCGGTCAATATTGGTTGAAAAATTATGAATTTGGTCTACAATTGTAGGGCGGAATGTTTCCTACAATTTGAGAACAAATTCATGATTTTTGAACCAATATTGAGTGATCTGGAGTAATTTTTCCATCTTGACAGAATGTCTTCTTTGCTTGAACAGACTATACTTGCTTGTTTGCATCTTGAATTAATAATAACTTATCTATTAACGGAAAGTGGTAGGTGACTTGATCGTGGCTAAGTTCGACCTTGAATGTGACAAAAACAAGCTGCTTGATACTTTGCCTGATTCCTTCCATATATAGAGAACTTATCACCTATATACACCACAGCTATAGGTATATAACTAACTCACCCTATCTTATGTACACGGAAACAATATAACTAACTTAGTATTAGGTGATAATGTTAATCAATACATGTGTAGTAGACACTCTGGTTAATGAATGGTAATAAAGTAATATCGGAGTATGCTGAGCTAAATAAACTGAGAAATAAAGGTGGATAGGTCAATGTCAGAAAATAGACTGAATACTGTTGAAACAGTAGAACGGTATTGAAAGGTAATTAGTATCTGAGCTATTTATTATTTGTCATATTTTATTAATTGGAATAAAAATATGAGTTCGGTTAAATTTTTATCTCAATCATTAACTAAGGACTCTAAGGACTAATAAGGACAAATTTAATGTATGTTGGAATTGTGACAATGCCTATTACAATATTTGTAATTATTGTTCAATGGCAAATAAAATTTCTTATTCTTAACTCCTTAGTAAATAGAGAAGATTTAAAACTGTTTATTAGAGATTAGAGGTAATGCAATGATGAAAACTTATTTGCAAATATTTTAATGTTTTATTTCAAGTTTTTGTTCACATGGTTTCCAAAATATTGTTTCAATTCAATTAATTTGAACCTAAATGAATGGAATCAATCAAAATGTTGCAAATGAATATTGGATGAATCCTTTTTAAATAATCAAGAATTGAAGAAAGAAATTTGGTGTTTTAGAGGAAGTTGGGATTTAATGTGAAAAACTGCAAATCATCTACCTCAGAATATAAGTTTAATAATTTAATGGTAGATTGGTAGAATAAGTTATGAATTGAAAAATGGAACGTAGCGTGAAATTAATGATTTTATTTGTTTATTATCTCAAGCTTAAGTCATCTTGTCTACTGAACACAGGTAAGTACAGTAATAGAATATTTAATTCTTGTTGGAGACATGTCACTGCTTTAAACCTAAATTTACGCGTAGCCTACACGTTTTAAGGATTGTTTTCAAATTCAAAAACTAAGAGATTTGAAAACTTGTTTTCAAATCTCTTAGTTTAGGCATTGAATCAATGGCGGCTCGTACTCACTGGTGAGGTGAAGTGCCCGTATCTTTTACTGTACAGAACTTCACCTGTTTCATGGGCACGAGCCGCCAGTGGCATTGATTCTACTATTTCCTGCATTTCAGGCATTCATCTTCCTCTTCCACATTTCAGACACTCATTTTCCTCTTCTCTACATTTCAGGCATTTAACCACTTCTTTCTCAAGTCATAGGAAGAGACTAATAATAAACACATGTTCGACACGCGTCTGCGGAATTTAAAGAATTTCAAGATTATAATAGGGAGGTGTCAGCTACCATTTGCAATAAAAAACATCTTTGTTGCAATTTGTTCCACCTCAAACCCTACAATAATGACATGATGAATAGAGAGACGATGAGACTTGGAAGACTTCTTCAATAAATGTTGAGTCTGAAGTCTTTTTAATGAAGTTCACACCAATTTCATCTTGGAAGCAGAAAGAGATTCACACCTATTTGAACTTGAAAGGGAGTCTGTTTCAGTATCCTTGGAAAGAAGACACAACAGACAACAGTGTGACCAATTTGAACTTGCTATTCTAGAAACCCATAAATTCAATTCACTGCTGACAAGTGTAGTATAAGACAGGCTTTTGTGGAGAGAATTTTTTCCTTGTCTGGGACTAAACTGAAACTGAAACGTCTGGAACTGAAACTACATAATCGGAGAGATAAAGCTTTGTCGTTGAAAGTTGCAAGCTCTACTGAAAATCACTGGCGGCTCGTACCCACGAAACAGGTGAAGTGCCCGTATATTTTACTGTACAGCACTTCACCTGTTTCGTGGGCACGAACTGCCAGTGCTGAGAATTCGAAGTTGGGTTCAGACTCAACGAAAAATTAGTTACAATGTATGTTAATGGCTCATCAGCCCATGAAGGGCCTAGGCTTACCAGCTAGTTGTCAGTTTCATATTCACTCCACTATACAGCAGAGGTGAATAATCATCAACCAGGATAGAGGTGACGTGTGGTTAGCACGTTGATCCTCTCAACCATAATCCAGTTGCCGTAGCCAAGTGAACATTTCTGAATAACATCCAGCACTTGCGGCTCGTGCCCACGAAACAGGTGAGGTGCCCTCATCTTTTACTGTACAGTTTCGTGGGCACGAGCCGCCAGTGACATCCAATTAATCAGTTAGAGTAATGCAACAATTACTATTCCTTTAGAGACGTGAAACGACTGACTGTCTTCACCAACAACAAGCCAATCTCCCAAAGGATTTTTCATTTATAATCAGCTAAATTGGCAACGTTAAATCAATGGTCTATTTTCATGCGTTTTACTCTAGTTGCATTATAGCGTAGAATATCGCTAGTTCTGTATCTAGAGGATAAATTATTCAATAGCTAGACCAAACGCACATTTTATTTGATTTCAACTACAGCAATTTATGAATGTTTAACAAATAAGGAGCTCTGCACTGTCTTTTTAATATCTTAATGGCTATAGTTATATAAAATTTACTGTTTCATACTGAAATTATGATTATTGTAATATGTTTAAGTATAATACGATTGACCCCGCACAGTTTACTCAGGGGTGACATTCATTTGTTTTTCTTAATTTTAATGTTTTCAATTACCTTTGTTAATTTGTATTGAGTTGAAAAATAAATTATTCTATTCTATTCTAATATACAGGGTGTTTCAGGAGGAATGTGCAATACTTCTCATGCTGATTCCTTACACCAAGTAGACAGAAAAGTTCTATGGGACCAACCCCCAAAAAGGCTTTGTTACCGAGATAACAATGGCGAAAAATTAAGATTTTTAAAAAAATATTAATTTTTCTAATTTTTTAGAGGCTTTAGTGAGGTTCTAAAATGATCAATTCCTATTCAAAATTAGCTGTAACAAAGCGTTTTTGGGGGTTGGTCCCATGGAACATTTTTGTCTACTTGGTGTAAGGAATCAGCCTGAGAAGTATTGCACATTCCTCCTGAAACACTCTGTATACTAAGCTAGTCTAGTTATGAGTGTACAGTTAGTCTATGGTTATAGCAAGCAAATGAAGTGGTAGTATCAGTGACCACGTAATACATGATAACATGACAATTAAAAGTTATGTACACACCATTTGAATTATGTGGTCGCCGAGTAATACATTGACCCACTTGCCGTGACCTTCACCTTGGCAGAGAAAAAACGAAAGAGAGAGTTACAGAGAAAAAGAGAAAGAGGGAGAACGTGTGTGATATTGATTGTTGCAAAGTAGCCTATTCGTAAACTATTAGTGCTTTGGCCTTGAACTTCCAAATATCACCAGACTCAAGAATTCTGAATCGTTTTCATAACTACTCGCATGTGTTGTGCTGTGAATTGTCTCATTAGAATAATGTATTCCATTCTAAAATCCAGATTAGAAAAACATTTCTTTGCCAAAAGCTAATTTGGGAAAATATTCTATTAGATCCTTCAATACTTGTCCTTGTTACAATCTAATTAAATTACAATCTAATCTAAATTACTACAGAATACACAATTTCACATAAAACTATCTATTTTTTTATTAATAATATTGGGGAGAACCAAGG
This sequence comes from Sogatella furcifera, assembly GCA_017141385.1. Classification (NCBI taxonomy): domain Eukaryota; kingdom Metazoa; phylum Arthropoda; class Insecta; order Hemiptera; family Delphacidae; genus Sogatella; species Sogatella furcifera. The sequence continues at coordinate 35,182,973 of CM029551.1, forward strand.
GTTGTTCCAATTTCCAAATAAACTCATTTTCCACAAACCGAGAAATGAGTTATAGATCTTTTAAAAAGTTAACATAAAATTATAAGGGGTATTTGTTTTCTGTTTTGACTGGTTCTAATAGGTTTCCTGAAGCCTTCTATTTCTTGTGTTTAGAGTTTGGGAGTACCCAGATCAAATAGGCTAATTCATTGTATTCATTTCAATCCTTGTTCAAATTCTCCTTATATTCATATGAGAATGATTTTTTGGAATTATCAAGTTTAGGAAGCATGGGAATTGTTCCAGATTGATAATATGTTGATGATTATTTATCAATTTTTCTCCATGAAAACTCATTCTTTCTTCTATCTATCTTTATATCTATCAATACTTTCTATCTTTATATCTTTTATATAATTATATTTATTAATTTTATATAATTATCTTTTATATCTTTATACTTTTTTATCTTTATATCAATACTTATATCTATCTTTACTTCTATCAATCTTTTCACGCATCAACCGATGAATCGTTCATTTGTTATCATTGATAACTGATAAGTAATTAGAAAAAGTGTAAATGAATATTCAATTATATAATATGATTGGAAAAATACGAAGAAATGAAAATTGTTTAATAGATATCCATCCTCTTATTATTAAAAATATGACACTCTTGTAGATATGTTTTATTTTTGTAATAAATGAACTTCCAATATATTCGACAACCTACAGAATAATGAATTCGTCTTTGTAGTGTTAACTCACTTTACTTTTGAGCACTTGTACCAGGTTAAGTGCTGTATAGTAAAAGATACGGGCACTTCACCTGTTTCGTGGGCACGAGTTGCCAGTGCTTTTGAGTTTACTAGCCATTATTCGGAAATAATTATTGACAACAAAACATTCTAGAAACAAATATGGTACTGTAACTAAAAACTCTTCTATTTTCACGAATTTCAAATCTAAACCATTGACAAAACTTCCACAAACCTGAACTATAAAATTCAAAAATTCTTCTTTTTACTAGAATTTCGAATAGAAACTACAGACAAACTTTCAAGAAACATGAACAGTAATTCAAAAAATCTTCTTATTTCTTACGAATTCAAATCAGAACACAAAACGAACGCACCTGCAGTATTTTGACCTTCAACCTGACCTTACTCGGGTCAATTCTTATCAGATTGGTAATATTAATAAATCGAGCTTCGCGAAGTCATTGTAACCCAACAGCGAAACAATTCAAATAAATAAAACTCAAGAATGTGTCAGGCTTTTTATCAGTAAGTATTGAATGAGAAATAAGTTCTATTCTCTCTGGGTTTTATGGATCCAATTCCAGCATATCTACCATTATAAATATGGAATATATTTGTATATGCAAAGCAAATTGTCTCTCGAGTACAACACAATGTACCGCGGTCCCCCATGAATAAATTAACCGTGCAGGTGGTCTTGAAGAGATCTACAAAGCTTGTACAGATGTTCCGAACAATGAATCGCTCTATGCTTGTTGTGTACTTGTAACATATGTTCGTCTATGAATGAATGAACAACTTCAACTTCCTTTTTGAGTTTTTTTCGAGATTGGATACCTTGTTCGATAACAGCCAGTCTAGTCAAGCGGAGAAGACATTCCGGCAAGATGGAAAAATTACTCCAAATCGGTCAATATTGGTTCAAAAATGATGTATTTGGTCTCAAATTGTAGAGCAGGATGTTTTCTACAGTTTGAGACCAATTCAATCAGTTTTGGAACAGTATTGACCGAACTGGAGTCATTTTCCCATCTTGCCAGAATATCTTCTTTCCTCGACCAGACTATAAACGACGGATAGTCTTTCCAAGCAAAGAAGACCCTCTGGCAAGACGGGAAATTGACTCCAGCTTGGTCAATACTTGTTCAATAATTATAAATGTGGTCTTGATAGTATATAAAATTGTTTCCTACAACTTGAGATCAAATTAATAATTTTTGAACCAATATTGAACGAGCTTGACTCATTCTCCCATCTTGGCAGAGGGTCTTCTTTGCTTGAACAGACTATATCATCACGGTAATTTTACATGATAACACTTGAATAGATGTAACCTCTAAATGGGCGTTTCAACTATAAGGTAGGTACTACAATGTATTACAATACGGAAGTTGGATCTTTCTAATCATAGGCCTATGGGTGTATCATAAGTTGTTTAAGAAAATTCTCCCATTGTTTGTGGAGATCCTTTAATGAAATGCAGGCTCGGTGAGTTTTAGAAGCGAGTTAAGATGATGGAAGCGTTCAGACAGAGTTCAATCACTCCACTTTACTCAATTTGATGTAACTTTCGACTAGGAAAATATTCTATTACCTATCTTACCTACTACCTTTTTTGTGTTATGCCGAGTCGAGAATTACATCAATTCACGTATAGGCCTACAACTTCCTACGTATATGACAATCATGTTGGATTCATGAATGAAAGAATATCTCCTCATTGTGGTGTGGATGGAACAGATGTTGCTCTTGGCTCATAATTGAGTTATGAATGATTTTCATATCATGGACGGGAGGCGTAATCTCAAAGGCATTCCGTAAATATTTAAAAAATGTAACTAATATTGTAACTAAATATTTTAAAAATGTAATCATTGGAAATAAGGCCGCTATTACACGATAATAGTTCTATGTCATACATCTATTATCAAAGATATCATAATATATTCTCTATAGGAGAACATATGACATAGAATATGATCATTTATAATATTTGGTAATATTTCATCATCACAGATGTTTGATAATAGAAATATGTCATAGAACTATTATCGTGTAATACCCGCCTAAGGGTTGGATGCCAGATTATTTTCAATTGTTTGAATAAAGGCAAAGTAGAGGCGAAGACCTCAAAATATGACTCAGATTTATTTTTGTATATTTGTATAAATTGTAAGAGGGGCAGTTCTAGGCTTTGCCTGTTGTACTCTTACATGTATAATACTCCAATACTGTATTATCCAAAATCGATTATTCATAGGTTCATGATTGGTAGATAAATCATGGCTGAAGCCTCACTGATTTAATGATTTATTTCAGCCAAAATGAAACATTAAGTACATTAGGCCAAGTCATAATACAATACAAGATATTCAAATACATTATTCATGCTACTCACTCGAGATTAAAATTACTCGTGGCTGGAGCGCAAGACTTCTCTTAATCCAGCCTTACCAAAAATTTTTTTTTTAAATAACAATTATTATTGCTTTAATTTCTCTGTTTTTTTTAATAAAACATTTAGCCTATTTTAATCATAGAATTTATCAATGAATCCAGGGATCAACAACCTCAAAATATATCAAATGTATCAAATAACAAACCAGGCCCACATAATCTTAAACGTGTTTTTGGCCACGATAACACAAAACTATCTAAATGGAAATCAGTGCAGAACTATTCCACTATTCAAACTAGTTTGTTCCTTTTCGTATTGATTGAGTTTATCTGAACGGCCCACAATAAATTCTGCTGGTCCCATTGATTCAAAGTTTATTCAAAGAGGTCTCACAATAAATTCCTTATTTCAAAATTTTCAAAGACAACCGAAATAGCTTACAGCAGAATGAAAGCAGAAAGCTTGTGAAAATCGTGGGTTTTTGGGTTTGTCCTCAACTTTGCCCACACATTTGCGACGCTTTATTTATTCGCGTAAAATTTTTCTCTCTCATCCCCACAATAATCAAACTCTTCTATCTCTTTCTAACTAGATAACTAGACTTTATCCAGCTGATTAATCTTCGATATTTCATATTTGGAAACACAATCGTCGAGTCAAATTCAGCCCATTCTTTTATCTCGCGTTCATTCAAACTTTTTCCAGCCCATATGAATTCCTTTTCTATGCTAATGAGGACCGAACGCATAATACTAATTGAATAATTAAGCCACAATCCACCTACAATCCTGATTTATTTATAGCTGGATGTGTGGGTTGATGAATGATGCGAGTGTAGAATACGTTATAGAGTTTCTGCTATCAAATTATTATTGAATAATCTTTATTGGTGTTACGGTACATATGTTGGGATTGTTTGAACATATGTTGAGCCGTTATAACGGACTACTCAAGGTTATAGGTGTCGTATAAAAATAACTAAAGAATTCAATTCAGTATTTTCAAGCTTTGAAATTATTGATGGTACTTCCTCATTTTATAGTGTTCAATTGAAAGTGTGGATATTGTATTCTTTATAAATTTGTGTTTTTTAGTGGAATAAAAACCCATTCTATTCTATTAATTTACCATGGAGAAAATCAATTAGCACAAGGAAGTACTTGCTGGAATATTAAATTGAAGAGTTTTATTTGAAGAACATAGCCTATAGGAAGGCTACAATAATATGACTTAGAATAATAGGTAAACTACTAGTGTTCTCAATACATTGGAAAAAAAACTCAATTGAAACTCACACATTAATATCAATTATTTTGTTCAATAACCACCCCAAATCATCTACAGAGACAATCACCTGAAATCTCAAATGAGTAACGATACACATCTCAAAGAATTTCCTGAATTGAATTCGGAATTACATTACAATTGAATACATAATTTCTAAAAGCTATATACAGGGTGTTTCATAAGGAATGTGCAATACTTCTCAGGCTGATTCCTTACACCAAGTAGACAAAAAGTTCCATGGGACCAACCCCCAAGAACTAAATACAAATTTATCACTTGTGCTATGTTTTGTCGAATTTTGCGATTTTTGATCGCTATTTCTGATATTTGGGTGAGATTTACACAATCGCTGCCATTCAACTTTTTCTTTAGAATCAGACTCTCTTCAACTTCCATTAATAAAAAATACAAATTTATGATTCCTTATTCAGTTATAACCCTTATTGTTAAAGCATTGTTTTAAGCATATTTTTTCAATTATCTCAATAACCGTTGAAGTTACAGACTTCAGACTGGTTTCATTGAATTCCTCAGCTACTTTTACATAGGAATTGATTATTTTAGAACCTCAGTAAAGCCTCTTAAAGATTAGAAAAATAATATTTTTTAAAAAATCTCAATTTTCCGCCATTGTTATCTCGGTAACAAAGCGTTTTTGGGGGTTGCTCCCATGGAACTTTTTTGTCTACTTGGTGTAAGGAATCAGCCTGAGAAATATTGCACATTCCTCCTGAAACACCCTGTATCTATAGACTACTTACTATAGTGTTCGCGACATATTCCAAAAGAAAACTCACATTAATCAAAATTTATCCACAAGCCATCTCGATTCTTGAATCGCCTAAAACTAGGTGGTTGTACAACTACAACTATCTTCTATAAAACTAGCTGTAAAGTCTGTCCAAGCAAAGAAGACCCTCTGGCAAGATGGGAGAATGATTCAAGCTCGGTCAATATTGGTTCAAAAATTGTCAATTTGATTTCAAATTGTAGGGAATAATTTTATCCACCATTAACACCACATTTATTATTCTTGAACAAATATTGACCGAGCTAGAGTCATTTTCCCATCTTGCCAGAGGGTCTTCTTTGCTTGGACAGACTATAGCTATACTAGAAATGTACTATATACAGTAGTGTACTATATTTATGTAGTTTCGATATTAGGATATTAGATTGATATGGGGGCTCTTGAAGAATATGATATTGGGATTTTTGTTCCAGTTATATATTTGAAATGTCAGAGAAAAGGAATAACACCATAAACAAAAAAAAATCGACTCAGATTTAGATCGAGGACGAATCCCAACATGAACTCCATGAAAAAATTCATCGATCAGCTCGACCGTTACACCAATTACGTCCTCATTACATTGTAGTCACGTATAGTCTGTCCAAGCAAAGACGACAATCTAGCAAGATGGGAAAATGACTCCAGTTCGGTCAATATCCATTCAAATATCATGAACTGGGTCTCAAATTGTAGATCATAATGTTTTCAACAATTTAAGACCAATTTTATTATTTTTGAACGAATATTGACCGAGTTGGAGTCATTTTCCCATCTTGCCAGAATGTCTTCTTTGCTTGGAAAGACTATACTTACACAGAATAAGTGCAAATATTACTGTAATTTGTGTCAGAAATGTAGCATTACACTGTCATGACTCACAAGAATGCCAAGATTACTATGAGTTGATTCACAAGAATGCTTGAGAAACATGTTGTACTAATATGGTTCATGCACGCTGAGAAGGCACGCCATCATAGTGTAAAATGTATAGTGACGGCGTGTCTTCTGAGCTCGCACGGACTTTTGTAATTTTCGTATCCGATTCTTGTTATAACATACAGTTCTTTGATACAAGTTTAATGATTTTAACTGTTATCATTGTAGAACGTATTTGGCTCAACGTTGCTCCGGTAAAATTACCCGCTAACAAGCTTGTAGATTGTAGATCAAAAAGAGTAAAAAGCAAGTTCACCTTTTGGTTGTAGGTTGTAGGTACAGGGAAAAAATTTTAAAGTTTTGGATCAAGGAACTTTTAAAGAAGACCATTTTTGTTCAGAAATCCAAGAAATATGGAAGAATTTCAAAATAAGAAAATTTCTTAAAATTTAAATAACCAAAAATTTCAACCCACGAAAAAATTTCTAACCAAAAGTTTCAACCCAGGAAAAAATTTTTTCCCTAAAAATCTTGTGGGTTTCAGGGGGGCGAAGCCCCCTAACGAGCGCAAAGCGGGAGTCTGAATGTGATATTTAAAGCTCAAATGCTCATAACTCCTGAACGGTAGGAAATCTTCGCAAAAATGACACATATTATCATAGTAGTACTATAATTAAAGCTCAATTGGAAAAAATCTGAATATGATGTTTAAAGCTCAAATGCTCATAACTCCTGAACGGTAGAAAATTTTCGCAAAAATTCGAATGCTAGTTGAGGAGTTGTGACGGTGATATTGTGATCTTCATGATTTATTTATTTATTGGAAAAATCACAATAAATGGTAAAAACACAGACATTAAAGTCCAAATCGTCTTTTTCCCAAATGTTTTTCCATTCCATACATTCGTAACATTTTACTATTCATTTCGCATGTTATTGTAGCTATTGATCAACCTTCCATTATCAAGTTTGCTGTTTGAAACACCATTTTGTAACGTTTGTATCAACCACTGATCGGGGAGGGGCTTGTCTAGACCAATGGCAGACGTTCACTGTGATTGGTTCAAGCAACTACCAATAGCAGTGCTTGACCGTTTGTATGAATACTTCTACTCTTTACATCAAGTTTTAGTTCACCAGACATGTCCTATTAGAAACTATGTTTACAATAATTCTGTAGCGGATTATTGTAGAGTTAATAACTAGAAAATTTGCAACTAAAGAATGTTGTTTTCCTTCAATAAACAACTAAGCTACACTGAAATAGTGGATTGATAATGTTGTAACTTACAGTTACAGTACAGAGCACTGGCGGCTCGTACACACAAAACAGGTGAAGTGTCTGTATCTTTTACTGTACAGCACTTCACCTGTTTCGTCGGCACGAGCCGCCAGTGGTTGTAAAAATACACTTCCTGAAAGAGGAATATAGATGAGGACAAATTGTTACTCTGATCAGCTGAATCACCCGCAAGTATTTTTGTTGGGAACTCTAGTTTGGTCCAGCAGAGAAGACATTCTGGCAAGATGGAAAAATCACTCTAGCTCGATCAATATTGGTTCAGAATGTTTCCTATAGTTTGAGGCCAAATGTACAGTTTTTGAACCAATATTGATCAATATTTGGTCAAAAATAATAAATTTGGTCTCGAATTGTAGACCATAATGTTTCCTACAATTTGAGACTAAATTCATAGTTTTTCAAGCAATATTGACCGAGCTGGAGTTATTTTCCCATCTTGCCAGAATGTCTTCTTTGCTCGAATAGACTACATCAAACTTGAGTTTATAGTACTATAGTCTGGGCAAGCAAAGAAGAGCCTCTGGCAAGATGGGAAAATGACTCCAGCTCCATCAATATTGGTTCAAAAATTATTGATTTGATCTCAAATTGTAGATCAGAATGTTTCCTGCAATTGAAACCAAATCAATAATTTTGAACCAATATTGACCGAGCTGGAGTCATTACCTCATCTTGCCAGAGGCTCTTCTTTGCTTGGACAGACTATACACGTGTGAACCAATAAGATCACAAAAATACAAATGCTTTCGTCTATCCAAGCAAAGAATAGACATTCTGGCTAGATGGGAAAATGACTCTAGCTCGGTCAATATGGCTTGAAAAACTATGAATTTACTCTCAAATTGTAGGAAACATCATGGTCTACAATTTGGGACCAAATTTATTATTTTTAACCAAATATTGACAAAGCTTGAGTCATTTCCCCATCTCGCCAGAATGTCTTCTTCGCTCGGCCAGACTGCTGTAATGATTTATAACACCGAAAAGGTCAACCACAAGTGGAAAAAATTGGCAGACCAAAATAAGAGAAACATCTATAATTGAAAATCGAACATTGCCATCTTCAGTAGTGTGCTTTAGCGCAGTTACATGGTAATTACGGAATTAAATTCAGCATCTGGCGTGTAATTTAGACCCTTTAATTGTATGGCTGTCCGGATGGATGTGATATTCCATAAGCTACGGTACGATTCGGGAGACCACCCGAGTTTAATATCTATGAAAATGAATATGAGCACGGATCCAAGAGAGTTATAGTTTAGGTACAGAAGTATAGATAAAATAGATAGATAGATAAATTGCCTTTATTAAGGGCGGAGTTAGGACTCTTGGTCCTCTCCACCACACAACCCTATACAGAGTTACAGAAGGAATGTGCAATTTTCCTCAGACTGATTCCTTACATCAAGAATACAAAAAGTTCCATTTTTTGACACAGCTTCAAAAATGCTTTCTCTCCGAGATGGGAAAATTAACATCTTAATAAACTTACTTCAGGTTACAAGCTTCTAACTGTATTTCTCAGCTAGTTTTACAGAGAGAATCATCAATTATTTTGTATCTTCATGAAGCCTCGAATTAGAAAATTATATTTTTTCGATAATTAACAACTATTGTTATTTCGGTAAAAAAGGTTTTTGGGTTGATTAGCCATTATCCAATACTTATTTTCTCTCAGGGCTACTATTACTATATTCGTTATAACTTTAAAATAATTCAAATAAAAATATTTTAAAATAGGGTAGCCTACTTTGATTTGATTCATTTTAAAGTTTTGATAAGCCTTTAAAATAACAACAACCTTTTAACCTTTTATAATAGAAAAACCTTTTGATAAAAGGTATGTCCAATGGAACCTTTTTCTCTACTTGATGTAAGCATAGAATAATAGAATAATAGAACAATAGAATAATAGAATAATAGAATAATAGAATAATAGAATAATAGAATAATAGAATAATAGAATAATAGAATAATAGAATAATAGAATAATAGAATAATAGAATAATAGAATAATAGAATAATAGAATAATAGAATAATAGAATAATAGAATAATAGAATAATAGAATAATAGAATAATAGAATAATAGAATAATAGAATAATAGAATAATAGAATAATAGAATAATAGAATAATAGAATAATAGAATAATAGAATAATAGAATAATAGAATAATAGAATAGAATAATAGAATGTAAGGAATCAGCCTGAGAAGTATTGCACATTCTTTCTAAGACACCTTGTATATAAATAATTATGTTGTATGTAGTAGGCCTATTTATAATGTATATTAAACACAGAAACATATTTCTTTCAAATTAGGAATACCTCAATCAAATCTCTAATGCCTCACTACATCCCAATGCATAATATTGGCTTGTATCATACATTATTGATAGTATACAGTACAATACTATAGGTAACTTGACAAAAATACTTATAGTCTGTCCAAGCAAAGAAGACTCTCTGGCAAGCTGGTAAAATGACTCCAGCTTGGTCAATATTTGTTCAAGAATTATAAATGTGGTCTTGAAAGTAGATAGAAATGTTTCCTACAATTTGAGATCAAATTGGTAATTTTTGAACCAAAATTGACCGAGCTTGAGTAATTTTCCCATCTTGCCAGAGGGTCTTCTTTGCTTGGACAGACTATACCATTGCGATGTATGTTTCCGTCAAGTGATTTACGGCACATACTGTATATTTCACAGAGTAAGGTCTTACTACACACTTGTGGGGTAGGTGAATACAGAGGCCTCAATAGTATACGGTCAGTATTAATTGTCGGCACTGATGTTTGAGAATTTCGAATTAATTATGTAGACTACAGACCAGAACTTGCCCGAAATGAGAGGGTGGTCCTCACTGGAACAATGGAGGGATATGTCTGACAGAAATCCAAGGGACCCTCGGCATTGTTCCGAGATTTTTTCTGGAGCACCCCATGTGCTTTTCAACAGTTTGTTGATTCAACTTGATCGAACCACAGAGAAGGAAAAAATCCTCCTCTTTTTTCTTTTCTTTGATAGAACACTGTAGAGCGATCTTGCTGTGATGTATGTATAGTCTGTGCAAGCAAAGAAGACCCTCTGGCAAGATGGGGGAATGACTCAAGCTCGGTCAATATTGGTTCAGAAATTATCAATTCGATCTCAAATTGTAGGAAACATTCTGCTCAACAATTTTTGCCCAAATTGATAATTGTTGAACCAATATTGACTGAGCTGGAGTAATTTTCCCATCTTGCCAGAGGATCTTCTTTGCTTGGACAGACTATACTGATGATGTACTGACAAGTAAGGGTCTGACTTACTCGTGGGTCTGATCATAGCTATTTTCAAAAAAAGCTACACCCTGACCTTCTAGGGTATAAGTAGTTCATCTATTCATAATTATTGCATTGTTAGTTGTGATTGAAAGATAAAGGAAACAGATGGTTTGTTAGATTAATAGAAAAAGTATTGTAAGTTGTTATTAGTTGTTATTGTATTATAAGTTGTAATAACAATTATAAGTTGTTCAGAAAAAGTGTTATGAAAATTGTTATCAAACTCTATCATAATTTATGAATGAATATATATATTGATAATAGTATCTTGATCTCAAAAGAGTGAATGATATGGGATATATGAATTCATGTTTTCAGTATTAACTCACGTGACAATTCCTTGGATTCATTGGACTCACCTGGAATAGGAAAAAACAGTGTATTAGTATTCATGAAGAATAAAATTGAGTAAATATAATTAGAGATTTCCACTGGTTTCAATGACTACATCAACTGAGAAGTCTTACATTATAATTTAAAACGAAAATTTAAAAAAATATATGAGAAATGATCCACGGAATTGAATGAACGATTGAGTAGAGGAAATGAAATTACCTATATTGGAATAACTCTTTCGTTTCAATTTCATCTTATTTATACATCCATGATAGCTTGGAATATAACAGCTTATGACTGCTTAGAAAAGATAACTTCCTTCTCATTCATTGTAGAGTTGAATGTTTTCTACAACTTGATACCAAATTTATAATTTTTGAATCAATATTGATCGAGCTGGAGTCATTTTCCCATCTTGCCAGAATGTCTTCTTTGACTATATATCCTGATATGGTTTAAAACTCATTCAAGACAACGTTAAACTAAACCTCAGTCAAAGCTAACAAACTAAACCTAATAGAGAAGTTAGCCAAACTCAAGTTAACATTGATGCTCTTCAATGTTCTGTCTATGAACCTCTATGTTTGAGTTTACAAATACTAGATCTACTTAATCTACGGTTGTACCAAAAACTTTGAACTATTCCACAATATCATAGATAGCTTAGTGAGCTTACACACTTCATGTTATGCATCCAAACACCGTTCCGGTCACTAAATTTTGGCGGAATCAACCCATATATTAACCCATTATTTGCTTGTTTTATCACACGAAACCTAGCAAACCTATAACAAGCTAGCCTCAAGCCTCCTAACATAACTCCACTACTTTTCAAGTCGATAACAGATACCTATCATTCTCCCAAAAACTGGCCATACATTATATCACTGGCGGCTCGTACCCACGAAACAGGTGAAGTGCCCGTATCTTTTACTTTACAGCACTTCACCTGTTTCGTGACACGAGCCGCCAGTGCATTATGTACCACTTTTTATTGCCACACCACGAGAACAATTTTTTCGCCCAGTAAATAAAATTTTTAGGATTCGACGAAGTCGTGATTAAGGGATTATACTGAAGAATAATTTTTCAATAAGGGTTTACACTTGTGTAGGTCAAGTCGAGGAGAAAAGACATTCCAAAAAGATAGGAAAATCACTCTAGCTCGGCCAATATTTGTTCGAAAACCATGAATTTGGTCTTAAATTGTAGAGAACATTCTGCTCTACAATTTGGGACCAAATTGACAATTTTTGAACCAATATTGACCGAGCTGGAGTGATTTTCCCATCTTGCCAGAATGTCTTCTTTGCTCGACCAGTCTTTACACCTGCATACCGTCTCGTAGCCCGCGGGTGCTCATTGATGCTTCACTGAAGCACCATTGATAAGTCACGTTCGTAGTAAATACATTCAAGAAATTTTGTTGGTTGTATTTCTCGAAAATAAACGGTTGAAGCTGCTTGGGGCTAATATTAGAGACTGTGTCTTGTCTAGCAATATTTCTCCATAACACGTCTGTTGGAAGTTTTCTGTTCAAGCAAAGAAGACATTCTGGCGAGATGGGTGAATTACTCGAGCTCGGTCAATATTGGTTCAAAAACTATGAATTTAGTCTCAAACTGTGGGAAACATTCTGATCCACAATTTGAAACCAAATTTATAATTCTTGAATCAATATTGATCGAGCTGGAGTAATTTTCCCATCTTGCCAGAATGTCTTGTTTGCTTGGACTGACTATACTGTAAACTAACGGGAAAATAACAGGGATAGGTGTGAAGAACATTATTACTTTTCACATTGGTAAAGGTTTTAAGACACAGTAAGTGTAGGCATAACTGATTCCAAAAAGTTAGGCGGTTTCGTCTGCTCCTAGTGCGCTCCAACAGCTGATGTTGTCATAAACAGATTTGTCATTATTTAGCTGAGCCTGGATGATGTTTTTGGAACCAAAAAAGACAATAGATAATGTTCGCGGGTTACATGACATAAAAAGAGACAGACGAAACCGCCTAACTATTTGGCGTTAACTATACTTTAATACGTCGGTAGAGCAGAGCCAAAAACTGTCGGTGAGCGAATGACCGGCTCTGTCAGGACAGTCGTCAGCGAGAGGTCTTCGAGATGGTATCACGTCAAGAGCGTCCTTAAAACAAACTTTTTTAAATCAATATTGAATTTTCATGACTATTTTAAAAACCTCCCACTCCCTCCCGTGAATGACTATATATAGTCTGTCCAAGCAAAGAAGATATTCTGGCAAGATGGGAAAATGACTCCAGCTCGGTCGATATTGTTTCAAAAGTAATAAATTTGGTATCAAATTGTAGATCAGAATATTTATCACAATTTAAGATCAAATCCACAGTTTTTGAACCAATACTGACCGAGCTGGAGTGATTTTGCCATCTTGCCAGAACGTCTTCTCTGCTTGGACAGACTATTTCTCTCATAAAATACCTGTTGCTCCCATAGAATACTAACATTAACACGGTTTGATGTGAACTGATGATTTTCTGACTCAATTTACGTGGGACAAAACATTTTTGGATGTTTTGCTATGTATAGGTGGATAAGATTCAGTGAGACCTAAAAATGATGTGCATAACTCAATATCGGATTTTTTGTGACAAAACACGTTTTTATTTGTCACTCCAAGCAATTAGTTTCGATCTAACTCTTGCCGAGTGGTTGTACCTACCGACTCTTTGCATAACAAAAGTTTGTTCTTATTAGGATAATCTATGCGGGCCTATAACAGGTGTCATCCTTGCTGCCACCCAAGCTAAGGTAATTCTAACAATAAGGAAACCTCATAACTAAGAAGATCCTTTCAAAACCAGAAAGGTCTCTCTCTCATCCTTTTCATATTGAAATCTCTTTCAAATTCATGTAGCACTCGTTTGACTACGTAAAAGAAATCTGAAACTCCTGGAGTATACATTCAAAGCAAGCAATCGGTGTGTTTCTGTTATTTTGTCACTTCTGGGGACATTTGAAGGTCATTCGGGTTCCTGGTGACAACTTTGGAGTACAAGTATGGCTTGTCCAAGCAAAGAAGACATTTAGCAAGATGGGGAAATGACTCTAGCTCGGTCGATATTGGTTCAAACAAATATAAATTTGGTCTCAAATTGTAGATTAGTATGTTTACTACAATTTGAGACTTAATTTATAATTTTTGAATTAATACTGACCGAGCTAGAGTAATTTTCCCATCTTGCCAGAATGTCTTCTTTGCTTTGACAGAGTATAAAATGTTACTGGCCTGGATTTCATGTGATGACAACCGTAGTGAGAGATGGATCATTGTCAAAATAGAGTAACCATTTCAAACAAAAATTTCATTTTCCTCTATTACAGCATATGTAGAGCACGAATTTACATATATTTCAGAACAATGTCACTTATTCAGCTAATTATCGTACCTAAAAATCATTACTCTTGAAAATGATCACAAAGGTTACTAAAACCTGCTTCTGTCACTTTCAGGACTTTGATGAGTGAATATCTCAGAATAAGTGAATTCAGATGAATAGAATGAGAATCATCACATTTTCGGGAGAAAGAGAGAGAAAAATAAGGAGAAATAAATTGGTACCCTAGTATATAGCACAAAGACATCCTAAAGACATATAAAATACAATATTGAAGATCTATAAAATACATATTGAATATGCTTATTGGGGATATTTTGCCTTCCATTTCTATGAGTTGAATAGATATGAAATAGATATATAATAAATAAATAAATAGAGGATCAGTTTAGGACATGAGCCTGTTGCACTCACCCAAATGCATTTTTTAATGGATAATGATTGATTAATTTATTGAAAGTATTTCATTGTCGTGCCATCAATTTCTTCTGCTGCTGATTCCTCATTTCTGACAAGACTCGATGAAGAATGGAAAATAAAGCATAATTAAGCATGAATTAGAAGATGATTCAATGAGAATGAGAGAAGAAAGAACATGAACAACAATCGAAGAAGAAGAAGAAGAAGAAGAAGAAGAAAAAAGAACGGAGAATAAGAAGAACGGAGAGTAATAAGAGGGGGAAGGAGGAGGAGAAGAAGAGGAAGAAGAAGAGAAAGAAGAAGAAGAAGAAGAAGAAGAAGAAGAAGAAGAAGAAGAAGAAGAAGAAGAGGAAGAAGAAGAAGAAGAAGATGGAAGAAGGAGAAGAAGAAGAAGTTGGAAGAAGGAGAAGAAGAAGAAGAAGAAGAAGAAGAAGAAGAAGAAGAAGAAGAAGAAGAAGAAGAAGAAGAAGGAGAAGGAGGAGGAGGAGGAGGAGGAGGAGGAGGAGGAGGAGGAGGAAGGAGGAGGAGGAGGAGAAGAGGAGGAGGAGGAGGAGAGGAGGAGGAGGAGGAGGAGGAGGAGGAGGAGGGAGGAGGAGGAGGAGGAGGAGGAGGAGGAGGAGGAAGGAGGAGGAGGAGGAGGAGGAGGAGGAGGAGGAGGAGGAGGAGGAGGAGGAGGAGAAGAGGAAGAAGAAAAAGAAGAAGTTGGAAGAAGAAGAAGAAGAAGAAGAAGAAGAAGAAGAAGAAGAAGAAGAAGAAGAAGAAGAAGAAGAAGAAGAAGAAGAAGAAGAAGAAGAAGAAGAAGAAGAAGAAGAAGAAGAAGAAGGAAGAAGAAGAAGAAGAAGAAGAAGAAGAAGAAGAAGAAGAAGAAGAAGAAGAAGAAGAAGAAGAAGAAGAAGAAGAAGAAGAAGAAGAAGAAGAAGAAGAAGAGGTGTGTGTAGAATGAAAGCGTGAGTGAGAAGATTAAAAAAAAATAATAACAAAGCCAGATAAGAAGACAAAATAATAAAATGAAGAAGATTGGAGAAAAGAAAAAAAATTGAAGATAAAAAAGTGAGAACGGAATGGACGTTTTAATGGGAGCTGACTGATGTGAAAAATGTAACACATTCTTTCCAAACATGTCAGAAGCTCTCTCTCATGGTCGGGTGTTGAAAAAACCCACCTGAATAGTTCTCAAAGTACAAGATAAGGGTTTTAGTGCAGTGCCCTATTGAACACGCAGTAGTAGAGTTGAGAAGACACGCCGTCACAATGTAAAGTGTATCTAACTGGCGTGTCTTCTCAACAGTTCAGTGGACCAAAGTTGAGAAGACACGTCGCAGCAATGTAAAGTGTATCTAACTGGCGTGTCTTCTCAACAGTTCAGTGGACCAAAGTTGAGAAGACACGTCGCAGCAATGTAAAGTGTATCTAACTGGCGTGTCTTCTCAACAGTTCAGTGGACCAAAGTTGAGAAGACACGTCGCAGCAATGTAAAGTGTATCTAACTGGCGTGTCTTCTCAACAGTTCAGTGGACCAAAGTTGAGAAGACACGTCGCAGCAATGTAAAGTGTATCTAACTGGCGTGTCTTCTCAACAGTTTAGTGGACCAAAGTTGAGAAGACACGTCGCAGCAATGTAAAGTGTATAGTGACGGAGTGCCTTCTCAGCTTGAGCTGATAGTGGTTTTGTTTCTTCAGATAGATAGTGGACCATCAATGATGACAGCCTACTAATTCTGCTTGTTCATCCAGGAGTTGTTCTTAAAAAAAAAAAATCTTCTTTCATGGTCAGTCGTGACTGGCTAAAGTATAGGCCTACTGAAGTTTTCGTTCAGAATTTATTATCAATAAGAATATTATGTGGAATTTTACAATTTTTCACAGTATAAAAAGATGATTGAGTAATTATTTCAACTAAATGACGTTTTGGACAATAGTCTGTGTTTTTAACCAATAAGCTCACTTGTTTCATTAAAATAAATAAATGAATAAATGAATAAATGAATAAATGAATAAATGAATAAATGAATAAATGAATAAATGAATAAATGAATAAATGAATAAATGAATAAATGAATAAATGAATAAATGAATAAATGAATAAATGAATAAATGAATAAATGAATAAATGAATAAATGAATAAATGAATAAATGAATAAATGAATAAATGAATAAATGAATAAATGAATAAATGAATAAATGAATAAATGAATAAATGAATAAATGAATAAATGAATAAATGAATAAATGAATAAATGAATAAATGAATAAATCAATAGATGAATAAATGAATAAATGAATAAATGAATAAATAAATGAATAAATGAATAAATAAATGAATAAATGAATAGATAAATAAATAAATGAATGAATGAATAAATGAATAAATTAATGAATGTATAAATGAATAAATGGTTAAATGGATAAATAAATAGAATAAATGAATGAATAAATGAATAAATGAATGAATGGATAAATGGAATAAATGAATATATGAATAAATGAATAGATAAATAAATAAATGAATAAATGAATATATGAATAAATAAATAAATGCCGTAAGAATAAGAATAAAAATGAGAATGCCTTTTATTCCTTCAATGCATAAATACAATGCTATCGGAAACGTCAATCAACAATATAATACATAGTTTTGTGTTTTCAATAATTATACAGTGAAAGTTGCATAGTACATACAATATAAAATAAGTAACTTAATCGAATAAATAGAAAATAGTCTTGCATTAGATGCAAAAATGAGGAAAAATCTAGTACATCTATATTTAGTCTTGATTTATTCACCATTTGAGTTTAAAAATAGTCCTCCACTGAATCACTGAGTGGGTAGAGCCTGGAGGGTGGAGGGTAGTTGGTAAATCTATAGATCATACACACCATCCACAGTAATACATCGTATGAATTGTATGTGTTCAGCCGCCATCTTGAAATTCTCAAATATGGACAACATAACCTCAAACAGTATGACGTCATACCATTCATACGATGTATTACTGTGGATGGTGTGTATGTTCTATAGATCTACCAACTACCCTCCACCCTCCAGGCTCTACCCACCGGCAGTGCGGCCACAGCCTAATGGTTGGAAGAAATCTGAAATTCAGTAGGCCTATGAATGATTAACTATAGTGGATAGGGGCTCTAGGTTCTTTTTATAAATTTAGATTTGTAGCAAAGAATATACTTTATATTCACTGTTTATAGGTTCCTGGCTATCTCGGTAATGTGTTAAATAATCTCAATGAAACTTGATCTGTACTAGTTGACATCTTTTGAGTCTCGTATTTTTTTATTACTGAAATGTAATTTTTTCAATCAGAATACTTGAAAACTTTCAGTTGTTAATGATTATTTCGAAAACTTTATCCAAAGATAGTCGGTTTCGTCTGTTTGCTCCTTGTGCTCTCCAACAGCTGACATTGTCAATGAGAGTTTTTAAAACAAACGATAGAAAATAGATGATCTCCGTCAGCTGTTAGTGAGTTACATCAAGTAGGCCTACAAGAGAAGGACGAAACCACCTATAATTTGGCGTTATATTAGCTTTAATAGTGATTGGATGAAAACCAAACAAACAACTTCTGAACTTGTGACGTAAAATTACTTGAATTGTAGTTCCGATTGGGATAATATACGTTTATAGCACTTCTGTTTACTTCAAATTCGGAAAGATATTACACATCGTAAACTACAGAAATGCATAACAAGTTATGTGGGCCTACTATAGTCTGTCGAAGCAAAGAAGACCCTCTGGCAAGATGAGAAAATGACTCAAGCTCGGTCAATATTTCTTCAAGAATTGTGAATGTGGTCTTCATGGTAGATCAAATTGTTTCCCACAATTTGAGATTCAATTGATAATTTTTGAACCAAAATTGACCGAGCTTGAGTTATTTTCCCATCTTGCCAGAGGGTCTTCTTTGTTTGCACAGACTATACCCATCAATCCCTCATATACATACATCACAGATTTCTCAAGCAGTAAATTTCGCCGCCCTCTGTTTATCCCACTGCAGTTGGCGGGACATTCAAACTTCGAAAATTTGCTCAAGAACCCCATTTTACAGCCCTATTTGTTACAACTTTGATACCATTGAATAGGCATACTGGTCCTTCTTCTTGTTAATATTCAAGCTTTCTAGGAAGCTATCTGGAACTTTGGTAAAGTCTGACCAAGCAGAAAAGACATTCCAACAAGATGAGAAAATGACTGCTGCTCGGTCAGTATTGATTCAAAAATTATAAATTTGATCTCAAATTGTAGGAAATAATCTGGTCTACAATTTGAAACCAAATTTATGATTTTTGAACCAATATTGACCGAGCTGGAGTCATTTTCCCATCTTGTCAGAATGTCTTCTATGCTTGGAAAGACTTTACCATCAAATAAGCATAGGCCTTTCCAAAAACATTTGTTCTTCGCTGGAAATCATAACGGGGAAGTTTTGAGAACAACATAAATTTGTTGAGACGATCTGTAAGCTGCAACAGAGTTTACAACAGTCTGTCCGAGTAAAGCAAACATTTCGGAAAGATGGAAAAATGTCTCCAGCTCGGTCAATATTGGTTCAAAAATTATGAATTTAGTTTAAAATTATAGAGCAGAATATTCTCTACAATTTGAGACTAGATTCATAATTTTTGAACAAATATTGACCAAGTTGGAGTGATTTTCCCATCTTGCAAGAATGTCTTCTATGCTTGGACAGATTATACTACAAAATAGCAAGGAAAAGTTGGAATGTATCCAAAATAGTGTAAGCAGAAACGTTGAAACCATTCAGATTATTCAGTGAGTGAGGCTTGGCAAGAAATGGAATTTGGAGAACTGGAATAATGTAACGAATCTATCATTAGCACTGGCGGCTCGTGCCCACGAAATTGGTGAAGTGCTGTACAGTAAAAGATACGGACACTTCCCTTGTTTCGTGGGTACGAGCCGCCAGTGATCATGAGTGAAGTAAGTACGTCCATAATAAAATAAATGTAATAATTTCACGTACTGGTGAAGAATTCTCTAGATATTGTGACAAGGTTCGGAAAATATGTCATGACAAAAAATTATCAATTTCATTAACCAGTTTCAAAATTAAATCTATCATTATTGGCCATCATTCTGCATTGGAACCCTTTCTCGTTAAACTTTTCTCGCCTGGCTCTTTTGTTAGAAACGAAAAGAGAATGGAAATAAAGTAATAAAAAAAATGATAGAAACAAAAAGAAAATGAAAAGAAATCAATAAAAAAATGTTAGAAACAAACAGAAAATGAAAAGGAAGAAATAAAAAAATTGTTGCAAACAAAAAGAAAATGATAAAAAATAACTCTCTGAGCTTGTCACTCGTCTCAGAAATTATATTGGCCTGACATTCATTCTAACCCTGATCGTTTTTCAACGACTTTTAGTCGTTTTTAACGATTCTCAGTCGTTTTTAACGACTTTTCCAAACCGATTATTCAAACGTGTGAATGACTCACAGCTTAAACAGTAGCTGCTCAACTCTAAGACGATTATTCCAAATAGAAGCCGGAATTCGGTTATAGTCTGTCCAAGCAGAGAAGACATTCTGACAAGATGAGAAAATGACTCCAGCTCGGTCAATATATGTTGAAAAATTATAAATTCGGTATTAAATTGTAGAGCAGCATGTTTTCTACAATTTGAAGCCAAATTTATAATTTTTTAACTAATATTTATCATGCTGGAGTAATTTTCCCAACTTGCCAGAATGTCTTCTTTGCTTGAACAGACTATATTTATCCGGTATCCAGTTTTGTACGGTATTAATTCACCGTAAGCAGGCTAACTGACAAAAGATTCAACGGGTTCCTGAGAGGATTAACATTCGACGTCAAAATATTATTCGGGAAACGTTTGTACTTGGTCTTTGAAATACTTATATTTTTCCCAATAGAACATAGGAAAAAGTAGAGCAGGTTGTACTGTATTCAGTAGGCTAGATAAAAATAATTATCTTATGTGTTTGCCATCAGATCAATAAATAAATAGTTTTATATTTGTCACTAATTCATAATTCTGTTCTGTTGCCTCAACACGTAAAATTTTGTGCTCTAAAGTTTTCTTAAATTCCAAATTTTCCAGTCATTAGTGTTTTGACCTGTGTTTTAGTGCTCTCGGACTTTCTAAATTGTGAAGGACTTCCCGAAATCTAAATTACAGTGAAAATAATCAATACTTTTATCATGTTTCCTGTTGGCGAAACATGGTTATGTTGGCGAGGTGGAATTACCTTTTGGTCTCCCCACCAAATAAAGCTATACGCTAATAATAATAACTTGATAAGAGGAATAAATTTTTGTTCAAATTGAATCCAGGTTCTGAATCTCCAAACAACCAATGTGGAATTGACTGATTTAAAGCTTCTTAAGGAAAAGATAAGATATTTTTATTAATTATTTGAAGCTTATATGAAATATATTTAAAATATATGCTCATATGATATATATTTGAAGATTCTCAATGAAAATACAAGATATTGTCGAACTACATATTTATTAAAAATTGAGATACCGGTTTCGGTTGCTACACAATTATCAATCTCTGAAAAATTCACAATACTACTCAACAAGCTTTTTAAAAGCCCAGCTCTGCTATTAATCTTGAACAATTCAGCAAATTGTTATAGAATTGAAATTTTTCTTGCAGTGAACCACCTTCTCAAAAGCTTCCCATGCTCAAATTAACACTATTGCCCGGTTTTTCCAAGCACACTCAAAGTTGAGGGACCCTCAAATTTTGATGAACAGCTGACATTTTCTATGATAAGTATAGGAAATGTAGTAAAGTGTAGTGAACTTGAGGGTCCTTCAAATTTGAGTGTGCTTGGAAAAACCGGGCATATATTTATTAGATTTAGATATTTAGATGTATATTTTAATCTTGTAAGACTATATTATTTTGGCAACTTACCAAAGCATCCTACTACAATTTATTCCGTACAAATTTGACACAAAATGGAGATAGTGGAGGAAAGGAAATAGTATAGAATATAATGAGATGAGATAAAATAAGGAGAAAGACGAGTTGATGAAAGGAAGAAAACAGAATGTTGAGGTTTAGACTCCGGCTTTTGATGTGAAAATTGGCGTTTCAGTAGTTTTCATGAGAAAAGCAAGACCTAATAACTTGCTTTTTGTTTGTCTGTAAAAATATTGAAAGGAACTGTTTTGGACTTGAAAGCCTGTTGTAATCTTACATGTGAAATATGACTCAATAAAGATAAAGGTTCAAAATGAGTTGAACATAATGATAGAATGAAAATAATGTAGTTTGGATAGAAAGGTCTATTTGAGTAAGAAATCAAAAGGTTAATGAATTAGGGCAATTATCATAAAATCTTCAAAAGCACAGAAAACTAATCCCGATAAATTGAACTCAGAAATACTCTCTCATCGTGTATCACAAATAAATATTCATGTAAACTGACATCCAACTACAGAGCCAGAGAGAATAAAACTAAATTCGTATTCTGTATGGTCGAACAAAGAAGACATTCTGGCAAGATGGGAAAATTACTCCAGCTCGGTCAATGTTGGTTCAAAATTATGAATTTGATCTCAAATTGTATGAAACATTCTGCTCTACAATTTGAGACCAAATTCATAATTGTTGAACGAATATTGACCGAGCTGGAGTCATTTTCTCATCGAGCCGGAATGTCTTCTTAACTTGGACAGGCTAAACTCTGCTGGTTTGGACAGATATCCCTTTGTTTACTTTTCAGGTCGTTTACCGCTTTTTGGCACCGAACTGCTCTCATAACCTCTTCAGATAATCAACACATACGGACTCAAAAATACACAGCCTTTCTAGATACTCAAATCGCACACAAACTCACAAAAACACTCACACGAGTACAGAAAAACACACACAGACTCACAAAAACACTCACATGAATACAGAAAAACGCACACAGACTCACAAAAACACTGAAAAACACACACATACTTGAAAAATCATCTACAGACTCACAAAAACTGTCGCACGAGCATAGAAAAACTCTCACACTCTGACTAATTTCTTGCCTGACTGCCAAATGTCAAATAGTAACGGCCTGAGGCAATTCGGGTTTTGGCTGCAATCAATAAAATCTGCTGTCTAAACATCACAAAGCATTGGCTGCTATAGCCAGTCCAAGCAAAGAAGACATTCTGGCAAGATGGAAAATGACTCCAGCTCGGTCAATATCGGTTCAACAATTATAAATTTGGTCTCAAATTGTAGAGCAGAATGTTTTCTACAATTTGAGAGTGAATTTATAATTGTTGAACCAATATTGACCGAGATGGAGTTATTTCCCCATCTTGCCAGAATGTCTTCTTTGCTTGAACAGACTATAATCCCGACGCTTGACAGGCTTTGGCACTCAGCTCAGGTTTTCCATTTCAATCAATTAGATGAGTAAGATGTGGAATAAATTGTAGAATTCGCGCAAGCTGTGAAGACACGTAGTTACAATTACTTTATGTTGTAAAGGCGTGTCTTCCCAGATTAAAAAAAAAGAAACTGACGAAAACTATATTAGTATGATGAATGTAAATAGGCTACTTATACTAAGATGTAGTGAATAATGTTGCTATGACGGTTTTTCACTCGAAGGTGATTCGGTACGCTCATGATCATTAAAGTTTGTTAACTATTTTTTGGTTTTAAAATTTCAAGTGAGTGTTAAATGAGTTTTATTTTTGATTTCAAAAAAATTTAGATATTTTTGATGCCGTTTTGAATCATTTACCAACCTTTCAAATTTTAAATTGATAAATCATTGTTTTTTATTCTTAAGAGTTAAAATTTGTGAGTATAGTGAAAGTGGACATTGTGGATAGACATATAACCTACATCTTAAACCTTCATCATCATCATTCATCATCACTCATTCATCCTTTGCTTAAAATACTTGGAAACCAAGTCGCAATTGTAAAGAAAGCTCTAGGCTTGAGTAATGATAAATATGAAGAGTGTTATCGAGTATATAAAAAGTGTTAATATGAAGAGTTTTAATAAAAAAATGGAAATAGTGAGAGTGTTATCGTCAGGATAAGAAATTAGATAATGCAGCCTAGAACTCTCAACTTTTATGCAAACATTTGAAGCATTATCCATTATTCAAGCTCTGTAAGAAGGGAATAACCGTTCATAGTCGAAATATGTTCAGACTTCAATCAATGAATGAAACCAATGTAATGATTGAAATGACAATAATATTCTAATAGATTAGTCAAGGTGTTGATTGAAACCTTGTCCAACTAAAAATATTTTATTGAAGAAGTCAGTGAAAACTGAAGTTAGACTAAATCTGAATGGAAACTGGAGTACGGAATGGAAATTGAAGTATTGTATCGAAAAGTTATAAAATTAAAGTGGAATTGAACTGAAACTGAAACGAAACTTATTTCGAACTCAATGTGAGTAGGCTGCTGTGGCAAAATATGAGAGTTTCACTATTATGAATATTTTTGCTTGAATTTAGGAATGATTTCATTATTCACAAACATGTTTTGAACATCAACGAGTTTCAAGAGCATACATAACATAAGTTTTAAAAATCATGATTAATGGAATGAACTTCAAGACAAGATCAACAATCTCAATCAATTTTCTCTAGCTGATTCAGAAAGGGATGTTTTCGAGAAACGGTTTTTGTTAATTATGATTAATAGAATGAATCTCATCGAAAGTTCAACAACCTTCCTGTAACTGATTAACAAGGGGAGGAATGCAGAATGTTTACGGAAAACACTTCAATTTTCAATTTCTATTGAAAACTAATTAGCTATCCACTCCAGGAGAGGTGTCTGACAAGTTTTAATATGTGAACTTATTTTGAAAGTGACAAACGACTCTACATTGGAAAAGAGTTGGAGTTGTTACTACCCATTTGACAAAAATTACTCGTATGTTTGTTGGAGTTATGCATGTTCAATCCAATTCTAAAACTAATAACCTTTGAACGCTAGGGTTTCCAGAGCCTGAAAATCAAGACCATATCCAAACGTGTTTACCATGCTCATCAGGTAATACTGTTTTTGAAAGTTCATTGAACTTCATTCGCTAAAACACCGATTACTATTATGTTTTGGAAATGGGAAGTAGTGTGTCCAAGCAAAGAAGACATTCTGGCAAGATGGGAAATGACTCCAGCTCGGTCAATATTGATTCAACAATTGTAAATTTGGTTTCAAATTGTAGAGGAAAATGTTTTCTACAATTTGAGACAAAATTTATAATTGTTGATCCAATATTGACCGAGATGGAGTAATTTTCCCATCTTGCCAGAATGTTTTCTTTGCTTGGACAGTCTATAGTAAAATGATGACGCCAATGGATGTATTTTTCTTTCTTCTCGATCAAACTAATCTTCTAAACCTTATTGGGAATATTTATTGTGTTAACTTCTGTCATGATGCAGTAAATAATGTCTATTGGGGAAAATATTAAATGCAGGTGTGCTCGTAAATTCCCTTCTTATTGGTATAGTCTGTCCAAGCAAAGAAGACATTCTGGTAAGATGGGAAACGACTCCAGCTCAGTCAGTATTGGTTCAACAATTATAAATTTTATCTCGAATTGTAGATCAGAATGTTTTCTACAATTTGAGACCAAATTAACAATTTCTGAACAAATAATTACCGATCTGTAGTCATTTTCCCATCTGGCCAGGATGTCTTCTTTGCTTGGAAGGACTATAGAGAGGAAGGCTACTGAATGCAAATCAATAATAAGATCCTGTGAGGAAGATATCAACATAGAATAACTATAGCTTAGTCCTTAGTATATCTACGATATTACTATTTTTCGCTCAAATAGCTATATCGACTGATTTTCTTTGAAAACCTATAAAATATGCCGAAGTATTATCTGTAGAGACGATAAAAGTTATGTTTTAACACAGAAGCTGAGTTTTGAAATCTTGGAATATATTTATTATTGGTCAAACGAATAAAAGTAGGAAAAGGCAAAGGAAAAGGTAGAGATGAAGGAGAAAAGAGGAGGATAAAGAGGAAGAGAAAGGAATGAATTGTATAGGAATGGGAGAAGAAATGAAATATAAATATCGGAAGAAAATAAAAAGAAGATAGACAAAAATGAGAAAAAGATGATGAAATTTTTAGAGAGAGAGATAGAAACAAAACAAGAGAGACAACGGATGGGAAGAAAGGATAATAAAGATTATGATCTTATGAAAAGTTTAAAAATGAGAGAGTGAGAAGTGAGAAAGAGTGAGAGTGAGAGATTTGAGAATGAGACAAAAAGAAATATAGATCATGTTTAAAAAATATGTGAATTAGAAAAACAAATAACAAATTTATTGAACATAAAGGATGGAGGATTGCAGAGGAGAGAATAATTTGTCAACGGATAGCCTACATAAATGATTGAAGAAGTTGTAAGACCAAGTGAAAAAAAGAAATAAGATGAAAAACATCATGTTAAAGCTTAAGAAAAAGATCTGATTTATGAAACCGCAGTGAAAGAATTTTAATGACAACTGCATAAATCAGGAAAGGTAAAACGAATAGGAGTGTTTCTTCTTGCTTTAATTTGTTTATTTATTTGCAATTTCCAAGTTTTCTGTCTGAATGGTGTAGATTCCACGTTAAGATATGGTCTGTCCAAGTAAGGAAGACACTCTGGCATGATGGGAAAATGACTCCAGCTCAGTCAACATTGGTTCCAAATTGATGAAGTTTGTCTCAAATTGTAGAACAGAATGTTTTTACAATTTTAGACCAAATGTATAGGTTTTGAATAAATATTGACCGAGCTGGAGTCATTTTCATATCTTGACAGAATGTCTTGTTCGCTTGGACAGACTATAGCTAAACAGAAATTATCAATTGGATAATCTGATATGAAATCGACGTTACATAGAATCGGTACAGATTTTATGGAGAGACATCCCTGGTAATAACTCATATGTTTTTCATAAAGTGCATAATTTCTCATATTTATTGGCGAGGTTCCCACGAAAGAGGTTCAAAGTTTTAAAAACATTAGTTTTTAGAATAACAACTTCAATTAAAGTAGAGGATGATAATACTCGTATATTCTTTATTCTTTATTCTTTCTTTACAATTGCGACTTGGTTTCCAAGTATTTTAAGCAAAGGATCAATGAGTGATGATGAATGATGATGATGATGAAGGTTTATGGATGAGATTCTATCATTTTCCATATAAAGAATTCAACAATTTTATTTCCAATTTGTGATGATACAGAGGATGGAGTGAGTTAATAATTTATTTAATGACTTTTTACAAGGCGAAGTTAGGACTCATAGGTCCTCTCTTACACTTGACCTCAACCTATTAGTTACTAGTATAGAGACAATGAGCACAGTAGAACCAATAGATCACAGTAAAACCAATATTGTACAATAATTAGGAATTGAAAGTTATAAAATTGAGAATATCTATACTATAATATTGAGGAATCTATTATTAAAGTTTCCAATCAATGTAGATCTCAGAAACCTTTTTTTCTAAAATTTTGATAAGATTAGTACAGTAGCCCTAAGAAAAAAAAAGTATTAAATCTATTTTTCTATGGAAGAATCGTGTCAACAGATTAGCTGCTTTTCAAATAGATACACAAGGAAAAGTTGATACATGTATCAAATAATGGAACAATCGAAATTAAAGGATTCCTATCAATATTCAAAAGTAGGTTTGTATCATTTGACAAATGTATCATATTACGTGTAGCTTTCAATTATTGCGAATAAAAACATGATACATTTATAGCAATCGAATGAAAAAGATCGAATTTTTCTGAGGGTGATGATTACAAGGGCTCTTGGGCCTGTGCGTGGGTAATAAATAAATAAATGCATGGGTAATGAGAGGGATGATGATTTGTGATGCCAACTATAGCATACTGGAGCAACATGATTGGTCGGTAGCTGACCTTTCAAGGAGAAATCCTGCTATTGGCCAAGTCAAGCCACGCCCATCTGGGCGTGGATACTTCTTTCGAATTAGATACAAACAAAAAATGAAAAAATCAACACAATAATTTTATATACCTTCTGTTATTAAAGACTCATCTCATCTCACTTTTTAAGTTGATTCTGAGAAAATTAAGATCCTGTCATTTGCTTACTTCTTTTTTTCCCAATCGAGATACAAAAACTATGTTACTATGTTTCTATGTTTTACTATGTTTCTATGCTACTAACAATCTTGTTACTAACTTACCTCAGTTAAGATTAGAAGATTTTATAAATTTCTTTTGATTGTTTCCTCCTTCTCCAATTTCCCAATCGATTTACAAAATTTAATAATTTTGCAAGTTACTAAATAATCCTGTTACCAAGTTACTAACAATTTGATGTTTGCTTTGTTCAACTTGACCTTCTCAAACTAAAACATGCATTATGAGTTGGTTGTATTTCATAAAAAAATTCAAAGGTCACACAAATGCATGCTTTATAACTGCTATGTTACAGCCTACTCCAATAATACTGTGACAATGAACTTAGTCAATGCATTTGATTTATTGCATTTCCTAGTGAGATCTCTGTCCCCAGCTTGCTTCCTAATGTTATAAGCATCAATTGTCGTATTCATCATCTTGGATCCAAGTGTTATAAATTCGAATTATTACGAGCTTCTTTGCAAAGGGTCTTTGTAAAGAGCTTTCGAAGCAATATATCTTGTGATTTTATATGGGGTTTTGTGACAGTTTGTTCTATAGTTTGCGTGAGTTTAGAAGACACTTCTCTACAACGTAAAGTATATTGTAACGGAGTCTCTTCTCTGCTTGGAGTAGGCTACTATCATGTCATGACGCGATGCATTTGTGGGATTGTGGACAGAGACATTCTGCATAATAATGTTACTATTGAAAGGATTGAGTCTTTGTTTTTATGAGCACATTGCATTCAGATGGAATAAATTTAGCTTGATTGAAGGCTTGAGTTTAATTAATTGGAGACAGAATGATTATGCACTTCTGCTGCTCAACTTCAATTGATGCAATGCAATTCAGAATTAATTATTCTGTCAATGTAAGAGAAAGACAATGATTGAGATCTTGATTGTTTTTTGGTGTTGTAAGTCGGGGGTTTGTTAATTGGTGGGGGTGACGGATGGGTGTTCAAGATTCCACATAATCAATTCAGTTTCAACTTCTTTGTTGAGTTCAGATTGATGTTATGAAACTCAATGAAACCGGAGTGAAAACCACTAACAAACGTTGAAATAACGGTAGGATGGTTATATCAGTTGATCAATCATTACATATGGATTGATCAAAGGATATGTAATAAACAACCTCTGGATAATAAATAAATAAATAACAAGTTAGTTTTAAAGATAAACTTAATGTGAAAGGTTCAAATAAATGCAAAGTTGTGACATAAAATGTTATTTTATTTATAGTGAGATAGAAATTCTCCTATACAACTAAAGCTGTGTTTTATTTTAATTTAATTTGAGTTTTTTGTTTCCTTTATACAGTATTTCGACTATAGGTGATCCAATCTTTGTAGCACACATTGAAAGATGCGATAATATTTTACAATCTGCCCTAAAAAAAATATTCTTATGGCTTCTAATGGTGGGGAGACCCTTACGGATAGTTCCACCTCGAAATGTGTACTTGGCCAGAACCGGTCACCCATCCAAGTGCAGTCCACAGTGCTCGTGACTTAACATCACCCTCACCGAGAGACCAACTGCCAGTACCTGTCCTGTCTATCATCAACCTTTTGAGCAGTCTATCACAGAGAATAGAACTAAATAATATGGCTAAAATATAAATAATTATATAGAAATAAATAATAGTTTAAGTCTGTCTGCAGTCCGTTCCTTAATTCACGTTGCCATATCCGCGTCATGAACAATTGACATCTTCCATGAATATTTAACTTCAACGTTCTCACTATGCGGAAATCATGCCTCATGTAGCAAAACAATGGCCAGAGTCAATATTGTACATACAAGACAATAGTATAGTCTATCCAAGCAAAGAAAACCCTCTGGCAAGATGAGAAGATGACTGCAGCTCGGTCAATATTGGTTCAAAAAATATTAATTTAGTCACAAATTGTATATCAGGAAGTTCTGTACAATTTGAGGCCAAATTGATAATGTTTGAACCAATATTGACCGAGCTGGAGTCATTTAACATCTTGCCAGAGGGTCTTCTTTGCTTGGACAAACTATAAAAAGTCAGCCAG
Organism: Sogatella furcifera; assembly: GCA_017141385.1. Taxonomy (NCBI): domain Eukaryota; kingdom Metazoa; phylum Arthropoda; class Insecta; order Hemiptera; family Delphacidae; genus Sogatella; species Sogatella furcifera. The sequence continues at coordinate 35,213,038 of CM029551.1, forward strand.
TCATAGTCAAATCAAATTAGTGATTGTCAGGTGCCTTTTGCTATTGACAACTGCGTGAAAAAAGTTAGAACATGATCACGATCATTGCCAATAATATCTGATCAGAATATTAAACAGCTCTCAATACATGACTGAAAAATTTGATTATATACTATATCTATACAGAATACTATGTATATGTGTTAGAATACAACATAGGTGTAACTTCCTAATTTGTATAGTACGTAGAATATGGAGAATGCAATGTATTCCAATAAGAAACTTACATGTATTAGAAGTCTAGTATTTCTAATAATAATTCATTTGTATTATTCTTCCATACATCTATCGTCTTTTTGCTCGATATAGACATCAAGTTCCACAATATGCCACTGGAGGCTCGTGACCAGGAAACAGGTGAGGTGCTATACAGTAGAAGATACGGGCACTTCACCTGTTTCGTGGGCACGAGCCGCCAGTGCTGAAAAACAGAAAGGAAACAGTGAAGCAATATTGATTAACAAATTTGGAATTTATTGTACTTCATCCTGATTGAAATTCAAATAAACTTTTAACTTTCTATTCTAGACACTATCCTTTTTTCTACATCTATCATTTCCTATACCTTTTCCCGTTATTGGAAATAAACTTTTCTGTTCTTAGTTGTATTTTAATCACAATGTGACGTCATTTCTTTGTAAATTCTGTACTTCCTGGACAGTTTTCCTATGGGCCCTTCAATACGTGAATACATTTTCCTACTAGGTAGTTTCCTTTAAAGTATGTAGTATATGTAATGTATTTGTAATGTAATAATGTATAATGTAGTATGTAACATCTATGATACTTAGATCCAAGTTATTTCAAGGATGTGTGTCCATGTTTCAATTCCTCTCCAGAAAAAACGCATGATGAAATTCTGTTAGATGAAGCAAACATACGCTTAAAAAATTATACAAAACTTTCAATTTACTTGTAGGCCTGATACAAAATCTATTCTAAAACCGTTTGGGTGGCTCCATGGAGAAAGTGATAACGCCCCGGTCTGATAAAAAAGTAGCCCGGGTTCGAGTCTTCACCGGGGAAAAATTCACAATCATATAAGTTAGGCCACCTCGTCTTACAGAGGAGACGATAAGCTATACGTGAGTCTTCATCAATCACATCATCATTCATCTCATTACTAAAATTTTTCTTGTATCAATGGGCTTGAGCCTTGAAACAATTTTCTTCGTCAACAAATAAACAAATTACCCACGCACAAGCCTTCTGCTAATTTGAACTACACCTTCAGAAAAATCTATTAAATTTGATTCTTCTGGCGCATCCACATGAGTTCGTATTCGAGTCAAGTTCACTTGATCAAGTAAATGAGTTAATTAGATGATACAGTCTGTCCAAGCAAAGAAGACCCTCTGGCAAGATGAGAAAATTACTCCAGCTCGGTAATTATTGGTTCAAAAATTATTGATTTGGTATCAAATTGTAGATAAGAATGTTTCCTACAATTGAGACAAGATTAAAAATTTTTGAACCAATATTGACCGAGCTGGAGTCATTTTTTCGTCTTGCCAGAGGGTCTTCTTTGCTTGTACAGACTATAAAGAGGCTTCAGAAAGGAACTGATGGTGAGCTGCAGATGAATTTAAAAAGGCGGTCACGACTGCTAGTCTGTCCAAGCAAAGAAGACCCTCTGACAAGATGAGAAATTGACTCCAGCTCGGTCAATATTGGTTCAAAAAATTTTGATTCGGTCTCAATTGTAGAAAACATTCTGATCTACACTTTGATACCAAATCAATAATTTTTGAACCAATATTGGCCGAGCTGGAGTCATTTTCTCATCTTGCCAGAGGGTCTTCTTTGCTTGGACAGACTATACTTGTGCGATCCAATAGCTGTTAATTAGAGTTGTCATTTAGCTATGCCTGGATGATGTTTTTGAAATCAGAAAAGACAATAGATCAGCTGTCAGTAGGTTTCATCACGTATAGTACGAGAGACAGACAAAACCGACTAACTTTCTAGCGCCAGTCATACTATCGTGGGCTCGTACCCACGAAATAGGTGAAGTGCCCTTATATTTTACTGTACAGCACTTCACCTGTTTGAAATGGAAACTGAAAATACTCTTTATTAGGCGGAGTTAGGACTAGGAAGTCCTTTCAACCTGTTTCGAGGGCACGAGCCGCCAGTGGAGAAGAGAGCGATCAGGTTACCCTCTCATGAGCATTTCGCTGTTAATGGAGAGACAGCACAAATATCTCATCCAATCCCAAGTGACAGAGAGGAATTTCGATGAAATTTATCGCGGCGATAGCCATCTCATGCAATGTTGAAGAATTCTACTCGTAAATATTAATCTGCAGCAACTAGAAATGTGCATTAAAATGTGAATACTTCGAATACTGATGACACAGGCAGGCCTTGAACATAGCGGGGTCACTGTCATCCAGTGTGGTTTGAGAAGACACGCCGTTAATATGTAAAGTCTATTGTGATGGAGGGTCTTCCCAGTTTGCGCAGACTTTGGCGAAGCAAACCGTCGCACACAAAAACTTGCTGCAAGTCTAAAATCATTGATTTTGATCTCTGGTTAATCTATGTTACATGTTGGATCAAATTTCCATCAAATTATTTGTTCTTTGGTTCACTTTTTTATTCTTTTTCATTCGTCTTCGTCAATTTCCATCTACAATTTATTTTCTCTTCTTTCTCATTTAGATTATTTATCTGTCTCAATGTTTCTCTGTCTCATTCTGTTCTCCTTTTTCCTCTTTATAGTTCTCTATATTTTCTCTTACCTTCACCAACTTCCTCACCACCCCCTTCAAGATTATGTCTCTCTCATCTTTTCGCAGCTTGTTTCTCTATCATTCTGTTCTTTTCCTTCTGAATCAATTTTTTACAGTATTTTCTCACCCAAAACTTCTCCGCAACTTCCGCTTCTCTATCTTCTTTTTTATAATTTTCTATCTGTTCAGCACTCCTCTTTTCCAATTCTCTTTTCATAATTCCCCATTATACTTTTTCTTTTTCTTAGTCTTCCTCATCTTCTTCTTCTTCTTCTTCTTCTTCTTCTTCTTCTTCTTCTTCATCTTCTTCTTCTTCTTCATCTTCTTCTTCTTCTTCATCTTCATTTAATCTTAATCTTAATCTTCATCTTCATCTTCATCTTCATCTTCTCCATCTCCATCTTCATCTTCATCTTCATCTTCATCTTCATCTTCATCTTCATCTTCATCTTCATCTTCATCTCCATCATCATCTTAATCTTCATCTTCTTCTTCCTCTTCTTCCTCTTCTTCTTCTTCTTCTTCTCCTCCTCCTCCCCTCCTCCTCCTCCACCTCCTCCTCCTCCTCCTCCTCCTCCTCCTTCTTCTTGTTCTTCTTCCTCTTCTTCTTCCCCTTCTTCTTCCTCTTCTTTCTTCTTCTTCTCCTCCTCCTTCTTCTTCTTCTTCTTCTTCTTCTTCTTCTTCTTCTTCTTCTTCTTCTTCTTCTTCTTCTCCTCCTTCTTCTTCTTCTTCTTCTTCATCTTCTTCTACTCCTATTCCTTCTCTCTTACTTGCACTTCTTCTTTTTCTCAGAATAATTTAGCCAATTTCCAAAATATCGTCAACTGAATCTCGTAAATCGAAAACTTAGCCCATGATGAAACTCTGCCTGAAACTTTTACCCAAATTGATCATCACTCATTCCCACAAAAGCCGTGAATAGTTTCACAATCGCAATTGATTAATTTTGAGCTAGATTGATTAATCTCCGAGTCAGATTTGAGTATAGTCTGGTCGAGCAAAGAAGACATTCTGGCAAGATGGAAAAATGTCCACAGCTCGGTCAGTATTGGTTCAAATATTATAGATTTAGCCTCAAATTGTAGACCGGAACGTCTTCAACAATTTGAAACCAAATTTATAACTTTCGAACCAATATTGAACGAGCTGGAGTCATTTTCCTATCTTGCCGGAATGTCTTCTGTGCTAGAACAGACGACCAGACTAGAATAATCTTCCAGATAGATTGGTATAAAGTAGTCAGTGGGTGTAGATGAGGAATGAGAATAACACGCAATGACTTCAGCTGGAATGAAAAAGAGCATTGTCAAAAATCTAACCAGCGTCGCACACCTGGGCCTTAGTTTCAAATCTCAGCTTTCGTCTGTCCAAGCAGAGAAGACCCTCTGGCAAGATGGGAAAATGACTCCAGCTCGGTCAATATTATTTCAAAAATTGAAAATATGATCTCCAATTGTAGGAAACATTCTAATCTACAATTTGAGACCAAATTTGTCATTTTTAGATCTATATTCACCGAGCTTGAGTCATTTCCCCATCTTGCCAGGATTTCTTCTCTGCTTGAACAGTCTTTACCAACGCCATTTCAATACTCATTGTTGGCTTCAACCCATGCAAAATGCTGTGCTCTCACCAACAATAAATAACCAAGCTCCAACACAATCAGTCATAAATTTATATGAGTTTTATGATTTACCGTTTTATTGTGTTGTGATCCGGCCATCGATAAGACGTGATTGATGTGAAGGAATCAAGAGGAAGCAAGGCGAGTCCCCATTTTATGGAACAAGACCTATTTTGTCAGCAGGTTCAGTCCAAAATTGTAACGACTTTGATCAAAATAACAATGAATACTACTTGTGAGCACTGGCGGCTCGTGCCCACGAAACAGCTGAAGTGCTGTACAGTAAAAGATACGGACACTTCACCTGTTTCGTGGGCACGAGCCGCCAGTGCTTGTTAGAATAATTGAACTTGAACAATAGGGAAGGAGAAGTCCAAAAATAATTTCATGAGATAACTTCTCAATCTAATATCAGATTTGATTTGAAATTTGAAGACTAAAGCAACTTCTATTGAAATAACAATGAATGAGCTTTAACAATAAGGAAGAAAAAGTTCAAAATATGACCTCACAATTCTTCAATTCATAAATTAACTTTCCGAATGAAATAAAATTTCAACGACTCAGATCAAAATAACAATGATTGAACGATAAAGGAAGGAGAAGTAGGAAGTAAGAAGTGAGATCACAAATTCATGGAATAACTTCCTAATTGTATACTATATAGAATTTGATTCAAATTTCACAAAATACAGTAAAACAACTCAGATTGGAATAACAATTATTGAACTTGAACAATAAGGAAAAAGGAGTTCAAAATATGACTTCACAATTCTCTATTTCATGAATTAACTTTTCCTCAAATTTAGTTCAAATATAATAACATTTTTCATTACAGGAAACTACTATATTATAAGTTACTATCTATCAGAAGAAACAGAACGGCTGATAACTATCAAGCTGAGAAGACACGCCGCTACAATAGACTTTACATTGTGACGGCAGGTCTCCTAAGCTTGCGCGCATCTTATCAAAACAGGAGATGTATCAGCATTTCTATGTTGTGATTTTAATCAATTACAAGTGACAACTGGCCGATTATACCTTATTCAATCCAATTATCCTTCAATTCATTATTCATTGGATTTAAAGTGACATGCACCTTCAAAACTGCCAGTCATTTTTTATAGTCTGTCCAAGCGAAGAAGACATCCTGGCAAGATGGAAAATCGACTCCAGCTCGGCCAATATTGGTTCAAAATTTGAAAATTTGGTCTCAAATTGTAGATTTAGATGTTACCTAGAATTTGAGACAAAATTAATAACTTTTAAATCAATATTGACCAAGCTGGAGTCATTTTCCCATCTTGTTAGAATGTCTTCGCTTCTTGGACAGACTACAAGCCAAGATTCCTGCCAATTTCATCTTTGAACGCTGTCAGTATATATTTGACACCACCTTTATTTGCTTAAGCTCTATTGAACTCCAAACCAACAGATCGTCATGAATTTATATCTATATCTATTTTCAATCATTCATAGCTCAAGAATAGTCTTCATATCTATGATTGTATATGTTTCAAACTTGATTCATATTTTTATACCTATATGAAATCATACCGTAGCTTGTGAATAGTGTACACTTCATCTATAGGCCAATACTATTTTTCTTACGTAATGAACCTTCAATTCATGTGAGTGTATTTTCAAATTTTCAATACACATTCATATATATATATATATATATATATATATATATATATATATATATATATATATATAGTTATAGAATTGATTCCATCGTAAACGAGCAGTCGACACATGTGCATAACTTTTCATATCTATATATTTTACATACTCAATTAACTTCAACACAAGTTGGTACACTTGAATATCTATATTTCTGTTCCGTGTCTTGAATAAACAGGTTTCATGTGACGGCCAAAGTCAATACTGTATTTGACATTGCTCCAATGCAATAATCTGTTTTATTCATTCATGATCGATTCCTCGATGCCAATAATAATTTATTGTAACTGTTCAATTGTCAATTAATTCTATTGAAGAACATTTTGCGCCGGAATTTCTGCCGATCATCGTAAGAAACATTAGTTATGATTCAAGGGCAATGGATGAAAAAGTTGTTGAGTAAATGACAAGGAGGTTACTGCTTGGTGAATAATGTTATATTTTGTCATACTGGTATTAGTGAAACTGAATGGTTGACAAGTTGTAATGTACAGGAAAATAATGGAGAATGGAATTTGTGGCTTGACAATATCTTGTATTTTCATATGATTATCATGTTTCCATTTTATATGAATAACTACCACAACATCACTATCTCAACTACTTATTTAGTGAAGTAATGAAGGATTCATCATCTGGTTTGCATCATCATCATCATCATCATCATCATCATCATCATCATCATCATCATCATCATCATCATCATCATCATCATCATCATCATCATCATCATCATCATCATCATCATCATCATCATCATCATCATCATCATCATCATCATCATCATCATCATCATCATCATCATCATCATCATCATCATCATCATCATCATCATCATCATCATCATCATCATCATCATCATCATCTTCTTCTTCTTCTTCTTCTTCTTCTTCTTCTTCTTCTTCTTCTTCTTCTTCTTCTTCTTCTTCTTCTTCTTCTTCTTCTTCTTCTTCTTCTTCTTCTTCTTCTTCTTCTTCTTCTTCTTCTTCTTCTTCTTCTTCTTCTTCTTCTTCTTCTTCTTCTTCTTCTTCTTCTTCTTCTTCTTCTTCTTCTTCTTCTTCTTCTTCTTCTTCTTCTTCTTCTTCTTCTTCTTCTTCTTCTTCTTCTTCTTCTTCTTCTTCTTCTTCTTCTTCTTCTTCTTCTTCTTCTTCTTCTTCTTCTTCTTCTTCTTCTTCTTCTTCTTCTTCTTCTTCTTCTTCTTCTTCTTCTTCTTCTTCTTCTTCTTCTTCTTCTTCTTCTTCTTCTTCTTCTTCTTCTTCTTCTTCTTCTTCTTCTTCTTCTTCTTCTTCTTCTTCTTCTTCTTCTTCTTCTTCTTCTTCTTCTTCTTCTTCTTCTTCTTCTTCTTCTTCTTCTTCTTCATCTTCATCTTCATCTTCATCTTCATCTTCATCTTCTTCTTCTTCTTCATCTTCTTCTTCTTCTTCTCTTCTTCTTCTTCTTTTTCTTCTTCTTCATCTTCATCAACATCTTCTTCTTCTTCTTCTACTTCTTCTTCTACTTCTTCTTCTTCTTCTTCTTCTTCTTCTCCTCTTCTTCTTCTTCTTCTTCTTCTTCTACTCCTATTCCTTCTCTCTTACTTGCACTTCTTCTTTTTCTCTGAATAATGTAGCCAATTTCCAAAATATCGTCAACTGAATCTCGTAAATAGAAAACTTAGCCCGTGATGAAACTCTGCCCTGAAGTAATGAAGGATTCATCATCTGGTTTGCATTATCATCCAGTCTAACGAGCTACCCGAAGTCTATCTTGTATTATTTTCTATCATTGAAGACACAGAGTCAGGTGAGATGTTCACAAATAAGTTCACAAAATAAGAAACAACGCTCACAAGAACCGTTAGGTTTGTTTGTGAGTCATGAGTTGTATTACAAAAATAATATAGGTACTTGTGGTTACCAAAATAAAAAGAAATTAAAAAATATAAAAGATATGTTGTGATAGCCTACTTGTACACAATTTAAGAGCACAATATTGTCTATACATCACAGAAAATTATATTGAGTACATACAATTATTTCAATGTTTTCACATCATCATCAGTGTACTAAAGAAACTAATTTTAGGTTATGAGTGGAACTATGGTGGAATACAATTTGGTGATAGTCGAATTTTACTGTAAAGAGACAATATTGTGCTCTTTAATAAATTTTCACCATTCCCCTACAAGCTACTATCATTAAAATTTACTCTATTAATCGATTTTCCTCTTTTATATCGAGTTCCTGAGGTTGAAAAGTATGGTAGATCTACGATTAACATAGATTGAACCAGTTTTTAACACGTTCAGTTAACTTATCGTAGTTTTCAACTTGTAGTTATTGATAAATAGATCCAAAAGTGTAAAACAATCTACTGTTCTATTATAATGCAAGCTACACTTATAGTCTGTCCAAGCAAAGAAGACCCTCTGGCAAGATGGGAAAATGACTCCAACTTGGTCAATATTGGATCAAAAACTATAAATTTGGTCTCAAATTGTAGATCAGAAGGTTTCCTACAATTTGAGACCAAATTCATAATTTTTGAACCAATATTGATCGAGCTGGAAGAATTTTCTCATCTTGTCAGAATGTCTTCTTTGCTTGGACAGACTACAATAACTCACTCAGTATAATTACCTATTCTACACGATAATCGACAATCTGATTATTAAAAAATATAGTTTGTAGCTAAATGGAGATATCAAATTCCACGTTTGTTTCGCATACAACTTGCTTATAACCTTTAAACTGGAAATTAGTTGTGGTCTGTCCAAGAAAAGAAGACATTCTGGCAAGATAGTAAAATAACTGTAGCTTGTTCAATATCAGTTCAAAAATTGATAATTTTGTCTCAAATTGTAGGAGATATTCTGATCTTCAATTTGAGACCAAATTCATAATTTTTTAACAAATATTCACCGAGCTGGAGTCATTTTCCCATCTTGCCAGAATGTCTTCTTTGCTTGAACAGACTGTAATACAGCTTCCAGTTTGAGCATACAATCTCAATGTCGACGAGGAAAGTAATGATTAATGTTAATTGAAATTGAAATCAAGTGCTGGTAGATAAAGTAACAAAGTCAAAGCTGGTGAACATAAATTTGAATAGTTATGTGACACTGCAAGGTTAGTTGGGGCATTCTAACTAGTAATACAGTTAGTTAACTAGTAACTATTTATAAACAAGGGGTATAGTACAAGAGATTTCTGGAAAAAATCGAATACTCGCTTCCGATTTCTAGTATCGAGCAAAGAAGACATTCTGGCAAGATGGGAAAATGACTCCAGATCGGTCAATATTAGTTCAAAAATTAAAAAAATTGTCTCAATTTGTAGGGAACATTCCGTTCTACAATTTGAGATCAAATTCATAATTGTTGAACTAATATTAACCGAGCTGGAGTATTTTTCCCATCTTGTCAGAATGTCTTCTTTGCTTGGACAGACTAAACAGGAACAGTAGAAGATCATGACTGAGATATAATTACTGGTCATGTCGAATAATAACGTACACTTAATTTGTTTATTAGTCTTGGAAGCCTTGAGTTGGATTAATGATTAGTAGGCCTATGGGAGAGAACTTCTGTAGAATATGCGTAGTACAGTGAGAGTGACATAATTCATGAATGTCAGTAGCAGTGTCAGTGTACTAAGGACATTTGTTTATGGTACTTTATAACAATCACATTTATTTATGATACCGTATAACCAGGAAGTGGAAGAGTGATAGTTTTATACCTTAAACACTATACTGTCCATAGATATTTCAAAAGGAATAATTCGGATTTTGATTTGAATTGTGTGATATAGGGCTGGGTATAGTCTACCCAAGCAAAGAAGACAATCTGACAAGATGGTAAAATGACCTCGGTCAGAAATTATAATATTTTCAGTTTTCAGATGTTCAGTGTCAAATTTGTAGATCAGAATGTTTTCTACAATTTGAGACCAATTTAATAATTTTTTGATCAATATTGAGCAAGCTGGAGACATTTTCCCATCTTGCCAGAATGTCTTCTTTGTTTGGACAGTCTATTTATGATGATTAGACAGTTGACTATTCAGAGGGTTTAGAGTCTAACGTATCAAATTTTGATGTGAGGTATAAGGATGTATAAGACATGATGAGGTATAGACTGATAAAGGACTATAGGATGAGGTATAAGACATGATAAAGGAGTTGGACTTCATTGCCAAGATGTCTCCCCCTATTAGATTATCAAGTAATAGGGTAACTGGATTTTTATTGTGAGGATACTATCTATAAATCTCAATTCAAAGAGATGCAATACTTCCTTCAACGTTCAATCCTTTTTTCATTTCGAATAACTAATGTTGATTGATGATTACTAAGTTATAAAAATGATCAGATTAAGATGAAGATAAATGATAGAGATTTTGACTTATTACTATTAATCTCAATTGGTCTACTTAGTTCACAAAAATCATGAAAATCCGTTTGTTGACCCATTATGAATGATCAAAACAATACCCTGTTGTACTCTAAAAATACGTTTTGGTTTGGGCTGTCATCCGCAGTCGATCAGCTGTAGCCAATCACAGCTCTTCCTTGTCATTCAGCTTTAATTACAAGAGCTGTATATAATAATTACACAATAAAGATGATGATGATTATGTTTATCATCAATTTCTGGGAGCGAAATGCATTATAAAACCAATGCTCGTTTTCACTGTAACCACTACTTGGCATTATCAAAGCCAAAATAAATTCATCTGATAAGATTGTCATGATTGTTGAGATCCATCAGATTTCACAGTATTAACATACTCTAGTAACCAATATGTAAGTGGAGTAAGGCTCCATTTTCATCGCAATGTTTGTTGACTGATGACGTTTGTAAGAACCACCCAATGGGAGTGGCTTGTGGGTGTGGCTTGTCTGGGCCAATGGCAGACGTTCGCCTTGATTGGTCATTCAACTACCAATCGTATCGCTCGTTCAACAGTGCAGACATTCTACCTCTAGTTTTGCTTCAGTTTATATAGCATACAGAAACATAATTGAAGAACGAAAGTTTATAAAGCTCAGCTCTGTCAGGACAATCTGAAGCGATCTGAGAGTGCGGAACTGTTCAACTTGGGTCGTTCTCAACTCAATAATATGCTTTTGCGAACCGCTCATCGACTGTCCTGACAGAGCTGAGCATTATTGACAATCATTATTCAACCACAAGTTATAATGGTGTTAGCAGATGTTGTTGATACTGATGGGTAATCTCAAATTTTTATAAATTTGTGGCTTCAGAACCTATAACCTTCTCAATATTTCTAAGAATTTTTGGCTTTTGAAGCTAAAATCAATCATCTCATCTAATTGAAAAAAGGTATTAATTCAGCAAAAGTTCGATTTCAGCAAAACATTAGCAGAAATTTTGAAAGTACGACGAAAGTATGAGAGTTTCTAGCAAAAGAATAAATTATAATTATTTTAATAATAATATATTCGAATCTCCATTTATTCCCAAATCCAGCAGTTGGTGTACTGTAATATTTAATAATTATTATTCTCCCATCTAAAAAAAAAATTCCTGTGTTATCCTCGAAGATATAGTTATAAAAGTACTATCAACCCTATTATATATTTGAAACTTCCCATTTCAAATTGGAAGCCTCACATATGACATTAATGCCGGGTTTTTCCAAGCACACTCAAAGTTGAGGGACCCTCAATTTTTTATGGGAAGCTGACATTTTCTATGATAAGTATAGGAAATGTAGTAAAGTGTAGTAAACTTGAGGGTCCCTCAAATTTGAGTGTGCTTGAAAAAACCCGGCATAAGCCTCACTAAAGAACATATGTTATAATAATTTAAAACTAGATGAACTCAGTATTTTCAAGGATTCCATCCATTAAATTCAATATGGATAACTACCACAATATCACCTTCACAACTTCTCAAAAACATTCCATCCAATCCATGGAGAACCTCAACCATCAACCTGTCTGATAGATAGACATCCCACACTTCCTAGTTGTTAGTATTCATGTGGACCTGAATGAAAGTGGCATATTCTAGGCTAGATAAGAAGACTTGTCCTTTTACAGTCAGATTCATTATGGAATCGTGTCTTCCCTTATACGACCTTCAATATTATCGCCCATAAATTGTTATTATTCATAAAGTACTTGATGTTGCCGACATATCATCAACCATAGTCTGTCCAAGCAAAGAAGAGCCTCTAACAAGATAAGATAAGACTCCAGCTCGGTCAATATTCGTTCAAAAATGATAAATTTGGTCTCAAACCGTAGCAAACATTCTGATCTACAATGAGACCAAAACAATATATTTTGAACCAATATTGATCGAGCTGGAGTTATTTTCTCATCTTGCCAGAGGCTCTTCTTTGATTGGACAGAATATAAACCATCATAGGCTTATACCATTATGGTTGCTTTGTATGAATTAATATCATCCGTTAATAATAATCTGTTATCTCTGTACTGTCATCTTATATAGCAAATAAGGAGTAGGTCGCTTGAAATATTATAGTCAACCTATGCCTAATAGGTCTACTGTAGGCTGTATGTTTAGAATTGATAGCCTAATAATTCAATCTTGATAGTCTAATTGGCTGTCGGATGAATGATGTTTGAATGAATTATTCATTATGATGAGACTAAATACATTGTTCAAATCTCGAAGACTCATTCTCTATAGAATTTGTGAATGATAGTTGAGCAAATGTCATAGTATTATGAAATTATACAGTAATGTAATTTGTAATTATTCCAGGCACAGGATTGAGTACATTTTTCCAATGTGATTCTCCAATGTATTTTCTTGAGGAAAGTCAGGTTGAAAAATTGCAATTTCGCCATACTCGTATGTAATACACAACTTTCCAAGCTAGATTTGCGTTTGGAAAATTGCCGTTTACATGAGAATCAAGGATCAGCTGTTCTGAATGCGGGAATAATCATTTTGATGATTATTACAGCACTAGTCATCATCACGATGATAATTACAGCACTGAAAATCTAGCACAGCTGTTTTTTCCGAACTCCGACGTATGAATAAACGAGTCGAACGAGCCGCCATGACAGTTCACTGTGTGCGTTTGTTTTGTGCTACTGCTAGTGTTGTGTTGAGGTTATGTTGGCTTCAGTTAATGTTTTCAGTTTTTTGAGGTTTTAATAAATCCTTCTCAGTCTAGTATGACGAAAAAAATGTACATAATTCGTGTGGAAAAGTTTACAAACTCATAATTATTTTCCAAACTCGCGTACCGCTCGTTTGGAGAACATAATTATTCGTTTGTAAAAACGCATTTTCCACACTCATTATGTAATATACTATAACAATATCAGTGTGTTCTATTCCATTTTGCTTGAGGAAACAGAACTTACATTAAATTAAATTCAAAAGCTTGATAAAATTGTTCTATCTCGATAAATTATTATCATAGTCTTTACGAGCAAAGAAGACCCTCTGGCAAGATGGGAAAATGACTCCAGCTCGGTCAATATTTTTTCAAGAATTATACATGGTCTTAATAGTAGATCGAATTGTTTCCTACAAAATGTGATCAAATTAATAATTTTTGAACCAATATTGAACGAGGTTGAGTCAACTTCCTATCTTGCCGGAGGGTCTTCTTTGCTTGGACAGACTATAACATTGGTATAACTTTGAACTTTTGACTTTTTCCTTATTGTTTCAACTGTAAATATAATGAAGTTTGTATTAATACTCGTCAATTCTATTCAAAGATAGAAGAAATACCTCCTGGAATCTAAAAAGGATTTCACAATATAATTATAATATATATACAATATTATCACCATCAATTCTTCGAATTTTATCAATTTAATCTATAGTCTGTCCAAGCAAAGAAGACCCTCTGGCAAGATGGGAGAATGACTTTAGCTTGGTCAATATTTGTTCAAGAATTATTAATGTGGTCCTAAAAGTAGATCAAATTGTTTCCTACTATTTGAAATCAAATTGATAACTTTTGAACCAATATTAACCGAGCTTGAGTCATTTTTCCATCCTGCCAGAGGGTCTTCTTTGCTTCGACAGTCTATAGTAAGGCATGACTCGCTTATAGCTCGTTACAAATATTCAGACGGTTGGCGAACCACTGTTATCAATTCTCAGCTCTGTCAGGACAGTCGGCGAGCTGTCTGCGAGAGTATATCGAAACAAGAGCTACCCCAGCTATACTGATTCGCTTTCGAAGCCAGCTTCACACTGTCCTAACAGAGCTGAGCATTAACACCAGTCATTAGCAAACCGCATACATTTTTGGAACCAGCTGAAATAGAATTGAATTTTCACCCTCACTGATATCATGTAATTTTCATGCTTTAGCCATTTGTGAAGATTATGGGAAAGGAAAGGTTAATATCTCTATCAAAGCACTGGCGACTCGTGCCCACGAACCTGGTGAAGTGCTGTGCAGTAAAAGATACTGGCACTTCACCTGTTTCTGGGGCACGAGCCGCCAGTGTATCAAAAACTAAACTTTCTTGCCAGTGGCTATCACCGGTAGTTTCTTCATAAAATAATATTATTATAGAGCGTGTTATCATTGTAAAAGACGTGCAATCCAATGATAATCTCCATTAAGATATTTCTATAAAAATTCATTGACATATCTCGTGTGTAGAATGAATAAAATGTCGATAGATTCACGTCCTGCAACCTACATATTTGTGCAATTTCTCTCATACGGAAATAATTATTGCAATAGCGATATTTAAAAGAATTGAATTCATGGAAGAGTATTCTTAGAGGTATTTGAGCTATCGTTTGTATATGAAACATTATGGATAGACCTTTCATGATATAGCCTATAATAAATGAAAATACAAGATGTTGTCAAACCACTGATTTATTAGAAAAACATACACAGCAGAATAAACAACAGAATAAATGTCTTTTAATTTATTCAGAGGTATATTCTTTAAAACTCAATGAGTTTTTCAAGTGATTTGATTATAAAAAAATTCAGTTTCAGTCTATGAAATGGGTTTTCACTAGAATGACAAGTTTTGATAAGCAAGTTTCATGCAACAAGATACACGACAAGGTCGACAAGCATGCCTCAAATATATGATTAACCTCAACATGTTTTAATACTTCAATACTGCTCCAATACTCCAATAGCCTACAAAAAATATAATTGACGATTTTCTGACAGTTCGTGTTTGTTTGGACTACGACTTCTCTTTCAAAGAAGTAGCAAGGCAAGAGCGCAAGAGGCAAGATGAAAAAGAAGTTGCAAGTTAGAACAGTCTCAATATTTTACTTATCTATTAATTGTTTCTAAGAAGTGACAACTCAAGAGCGCAAGGAGAGGCAAGACGAAACAGAAGTTGCAAGTAAGAACAGTCTTATTTATTTCACCTATATTGCACTGGCGGCTCGTGCCCACGAAACAGGTGAAGTGCTGTACAGTAAAATATACGGGCACTTCACCTGTTTCGTGGGCACGAGCCGCCAGTGCTATATTGCAGTACAGTATTTCTCTTTCAATAAAGTGGCAAGTCAAGAGCGCAAGAGGCAAGACGTGAAAGAAGTTGGAAGTACGAGTAAGAATAGTCTCATTGGTGAACCAGAAGACTCTTCAACATTCAGCATTATCATAGATAAACATCGAACGATTGAAACAAGCTGAATACAGAATGCATTACAGAACAATTACCACATGTATAGTCGCCAATTGGTACAGAGTACTATATAGTCTGTCCAAGCAAAGAAGACATTCTGGCAGGATGGAAAAATTACCCAGCTCGGTAAATATTGGTTCAAAAATTGTAAATTTGGTCTCAAATTGTAGATTAGAATTTTTTCTACAGTTGAAAAATGAATTTATAATTTTTGAACCAATATTGACTGAGCTGGAATCATTTTCCCAACTTGCTAGAATGTCTTCTTTGCTTGGAAAGATTCGTATGTGATGGGAATTTAGAATGGGACCTCACAAATACTCGCTAATCATTCCAGCAAATGTGCGGCAAACTGAAAAGATGATAGTTTTCCACAAAAGTTTTCAATTATGCACTTCACGTAACATAGATAGTCTGACCATGCAAAGAAGACATTCTGGTAAGATGGGAGAAGCCCCCTGCTCGGTCAATACTCGTTCAAAAATCATAAATTTAGTCTCAAATTGTAGTAAATATCCTGCTTTACAATTCTAGACCAAATTAATGATTTTTTAACCAATATTGATTGAGCTGCAGTCATTTTCCCACCTTGCCAGAATGTCTTCTTTGCTTGGACGGACTATATTCACACCTGTGGCATACCATGTTTACTTATTGCATTCGTTTGTTTGTTCCAATGAATTGTTTGGGAACAAAATGCATTCTGCACGTTGCAGTTTGTGCCATGCATGCATTTTCAAGCTGTATTTCATAGATTTATAATTTCTGACACGATTTGAACACGTGATATACTGAATTGGTTTCAAATTCAAAGTTTGATGACTGAGATAGCATGTCCTTCTCCACTGATGCCACATAAGGATTTAAATTGAAGAATAGCGTACGATTTCTCTATTTTGATTTCCGGTTTGGAACATAATAGAAAATATGGTTCTCTTGAGTAAATAAAATGTGGATTTCCATACAAGTCCCTTGAAATTCTCCACCAATCAGAGTTTTCAATTCGATTCGACAATTATTTTATTCAGTTTTTTCTGGTAGTTAGGTTTCTTATGATGAAATTGATTTGCTGATAATAATAATATATGTACAAAATGTACATGATAATATGTACAGGTACATTCTTCTCAACTTTTCCTCATGCGTTATTTATTTATTGATATAATAATGAACATAAATAATTTGGAAGGAAGAGCGGGCATAGCCATTGGTATTTATACCACAATTTTAATTCAAATATTGTACAATTTTTAGGTTATAAATTTAAATTTCTATTCTAGCCAAAGGTTTTCATTCATTGTTGTATTAGATAGGACTCTTGTATTCCTATATACTTTAACGAAAGCGGATTGCATAAAATTATTGATTCACAACCAAATGTTTAAGATGTTTTCCATGTACGGCATAGAAAATTTATCAAAAATATGATTTTTATCAGAAATTAAGAGCTCTAGGTTGAATTGAATAGCATCTAGATTCAATTGAATAACCTGGAACCTCATCTATATTCATATAACCTAGCCGATCTATATTTATCTGCTTGAAGTTCCATATACTGTATCTTAGAATCTAGATACAAGGGAGAACGAAGAAAATTTTAAAATAATAGTTATAAAACAATTTTTCAAATTCTTGGTTACAGGGAAGATGGCTCCAGGCAGTCTAAGCCTCACTCAGGCTAAATTTGAGAAAAAAGTTTAATAAAATATAATAAGCTGTTACATAAATCTTGTATGAGTGATTTTTTGACATTGAAGACCTTGATATTGCCACAAAATAAGTAAAAATAACGTGAAAACATAATTTATCAATTTTAGCATAAATTATATAGTTACTAGCAAGCGATGTAACCTTGCACCTTACAAAATTATTGCTTGAAAAGTTGAAAAGATTGATAATAAATATATTTATATTTGAATTAATCACATATATCTACTGAATATATATACTGTCACACCACTGATATATTCACTTCTGAAGCAAATTTGGACAGGTTATTCCTCGTAAGTGGTTACAGCCTATAGTCTGTCCAAGCAAAGAAGACCCTCTGGCAAGATGAGAAAATGACTCCAGCTCGGTCAATATTGGTTCAAAAATTATCAATTTGATCTCAAATTGTAGGGAACATTCTGATCGACAATTTAAGACCAAATGAGTATTTTTTGAACCAATATTGACCGAGCTGGAGTCATTCCCTCATCTTGCCAGAGGGTCTTCTTTGCTTGACAGACTCTACCTGATTATGTTATAAAATTATAATGTGTACAAAATCTCCACTTCAATTTACTGGCGAAGTTTGAACACGTTCTCCAAATTATACATTTGGACAAAGAAAAAAATCTTGAAGATATTGTTATGAGAATCATGGCATTACTTGTATAATTCAATCTTGGCAGTAATTCCCAACACAACATTTTAATCATTTTCCAAAACCATACAAGTTTTTTCAGCTAGCTTAAAATGATTTCCAAACTTATTTGCTCATTATTTTCCTGAGAAAAGATTGGTAACACGTCTTCAAAAAGAGTAATAAAATAAGAATAAGTATGAACAGCTAAATTAGTTTCTAACGAGGTGAAAATGATAGCCGTAATATCATAACCCTTATATCAAGTTCCTTATTTATAATAATAACAGTCAGTAAGTGCTTCTCGTTTTTTAAATGAGATATTATTTTGGGAAACTAGTGTGGAATGTTTTGGACAGGTAATAATTTATGATTTGTTATGGTATTTTGCATAGCTACAAACTGTCATGGAAAGGATTAGGGATTTTTAATGCAAGATTGAACTAACTCCTCAAATTATAGTGTAAATATGAATATAATAGAGAATCGGTTGTCTTATTAGACGCACCTTGAAAGCTAGATTTAAAATTCAAGAAAGCTAGAAAGCTAAACGATTTAAACTGAACAAATTGTCCTGATACATAATAGTAGTTTATCTACGGGTGTATTGAAAAATTCCCATTTCAGTTTTACAATTGAAATCGAAATGACTACCATTTCAAAACTGAATCTCAGAACCGTGTCGTAATGAACGTTTTTCGATACAGGAGGAACTTTTCGATACAGTCCAAATTCCACTTTATGATACATTCCTTGTTTCGTTTCGAAATCAGGTGATGAAAAGTAAACAGTGTTCACTTAACCTCAAAATCAAAACTGCGACTGGGATTGAGTAGCCTACCAGTACTTTTTTGTCAATTTCAATTTACATATTTGAATATTTAACTAATGTGAATAGTCCAAAGTTTAAATAGATTAATATACTACTAACTTTGTTAGTGAATATGTTAATAACTTTCACTTTTACAACAACTCTCACGATTTTGTTACTTGTTGAATGCGTTTGGTGGTTCTGACTGATATGTTATTTTCAACATATTTAACAAGTAATAAGTTGATTATCATAACAGTTCAAGTAGGATGAAGATAAAAGAAGTTAAATAAACGACGGTATGTTGATTTTTATAATAGCATACACTTACAGATAGCTTGATACTGGTGGTCTATAGCTTGATACTGGTCTGATACTGATAACTACACTAGTGGTCGTAGATAAAATAGTGTATGCAACGGTTGTATTAGGCCTTTATAGCAATCGTGAGATATTTAGAGCACTCGCTTCGCTCGTGGCTCTAACTTACATCTCACCTCATGCTATAAAGGCTCCCATTATACAACCGTTGCATAAATATTGTTATCTATCGGAATTCGATTGTTCCATGAAAATGAGAAGTTTCTCTTGTTATAACAAAGGTGGAATGATAATTTATTTATCTATTAATTTGACAAATCACAATAAAGGGTTAAAACACAGACATTAAAGTCCAAATCGTCTTTTCCCCAAATTTTGATTGAAATATTTAGAATAGTAGAGGTTATGTTCAAAAGATTGCTAAGCACTTATCACAATTTTCAAGAATTTTCACACTCCAAAATTGAAAACTAAAATAAAAGGTAAGATGTTGAGATATATTCTCCTTTTGCTATAACATCCCAATGTATTACTTCAAAAAATAACAAGTACAAAAATGCAATGAAACGGGAATAAGTTGTATTGATAAGTGAAAAAGATACAAGGAAGAAAAATCTTCTTCTGCTATGTGAACTACACATAGTCCACAAAAAACCAGGTCCATCTGTAATAGTCTGTCCAAGCAAAGAAGACATTCTGACAAGATGGAAAAATGACTCTAGCTTGGTGAACATTGGTTCAAACATTATGAATCTGGTCTCAAATTGTAGGAAATATTCTGATCTAAAATTTGAAACCAAATTTATAATTTTTGAACCAATATTGACCGAGCTGGAATCATTTTCCCATCTTGCAAGAATGTCTTCTTTGCTCTGATATAATTCATCGCGTATTGTTATATAATAGGCTAGTCTAGACATGTATGATCGATAACGGGTTTAAATTTTTTAAATTTTGTCTAAAATTGTAGATGAGAATGTTCCCTACAATCTGAGTTCAAATTTATAATTATTGTTTATATAAACCGGGCTGGAGTCATTTTCCCATCTTGCCAGAATGTCTTCTTTGCTCGACCACACTATACAAAGCCAAAGCTCAATCATTCTGGACTTTAAAGGTGGATGTCTGGACCCATATACAGGGTGTTTCAAGAGGAATGTGCAACACTTCTCAGGCTGATTCCTTACACCAAGTGGACAAAAAAGTTTCATGGGACCAACCCCTAAAAACGCTTTGTTACCAAGATAACAAGGTGGAAAATTGAGGTTTTTCAAAATATATTAATTTTTTAGAGGCTCTAGTGAGATTCTAAAATAATCAATTACCATGTAAAATTGACAAAATATAGCACAAGTGATGAATTTGTGTATAGTAGCAATTTTGCGATTTTTGATCGCCATTTCTGAGATTTGGGTGAGATTTACACAATCGCCGCCTTTCAACTTTTTCTTTAGAATCCGACTCTTTTCAACTTCCATTAATAAAAAATACAATTTTATGATTCCTTATCCAGTTATAACCCTTATTGATGAAAAGTGGCGTTTTCTAGCATATTTTTCCCAATATTATCTCAATAACTGTTGAAGTTACAAATTTGGAACTGGTTCCATTGAATTCCTCAGCTAATTTTACATGGGAATTGATTATTATAGAACCTCACTAAAGCCTCCAAAAAAATAGAAAAATTAATATATTTTGAAAAATCTCAATTTTCCGCCATTGTTATATCAGTAACAAAGCGTTTTTGGGAGTTGGTCCCATGGAACTTTTTTGTCTACTAGGTGTAAGGAATCAGCCTGTGAAGTATTGCACATTCCTCCTGGAACACCCTGTATACGAAACTATATTTCGAACTATATTTTAGAACCGCATTCTTGTATATGACAACGTCTGGACCACGATCAGAAAGAATAGAATATATTATTCTACTCTCGCTGACCATGATGTCCAGAACTCACCACTAATCTATCACCTTAATAAATCTTTCCACAAAAAACCGCTCGAAAAAATTCATTTTCAACCTGCTAAGATATTTATCATATTTACTGTGGACAGATCCGGTCACTGGCTACTAATGAGCGAAACATGCTTTGTATAGTCTGGTAAAGCAGAGAAGACATTCTGGTAGGATGGGAGAATGACTCCAGCTCGGTCAATATTGGTTCAAAAAATACCCATTTGGTCTTAAATTGTAGATCGGTATGTTTTCTATAATTTGAGAACAAATCCACAATTTTTTAAGCAATATTCACTGAGCTGGATTCATTTCCCGTATTGACAAAGTGTCTTCTTTGCTCGACCAGACTAAATTTTTTTTAATCATCTCAGCCTTTCCGAGTTTTTTATTGAATAAGCTAGCGCGATACAAGAGTATAGTATGTGCAAGCAAAGAAGACATTCTGGAAAGAAGGGGAAATGACTTATGCTCTGTCAATATTGGTTCAACAAGTATAAATTTGATCTCAAATTGTAGGAGATATTCTGATCTACGTTTTGAGACCAAAAATTTTGAAACAATATTGACTGAGCTGGAGTCATTTTCTGGAGCCAGAATGTCTTCTTTGCTTGGAAAGACTATAATCTCATTTCTCCAGTCTGGGACGATGAACGGAAGGAAGACAGATCATAAAGCAGAGTGAATTAGAGTGAATTTGAATAGGTAACGAAAGGACACGAGTATTGAATCAATTCGCCGTGAATCGAATCGTCCTGCAATGGTAATCGATGATTAAGAGGGCCACCTACTGCGAACGTAGAAATCGTCGTATTCAAGGAAACTGGTTTTTAATAGTTGAATTTCAAGCTTATTTTGTATTAATTTGATGATTTAACTCAAAAATTCATTTCCAATTTACTTTAGAATCCTGGAACGGTAAGAGTTGTCGAATAGAATAAATAAATATATAGAATAATAGAATTTAGAATAGAATGAAATAATATAAGTTGTCTTATATTGAAAAATTTTCATATAAAAAAATAAAAAAGTTGTCATGTAAAAAAATAAAATATGTTGTCGAATAGAATAAATAAATATATAGAATAATAGAATTCAGAATAGAATAAAATAATACATGGAATGAAGTTATTGAAAATAATAACTGGAAGTGATATTGCTTGAAGTTCTTCAAATCTGTGTATCCAGAGTTCAATATTAATTACCTAGTCTCGAACTTTTTATTTATCAAAATTTGGTATAAAGAAGTTTTGGACGTTAGTCAGTGTTTTAACCGATAAGTTTATTTTTTTCTGTAACTGGATAAATAGATAAATAAAGTATTCTTTCAATAAGATACACAAGACGTAGAAAATGATACATGTATCAAATGAAACAATTGAATGGTAGTGTATCATTATTAAAACATCTTGCATGGTTTCTATTGTATCAAGTATCAATTTCGATGTAAATTTGTAAATTCTTGAATATAAGTGTAGCTTATTTAAAGAGAATCTAACGTAAACATGGACGCACAGCTGAAGTATGATTTATTATTTTGTTTTTGTTTTTTACGTTATTAATACTTGATAGCAGTAAAGCATTGAAGAACACCAATCGAACGAAGTTCATGAGTTTTATAGAACCAGGGCAGATTACTCGAAAATTATAAATTTCAATGAAATAAAATGTATCCAGAAGCAAATAAAAATCCGATCAGCAAGATAACGTCATAACATGGAGTTCAATAATGATTCCGTTGACCCATTGGATGACGTCATTCCACGGCGGTTAAATTTAATTGAATTTTCGTGGAACGTTTTTTCTATACTTTCCTATAAATACATATACAGAGTGTCTCAGGAGGAATGTGCAATTCTTCTCAGGCTGATTCCTTACACCAAGTAGATTAAAAAGTTCCATGGGACCAGCCCCCAAAAACGCTTTGTTACTGAGAAGACAATGGCAGAAAATTGAGATTTGAGAAAGAATATTAATTTTTCTAATTTTTGAGAGGCTTTAGTGTGGTTTTGAAATAATCAATTCCCATGTAAAATTACCTGA
Organism: Sogatella furcifera; assembly: GCA_017141385.1. NCBI lineage: Eukaryota > Metazoa > Arthropoda > Insecta > Hemiptera > Delphacidae > Sogatella > Sogatella furcifera. The sequence continues at coordinate 35,236,222 of CM029551.1, forward strand.
GGAATTCAATGAAACCAGTTCCAAGTTTGTAACTCCAACGGTTATTGAGATAATTGGAAAAATATGCTAAAAAACGTCATTTTTCAACAATAAGGGTTATAACTGGATAAGGAATCATAAAATAATTGTATTTTTTATCAATGACTCAGGTAAGATTTGGGTAAGATTTACACAATCGCCGCCATTTAACTTTTTCTTTAGAATTCGACTCTCTTCAACTTCCATTGATAAAAAATACAATTTTATGATTCCTTATCCAGTTATAACCCTTATTGTTGAAAAATGGCGTTTTTTAGCATATTTTTCCAATTATCTCAATAACCGTTGAAGTTACAAACTTGGAACTGGTTTCATTGAATTCCTCAGGTGATTTCACATGGGAATTGATCATTTTAGAACCTCAGTAAAGCCTCTAAAAAAAATAGAAAAATTAATATTTTTTTAAAAATCTCAATTTTCCGCCATTGTTATCTCAGTAACAAAGCGTTTTTGGGGCGTTTTGGTCCCATGGAACTTTTTTATCTACTTGGTGTAAGGAATCAGTCTGAGAAGTATTGCACATTCCTCCTGAAACACCCTGTATACATATTAATACATATTGTACTTCTTGAGGAACTTATAAGAGGAAAAGAAAAATGATGCAGATTATTAATTGTTTATTGTGGTTGAGTCATACAATCTAATTCACAACCACTTAATACTAAATACTATTCTGACAACAAAATTAATTACTTCGCAATAACGGTAAACACCTACTAACAAGGTACAGATTCTTCAATTCACTTCCAGCACGATTTTTATGAATGAAATAAACGTACCAGGCTTCCTAATTGCAATTTATGACTTGGGAGCTTTCGCTACCGACTCAAACCATAACAACACAGTAGCTGTTACATGAATATTAACTGATATAGTAACTGTTCCTGTAATTATCACACTTCATTTCAGCAGCTGCAAATTAATATATTTATTTATGCATATATATTTATTTATATTAATATTTATTCATGGAGATTGTAGGTAATAATAATTTATTTTTATTCGAGTAAAGACAAAACAAAACAGTAGCTGCTACATGAATAGTAACTGTTGCTATATTTATTAAACTTCATTTAAGCGACTGTCAATATTAATTTTCAAAGATTGTACGTAATAATAATGAATTACAATTCGAATCAAGATTATGAAAGTTGAAAAAGAAGTTAACAAATTGGGAGTTCAGTAAGTTCAAGATTGTATAAAACGTACCGCGAAACTTTAAAAGTGTGAATGATTAATTAAAAATAAGGATTCAAACATGATAAGAAGTAACCATAGTGAATAGAAAGTTAGTTCTATTCTCTCTGTAAGAAACACTCTACACTTTATGTTTATTGATTATTGGGACTAGACTTTAAATTCATTGTAAGTTGACAAGAATGTGTCTTTCAGGCTGTAAATAAGTAAAAATTTTGTATCTTCGAATCTAGAGAGTAGTTGACTAATTGACGACTATAAACAGTAGTAAAACTTGAAAGAAATGTTGAAGAATTGAACGTTGAGAACGTTGAAAATTGTATAATTCATTGTATGTTGACAAGAATGTGTCTTTCAGGATGTGAATAAGTAAAAATTTTGTATTTTCGAATCTAGAGGGTAGTTGACTAATTGACTATAAACAGTAGTATAAAGTAAATTATTAGTGGGCCCTATCAACACTGGCGGCTCGTACCCGCGAATGAGGTGAAGTGTTTGTATCTTTTATTGTACAGCACTTCACCTGTTTCGTGGACACGAGTCGCCAGTGCCTATCAATAAACAATGAATAGTTTTTTTTTACAGTAAACAAAATTATTATTCCCATTATATTTGTGGATCCCTCCCGAATCTATACAATACTGAAGCTGAAATTGATATTGAGTATCATGATATCTCTTTCCATTACTGTTAGTATCGTTTGGGAATGAGACAGTCTTGGGTACCATGCACCTGTACTTACCTGCTTACCTCTATATTTGATTAATTGTTTTAATTGATTTCCCACAAGATACGAATTCTTGTAGAGATTATCTATTATCTTGATTGAAAAAACCATGATTTTTATTCAATACCACTGCACTGTAAATGCAGAACGGGGTGGAGAAGAAGAAGAAGAAGAAGAAGAAGAAGAAGAAGATGAAGAAAAAGGAGAAGGAGAAGAAGGAGAAAAAGTAGAAGAAGAAGAAGAAAAGAAGAAGAAGAAGAAGAAGAAGAAGAAGAAGAAGAAGAAGAAGAAGAAGAAGAAGAAGAAGAAGGAGAAGAAGAAGAAGAAGAAGAAGAAGAAGAAGAAGAAGAAGAAGAAGAAGAAGAAAAGAGAAGAAGGAGAAGAAGAGAAGAAGAGGAGGAAGAAGAAGAAGAAGAAGAAGAAGAAGAAGAAGAAGAAGAAGGAAGAAGAAGAAGAAGAAGAAGAAGAAGAAGAAGAAGAAGAAGAAAGAAGAGAAGGAGAAGAAGAAGAAGAAGAAGAAGAAGAAGAAGAAGAAGAAGAAGAAGAAGAAGAAGAGAAGAAGGAGGAGAAGAGAAGAAGAAGAGAAGAAGGAGAAGAAGAAGAAGAAGAAAAGAAGGAGAGAAGAGAAGAAGGAGAAGAAGAAGAAGAAGAAGAAGAAGATGAAGAAGAAGAAGATGAAGATGAAGATGAAGAGAAGAAGAAGAAGAAGGAAGAAGAAGAAGAAGAAGGAAGAAGAAGAAGGATGAGAGAAGAAGAAGAAGAAGATGATGATGATGAAGATGATGAAGAAGAAGGATGAAGAGGAGGAGGAGGAGGGAGAAGAAGAAGAAGAAGAAGAAGAAGATAAGAAAAAAAAAGGAAGAGAAAGAAGAAGAAAAAAAGAAAAGAAAAAGAAGAAGAAAAGAAAGAGAAGAAGAAGAGAAGAAAAAGAAGAAGATTTTCATTTAAGTTATATAATTATAATTTTCTCCTCTCTCGACTTCTTATTATCTACTGTATGTCATTCCCAATCACTAATTGAAAATAATTAACAATCACTTCTGCAGTTACGGCATGTACTTAACAGTTGTTGTAAATCTTAATTACAGCTTGTACAACATTGCCTGTCAAAAAGGTGCCACACACTTCAATTTAAAAACAAGCAGGAAATTTTCGCAAATCATAAACTACAATCATCAATATTTGAAGAACGACAGAGTGCGCAAATTGGAAGAGAAGAGAGAGAGAGAGAGAGAGAGAGAGAGAGAGTGAGAGAGAGAGAGCAAGAAGAAGTGAGAATGATAGAGAGTGTGAGAAGAAGAGAGACGAAGAGAAGAAGAAGAGAGTGAGATAGAGGAGGGAGAGAGAGAGAGAGAGAGAGAGAGAGAGAGAGAGAGAGAGAGAGAGAGAGAGAGAGAGAGAGAGAAAGAGGGCCACTTTAAACTTGTGTCGAACATAAAAATTAGAAATTGTTTTGTTGTTTATAATTTGAATTGCTTTCGGAGAGTGATTCCAAATATTTATTGACTTTTGAACAAATTTGATTACGTTCGTGTAATTGTTTTCGACTTGAATCCCACAACAGGAAATCTATAAATTGAAGAATTGAATAGGTTTTGTAATTTGTAATATATTTTCAGTATGTTCCAATAAATTCTCCTTCTGTTTTTGTAAGTTAGTTACAATAATATTAGCAGCTAGGCTGCAACGCTCCTACTTCGGAGTTGATGTCCAAGATAGCTGTGAGTACTAAGGAACACTGGCGGCTCGTACCCACGAAACAGGTGAAGTGCCCCTATCTTTTACTGTACAGCACTTCACCTGTTTCGTGAGCACGAGCCGCCAGTGGTAAGGAAGCGAATTCAAGCGAAATAGCGTTCTAGCAATATCTAAGGCCATCTTTACATTGTAGCATAGAATAATAGAACTCACTGGCGGCTCGTGCCCACGAAACAGGTGAAGTGCTGTACAGTGAAAGATACGGGCACTTCACCTGTTTCGTGGGCACGAGCCGCCAGTGATAGAACTTTCTCTATTAAGAGAATACTAAGATCCTCTATGGTTATAGTAAACGTATTTTTATTTTAAACCATTTGTTAGTTTGATCAAACAAAGAGGATTGAGATACTATTATTCCAATAGTGGAATCTATTATTTGATCCTCTTTGGTATTTTTATTTCAAACCATTTGTTATTTTGATAAAAAAAGAGAATTGAAAGACTATTAATTCCAATAGAGCAATCTATTATTTTATGGATCAATGTAAAATGGACATTGGAGGTCGCTAGATCACTCAAAGTCGTTTCCTCAGTAACCACAGAATCATAATACGTAGATTTGACAAAAATTGATAGTACCATACATTACGATACGTTATAAGATTTTTACGAAATATTACTCACCAGAAAATATTCTTGCATAGATGATATTGTCTGGAAAATATCAATGATCTTCAAGTACTCACCTGTAAATAAAACAAAAAATTATTAGAATAATTTCTAATTATAGTAGAAGGGTTGTACTAAAAAAGCTGACTAATGATTCTATCTAATGAATCTATTAGAAAATATTCGCATGGCTTTTAATGGTGGGGAGACCCTCACGGGTATTTCCACCTCGCCAATGTGTACTTGGCCAGAACTGGTCACCCATCCAAGAACAGTCCACAGTGTTCGTGACTTAACATCACGTTCACCGATAGATCACCCTCACCGAGAGACCAATTATCTATTATATGAAATCTAGTGAGTATTATGAAGTATTGAAATGGATTATTCTATTGGAATGATAAGAATATTAACAATTACATTAAAAAAATTTTAGGATCAGAAGTACTGTATATGAAAATTGATTTGGGATAAATCTTTGGGAAGCCAAATTTAGGCGGTTTCGTCTGTCTCTTGTGAGTGTTGACCCCTACTAACAGCTGATGTAGAGCAGCTATTGTCTTTTTTATTATAAAAACGTCATCTACGTATAGCTATAGCTAAACATACCTCTACTACTCTCCCAATATAGAAACATGAGGAATAGAATATCACTATACTATAGTTCATGCAAGTTGAGAACATAGTCTATGCTGCTACATTCCACATTGAAATACAATCTACATTACACTTTACATTAAACTTTACACTTCATTTTATATCACACATTACATTACACTTTAAAATACACTTTAAATTACACTTCACATTACACTTTACACTACACTCTACATTGTAACGTCGTGTCTACAGCTTGTGCGAGATATTCTTCACGAACGTGATCAGTGAAAGACCAAATTTTCCCCCTAATTCTTCCAATGGGAGCACTCTAGTAATAATCTTAGATTTCATAGCATGATACCAGACAGTTGCAGATTTTATTAGCATCAGACCTACCGCACATTGATTTCCATCCGTAAACCATGGGATGTGTAATTTACAGTCCTGAACTGAACTGGTCTGTTCGAGCAAAAAAGACATTTTGGCAAGATGGGAAAATGACTACAGCTCGGTCAATATAGGTCCAAAAATAATGAAGTAGGTCTTAAATTGTAGGAAGCATACAGCTCTACGATTTGAGACGAAATTTATATTTTTTGAAGCAGTATTGATCGAGCTGTAATAATTTTCCCATCTTGCCAGAATGTCTTCATTCCCCGACGACACTATAAACTACACATGAATAATTGAAAATCAAACAAAAAACTGGGGTCTTGGAACTCATCATTGACGAAATGAAACTATGAGAGCTACTGGCGGTTCATGCTCACGAAACAGGTGAAGTGCTGTACAGTAACACATACGGGCACTTCACCTATTTCGTGGGCACGAGCCGCCAGTATTTGGAAGTGTAAGAGAGTGAATAGTAAATCAGCGCTATCTTGTGTGAATAATGTACCATCCATCATTTTCTTGCTAGCAGCCATTTTCTGAAGCAGAACTCACAAAACACTGTCAACCAATCAGAAACAAGGAGGTGTGGCATGAAGGCGTGTCAAAGTCAAATCTGAAACATAACCCAACAACTGCTGCCATCTACATGTCGAATTAGGGAACTTTTCGAATCAGAGAGAACTACCTGTTCTCCCCACCTGGGCATGAAGGCATGTCCATGTGGCTGATGACGTCGGCCAATCAGAGCGTAGGGGCGGAGCTTGGAGGCATGTCCTATGAAAGTCGAACAAGTCACCCTATTGCTACTCCCATCTGCTGGCTGAATTTGGAACTATTCGGAGAGTTGGGGAGTTGCCATCTACTGGTTGAATTTGTAAACATTTCGAACCAGGAAAGAGTAGGTGGGGCATGAAGGTGTGTTCTGTGACTGATGACGTTGGCCAATCACAATGAAGGTAGAGCTTGGAGGCGTGTCCAACGGCAGTCAAAGAGAGTCACCCTATTGCTACTATGTGCTGGCTGAATTAAAAATTATTTCGAATATTTTTGTCAAGAGAGTTGAGGAGTGCAGTGAGAAATGGCTGCAATCTTGAATAATGCTTGAGATGTAGTTGTCAAAATCTATTAGATTCAGTAAAATTCAATATTTTCGATTCCCAATAGGTATTTTTTTTGGTGAATAGTTCGTAATTTTCTTTCTCCTGTGCAATGGGTCTCCAAATCAAAAAAACTGAAAATCAATCAACAACAATCAACTCAATCAACAACTGAAATTTAACAATAGATGAATAGTTTTTATTATTTTAAAAATAAATAATTATTTATTTTAGAATTTCATCAATTATTGCTGAAAATATTCCACTGTAAATAAATACAGTATTTTCATTCTCAATTGACATGTAACATCATCAATCGAATAGTCTAGCATTATTTTCAAGTGTTCTAGACGATGAAATTTACGGCACAATGTAATGGTTCATATCGGTTCAATCTATATTATATGAAATGAAGAATAGACTAATATAAATCACACAATTCACATGATATTACTAGTATAAGACTACTAGTTAACTAGTATATACAGTTAACTGTATAATACAGTTTCTGTAGTATAGACTACGGATACTAGAATACAGATACTGTATTCTATTATCCGTGATATAGACTAAGAAAACTTATAAAATAACTCAGATATGGGATATAATGGGAAATAATGAGATATACTAATGGGAAACTTGTGCTGTATCTACATAAAAAGGCGGAGTTTGGACATATGAATGTCTATTCTTGGAGAGGGGTGTTCAAAGTCAACCCTTCCATTAACACTCAACCACTGGCGTCTCGTACCTACGAAATAGGTGAAGTGCCCGTATATTTTACTGTACAGCACTTCACCTGTTTCGTGGACACGAGTCGCCAGTGCACTCACCCATGGTGAGATTAGATTAGATTTCTTTATTCATTTAGATAGCAAAAAAATATTTAAGCTTAGTTTCTAAATTACAAGAGTTGTTATTAAATCTATAATTTTTACAAGTTACGCACTAATTTCGACATCTTACACTACAATTTTTACAGGTTGTTATATAATTCTATAATCTATTCAACGATAGAGGTTACTTATGAATGCAAAAATCATAGAAAAGCACTGGCGGCTCGTACCTACGAAACAGGTGAAGTATTCGTATCTTTTACTGTACAACACTTCACCTGTTTCGTGGGCACGAGCCGCCAGTGTAGAAAAGTTATCCAAACAATATGCTTCTTACTTGCAATCTTACTTGTTGTGCATTAAAATATCTAAATGAAAAGGCGAAGTTTAGACATAAAAATGTCCATTCTTGGGAAAGGATAAGAATAACCTTTCCATTAACACTTGGCCTGTGAAATTCGTACTATTACTAGAAAAAATATAAAAAATTCAAAACTAGATCTAGGTGATTGAAAAATGATCGATGAAGTAAATGAATAAATAGATAATACTATAATGATTAATAATAAATACAGAGTGTTTCAGAGTGAGAGAGTTTCAGATTTGAGAGTGAGGGTGATCTGCGGAGTAAAATAATGAGAAAGAAAATAAGAAACGTGGGATACAAGACGATTAAGGGCGAAGGGAAGGGGTGAATCGTGTATAGTATAGAATAGATATAGGTATAGTATATAAGATAGGTATAGTGCTAATTCAATAAAGTCTGATGCCCCTATCAGGACGCTAACTTATACCTAGTCTGTCCAAGCGAAGAAAACATTTTGGCAAGATGGGAAAATGACTCCGGCTCGGTCAAAATTGTTTCAAACATTATAAATTCGATCTTCAATTGTGGAAAACATTCCAATCTACAATTTTAGACCAATTCGTGTTGTTTGGACCAATATTGATCGAGCTGGAGTCATTTTCCATCTTGTCAGAATGTCTTCTTTACTTGGCCGGACTATACCTACCAGCTAAGTGCCACAACTTGTTTTGGCATTATTTCTCAAATAAGCTAACAAATACGTGTACTACCTGCTTGTCATGTGGCCATTCACTTTCTCTTTCTAGCAACAATATTCTATAGCTAACGTCTGGTCGAGCAGAGAAGACATTCTGGCAAGATGGGGAAATGACTCCAGCTCGATTAATATTGGTTCAAAAATAATAAACTTTGTCTCAAATTGTAGAAAACATTCTGCTCTATAATTTGAGACCAAATGTATAATTTTTGAACAGAAATTAACCTAGCAGAAGTAATTTTACCATCTTGCCAGAATGTCTTCTTTGCTCGACAAGACTATATCTATCTATAGGTCTTTTTCTCTCTTGAATGTGCGAGCGTGACTGCCGGCATCCTACTAATGAATGAAATCCTCTCCGCGGAGCCAGTTCTTCTTCTTCATCTTCTTCTTCCTCCTCTTCTTCTTCTTCTTCTTCTTCTTCTTCTTCTTCTTCTTCTTCTTCTTCATCTTCTTCTACTTCCTCTTCTTCTTAGTCTTCTTCGATCTTGAACTTGTGGATTATGGTACCTGCAGCTTCTTCCGTGGCTATAATAAAATGATGTCAGAGAAGAACCAACATTGCAAGGTCGTGTCATTCACTTTGCTTTCTTCTTCTTCTCAATCTTCTTTTTCTTCTTCTTCTACTTCGTTCTCATTATCTTCTCATTTGTTATCTTCTTCTTCTTTTTAACTCCTCCTTCTTCTTTTTCTACTTTTTTCTTTCTCTTCTTCTTCTCTTCCACTCATCCTCATCCTCCTCCTTCTTCTTCTTCTTCTTTTTTCTTTATCTTCTTCTTCATATTTTCTCCTCCTCCTCATCCTTTTTCCTGTTCTTCTTCTTTTTGTACACCCGCTTCGAATTTATTCATCTTCAACTTCCACAATCCACATGTCTTTAGAAATCAGACGCAAGATTATCTCACTCAGGAGAAGGAGTAGAAGAAGAAAACGAATGAGAAAACTAAGAAAAAGGAGAGGAGTGGGAAAAAGAAAAAATGCAAGAAAAAGAAGAAGGCGCCGACGAAGACGAATAGAAAGAAAATAGGGAAAAAACATTCCAAAGTAAATCTCAGTCCTTGCGTGTATTACGTCCAATAAATCTAATTAAAATTCTTTACTTTCTTCAAACTGAGCTAAAATATCACCTCATTACATTGGTCTGTCCAAGGAAAGAAGACCATCTGGCAAGATGAGAAAATGACTCTAGCTCAGTCAATATTTGTTCAAAAATTATCGATTTGATCTCAAAATGTAGATCAGAATGTTTCCTACAATTTGAGACCAAATAAATATTTTTTGAATCAATATTGACCGAGCCGAAGTCATTTTCTCATCTCGCCAGAGGGTCTTCTTCGCTTTGACAGACTATACATTACTCTGTCTTATTTATTTGGTGGGGACCGATTGATGCTCAAGCATGGAAAGAACTCGAGCTCCGAGTTCATCGAACCCAGCAGCAGCTGTCAACAGAGATTTAAACTTTTTTTTCCATCAACCTGTTCAAAAGCCGGAATGACGTTTTTTATTGACTTGCTCAATATTGATGGACCCAGATGAAATGATTATTCGTTTGTCCATGCGAAGAAGATATTCTGGAAAGGTGGTAAAATCACTTCAGCTCGGTCAATAGTGGTTCCAAACTCACGAATTTAGTCTTGAATTGAAGGCAACATCTTGATTTACAATTTGAGACCAAATTTATAATTTTTGGACCAATATTGAACGAGCTTGAGTCATTTTCCCATATTTCCAGAATGTCTTCTCTGCTTGCACAGACTACTTACGAATACTCATGTCTAATGCATGGTTTTGGACTGTTCGACGGACGAAATAAGATTTTAAAAGTTGTCGGGTTTGCAATGAATGCCTCTTCCATTTTACTTTGTCGTCTAAAACAGGGAGATTGTGAATAAACTGCAGAAAATTTCCAAGTTGAATTTTTGTAAAATAGAAATGAAAATTTTCAAACAAGAGGAGGAGGAAGAAGAGGAGGAGAAAAATAAAGAAGAAGGAGAAGAAGAAGAAGAAGAAGAAGAAGAAGGAGAAGAAAAGAAGAAGAAGAAATTTTGGAAAAAATATAAAAAGAAAGAAAGGGTGGATGAGGGGATGTAGAAATGCGAGAAGAATAAGAGAAGGTGATTGAGGAAGAAATCTACTGTAAGAAAAAGAAGAAGAAGAAGACGGAGAAGAAGAAGAGGAAGAGAAAAAAGAAGAAGAAGAAGAAGAAGAAGAAGTAGTAGAAGAAGAAGAAGAAGAAGAAGAAATTTTGGAAAAAATATGAAAAGAAAGAATAATAAAAGGTGGATGAAGGTAGGTAGAAATGCGAGAAGAAGAAGAGAAGGTGATTGAGGAAGAAATGTACTGTAAGAAGAAGTGGTAGATGAAGAAGAGGAAGAAGAAGAAAAAGAAGAAGAAGAAGAAGAAGAAGAAGAAGAAGAAGAAGAAGAAGAGAAAGGAAGGTTGCATAGTTGCATTTCACTTGTTGATCGAGACAGTTCTTCAGCTCCTTATATTGAGTAGAACCATCAAAGGAACAGACCGGCCTGGCTTGCAACAACATAGCATGCAGTCTACAGTCTGGTTAGAAGACACTCTAGCAAGATGCAAAAATGACTCCAGCTTGGTCAATAGTGGTTCCAAAATTATAAAAATAATCTCAAATGATAGGAAACAATCTTCCCTATAATTTAACACTAAATTCATGAATTTTGTATCAATATTGACCAATCTGAAGTCATTTTCCGATCTTGCCAGGATGTCTTCCTCACTCGATCAGACTATACAACCGAACCTCTGACCAGGAATGGAAAAAGGTATGGTTCTCGAAAACTGAGAAGACACTTGACTAAGATAAACTTTACATTCAACAATGTGTCTTCACAGATTGTGTGTACTTCAGATTCAATGTTTATCCAAGTCCATCAGGTATTTCACCGCCATATTGGTTTTGGAAGATAAATTGGAGTTATAGTATTTCCAAGCGAAGAAGAGCCTCTGGCAAGATGAGAAAATGACTCCAGCTCGGTCAATATTGAATTAAAAATATAAATTTCGTCTCAAATTGTAGATCAGTATGTTTCCTACGATTGAGACCATTCAATAATTTTTGAACCAATATTGACCGAGCTGGAATCATTATCCATCTTATCAAAGGGTCTTCTTTGCTTGGACAGACTATATTTCTAGGAGCAATATGATATGCATGGATAGTGTGATGAACATTCTGATCTACTATTCAAATAAAATTTATTATTATTAAATGAATATTGACCGTACTGGAGTCATTTTCCCATCTTGCCAGAGGATCTTCTTTGCTTGGACAGACTATATAGTTTACACATAGACTAACCATATAGGGTATAGTCTGTCAAAGCAAAGAAGACATTCTGGCAAGATGAGAAAATGACTCCAGATCGGTCAATATTGGTTCAAAAACTATAAACTTTGTTCAATCTACTGTAACCGTGATTGAACGAATAAATAAATAATAATAACATAATGTTCTCAAGTAAGTGGTGTTTTCACATTTCAAATTATGTGAGTGAGGATTGATAAGGGACATAATCTGAATTCGGACATTCTATTGATCTAAATTCGGAATAGAAGAAGTTTTGATCTAACTCCTGTTATTTCATTGCTGACTGTATTATTGTTATCAAATGAATGAAAAAATAAATAATAAAACAAACTTCCAGAGTTGGCCAACTATTAGGACAAGGAATCCAGAACCCAAGCACAGAAGTCATCGATCACTTTGATCTAATCCCAGTTAAAATAGACTTGACATACAACAGTAATCCTTAGTAGGTGACAGGTGTGTCATTTTTTATCTATATTATCATTTATTTTTATTCATCATATTTCATTCAACTCTATTTCACGCTACTGCTAAAGTCTGTCCAAGCAAAGAAGACATTCTAGCAAGACGAGAAAATGACTCCAACTAGGTCAATATTGGTTCAAAAATGATAAATTCCGTCTCGAATTGAAGAGAAGAATGTTTTCTACAATTTGAGACCAAATTTATCATTCTTAAATCAATATAGACCAAGCTGGAGTCATTTTCCTATCTTGTCAGAATGTCTTCTTTGCTTCAACAGACTATATTATAAGAATATAATATATTCTTATATGATAAGAATGCAACTGAAGCTTAACGAAGGTGAAGGGATTATCAGAAAGGAACTACCTACTATAGTCTTTTATAGCAAAGGAGACATTCTGGCAAGATGGGAAAATGACTCTAGCTCAGTCAATATCAGTTCAAGAACATTTAAGCATGGTCTTAAATTGTAGATAAGAATGTTTTCTAGAATTTGAAACCAAATTTATAGTTTTTCAGCCAATATTGACCGAGCTGGAGTAATTTTCCCATCTCGCCAGAATGTCTTCTTTCCTCTAACACACTATTCCTGCTTCAACTGCCAATAGTGAAAATAAGTAATCCTGACAGAGACAGGTGGAATGATTAGTGGGTAGAAAGATGAGGAGAGAATCCTAAAAAAAGAGAAGAAAGAAGTGGAGTGAAGACGAGAGAAAAACAAATAGGAGAGAGGGAGAGAAAGATGGAGAGGGAGAGAGAAGACAAAGGGAGGGAGAGAATTGAAGACAGATAATTATCGTGAATTTGATCTCTGGCGCTTCATTATTCAATACAGCCATATATCTGACTGGCGCTCAAATCGGTTGGAACTTCAATTAGAAAAAAAACATTTTCGGAGTATTGTAACAGGAAACAGTTATTAAAAATTGAATTATTTACAATTAAACTTAATTTTTTTATCTATCTCTACCCATTTTCTCACCATTCCATTTTTCCCTCCCTATTTTATTCTATTCTTTATTTTCTACCATTAGAACTCCTCATCTATTCAATAATTGAATCAATTTGTCTTGCCTGTCTTGCCTTCGAGTGTATAGTCTGTCCAAGCAAAGAAGACCCTCTGGCAAGGTGAAAAAATGACTCTAGCTTGGTCAATATCTGTTCTAGAATTATAAATGTGGTCTCCATAATAGATCAAATTATTTCCTACAATTTGAGATAAAATTTATAATTTTCGAACCAATATTCACCGAGCTTGAGTCATTTTGCCATCTTGCCAGAGGCGGGTCTTCTTTGCTTGGATAGACTAGAGCAGTACCTTAGTTTAACAAGTCAATTCCATGCCATGCTTGGATGCATTTGACTTGAGTTGATTCACTATTGAAATAATGATATGTTGAGAATGCACTTGCACTTTGAGGTGAATGGTAAGTCTAATGATATTTCTTATTCTTTTCATATTTCAAATTTCTCTTTCTTCATATTCTTCTTCTCCTTTTTCTTTTTTCCTTCCTCTGCTTGTTTCTCATTCTTCTCCTTGTTCCTTCTCCTCATCACCCTCCTCTTTCTTCTTATACATTTTTTTTCTATTTATTCCACTTTTTTCTCATTCATCTTCCTCTTCTCTTTCTTCTTATTTTTTTCTTTTTTTTTTCTTCTTCTTCTTCTTCATGATCTTCTTCTTCTCTTCTTCACCAACTCTCTTTTCTTCCTCTTCTTTTACTTTTTCATCTTCTTCTTCAACACCCCCTCTCTTCTCTTCCTCATCACCTCCTTCTTTTTCTTCTTCTCCTCCCTCTCTCTTTTCTACCTCATCTCCTTCTTCTTTTTCTTTACCTTTTTCTTCTTTTTCTTCTTGTTCTTCTATTTCTTATTTCTCTTCTTCTCCTTCTCCTTTTTCTTCTTGTTCTTCTATTTCTCATTCTTCTTCTTCTTCTCCTCCTCCTCCTTTTTCTTCTTCTTCTTCTCCTCCTTTTTCTTCCTCTTCCTCTTCTTCTACTTCTTCATCTTTCATTTTTCTTTTTCTTTTTCTTCTTCTATTTCTCCTACTTCTCCATCATTTCACCCTTTTCCTTCTCTCTCTTAATTTCTGTATCCTCCTCCTCCTCCTCCTCGTCCTCCTCCTCGTCCTCCTCCTCGTCCTCCTCCTCCTCCTCCTCCTCCTCCTCCTCCTCCTCTCCTCCTCCTATTCCTCCTCCTCCTCCTCCTCCTCCTCCTCCTCCTCATGATGAAGGAATTATGAAACCTAGAAGGTGCTCTCTCTCCCAACTCAACAACCGGATTATTGATTCTATATAGATTGCAATAGCCTATTACAGCCTGTCCAAGCAAGGAAGACATTCTTGCAAGATCGGGAAATGACTGCAGTTCGGTCAATATTGTTTCAAAAATTATAAAATTGATCTCAAATAGTAGAGCATAATGTTCTCTACAATTTGAGACCAAATGTACAATTTTCAAACCAATATTGACCGAGCTGGAGTTATTTTAACATCTTTCCAGTATGTCTTCATCGCTTGGACAGACTTTAGGCTACATGATTCGGACAGCAAGCAGTAAAAGTGTAGAGCAGGCAGCTGAAAGTAATAATGTTGTGTTGGCAAGATTGATTTGTTTTCTAGCAGGAATCGGTTCATTGATAATCACGCAGTAGCCGTTTTGAGGGGCGTTTGGAGTTGTTAAGATCTCAACATCATGATCATGACCACTTGACCATGACTCAAGATCATGGCTTGCCTGTAGAAGGCACTACTGTATTATGTATTCAATGTATGTATTCAAATAAAGGTTTCGTTCACTTTCTTAGAGGTTATTCAAGGTATTATGTGATGTGTACCCATTTGTAACATGAATTCGATTGGAGATTTCTCATTTTTGACTCAAATCCTCTGGTTCATATTCATCTACTCCTTTTCAATGTCATTCTAATCTTCTTCTTCTTTATCTTCTTTCTTCTTCTTCTTCTTCTTCTTCTTCTTCTTCTTCTTCTTCTTCTTCTTCTTCTTCTTCTTTTTCTTGTTCACATTCAACTGTATTTTCTACATCCTACTCCACCCTCTACTCTTGAATGATTCTAATTAATCTACCTTCAAGGTCTCAAACTGATATTTTTTATTGTGGTGATTTTATGAATAAAAATTGTGTGTATGTATTAAAATTTGGAGCATAACCAAACTTTGGACATTTGAATCTAAATTCGAGTTTTTCAAAACTTTTTCAAGTTTTGGACGAAAGCTTGTTTTTTCAATACTTGATAGTGTAATTGTGATAGAATGAATAAATAAATAAAAGAAACTCAACTTGGAAGATCGGAATTATGGATGCACCAAGCTCTCAAAAAACTTATGAAGAGTAGTCTAAGTTGATAGAATGTATTGTAGAATAGAATTTATTGATGGAATGTAATTATTCGTTCAGAGCAATCTAATTTCATTACAATCACTTCCTTAAAAGATGATCATCATTTAAATTACATTTGAAACCAGAGTCGATTAACAGAAAACTATTACTCTATCATTGTGATAAATTACGATTTCAGATAAATCCAAAATAATTATAGTACGTGAAAAACTACTCAGGTAGTAATAACAAACCATAATTATCATGAGAAAACTCATCAGAATTATTGTGGAATTAGTTATGCATTAACTGACTGGAAAATCACTTTTCATGTTCTAATCTACAGCATCCGACACGATTGAAAGGTCAAAACTAGTCTGGCCAAACAAAGAAGACATTCTGGCAAGATGGGAAAATGACTTCAGCTCGATCAATATTGGTTCAAAAAGTATCAATTTGGTCTCAAATTGTAGACAACATTCTGCTCTAAAAATTGAGACCAAACATATAATTTTTGAACGAATCTTGATCGAGCTGTAGTCATTTTCCCATCTTGCCAGAATGTCTTCTTTGCTCGACCGGACTATAATTGTACATACTTCAACAAAAGACCAATAACAAAATTACTATAGTCTGTCCAAGCAAAGAAGACCTTCAGGCAACATGGGAAAATGACTCTAGCTTGGTCAATATTGGTTTAAAAAGTATCAATTTGATCTCAAATTATTGGAAACAATTTGATCTACTACTAAGACCATATTTATAATTCTTTAACAAATATTGACCAAGCTGGGGTTATTTCCCCAACTTGCCAGAGGGTCTTCTTTGCTTGGACAGAGTATAGTATAGGCTAGATGCATTATGGGAATGCATCTTTTAACGACCAGTTTGTAGCATTGCTATTGCTAAACAAGGAGATAGCTAATGGCTTTTCTAGATTCTTCTCGATAAAGTCAAAGTCAGAATACTTTATCCAGTTTGTGTAATAATGTTCAGATAAATTGCTAATTGAAATATCCGTGGCGACATTATCGTTAAGTGACGGCAATGTTTCTTTCAATAAGGTGCTTTTTTGCAATAAATTTCATTATTGAATGGTATTTGTAATTCTATTGGTTTACAAACAACAACAGAATTTATTATTATACAGTATTATGGGTTTATTCTACTTCGAAACAAACCTTGAATGATACAAGTCACCTATAATTATTAGAATTTGTAGACTTTGTAGTGAATTATTCAGTTATCGTGTGGTGTCTTCTGTCAAGTGATTGTAATGTAGTCGTTGCGTATTCTACGGTTGGTATTGTCTGTCCAAGCGAAGAAGAGCCTCTGGTAAGATGAGAAAATGACTCCACCTCGGTCAATATCGGTTCAAAAAATATTGATTTGGTCTCTAATTGTAGATCAGAATTTTTCGTACGATTGAGACCAAATCAATAATTTTTGAACGAATATTGACCGAGCTGGAGTCATTTTCTCATCTTGCCCAAGGTTCTTCTTTGCTTGGACAGACTGTAGTTATGGTTCAACATAGAACTAGTTATAAAGTCTGGAGAAGCAAAGAAGACATTCTGACAAGTTGGGGAAATAACTCCAGCTCGATCAATATTGGTTCACAAATTATGAATTTGGTCTCAAATTTTAGAGCAGAATGATTTTCACTATTTAAAAATAAATTTGTGATTTCTCAACCAATATCGACCGAGCCTGAGTCATTTTCCCATCTTACCAGAATGTCTACTTTGCTCGACCATACAATATGGTAGTGATAGTTTAACATTTCAAATAGATCTCATTGTTTTTGTTGTACAGTTCATTAGTAACAATTATATCCAGCACTACTACTTATTTTGTGATTCACTATGTCAAATAGCTCAATGCACACAAAGAGGACGTGGTATAGAGATAAACAGAGAATGCAGCTTGATAATATGTTTGTCTCTTGCATACAATCAATCATTCTTGAAATTCAATCTCTATATATAAAAGCGAAAGCCGCTGACTGTCAACATTCATTCGTTCATCACCAGAACTAAAAGACCTTCTGGCAAATTTGGAAAATGTTCAGCTCGGACATGATAGAAGAATTATAAATCTGATTTTAACAACTTTCAGATACACATTTATAATTCTTGAGTTTTCCTCATTTCCGAGAACCAATTGGTGGAAATATGTTGATATTTGATTGGCAGGTTCAGATATGGTCGCTATTTTGTATCAGCTAGAGTCATTTTGAAATCCATCTTACGCCAGTAATCTTGTTTTCAAAATTTTAGATCGCGAGGCATTGCGGCACTTCCACACTGTCGATACGACCAATCCTTAACTGTAATATTCAATGTTTGTTCTTGATTATAGATGTACTAATTTGGAAGATATTGAATCAATTTTCAAATAAAATTACATAAGTGGAAGGCAAAACCCAGCATCTACTATTTTCTTATGAAATTGAATGTGTTAATTGTAACTGAACAAATGAATGGTACAATACGAAATGAAACTATGAGCTAGTATTTCTGAGATATTGAGCTACTTTGGGCAATCTTTTTCTCATGTATTTAGCTTTTCCTATTTCTTTCTATTTTCATATTGATTCTGTTTTCCTTTTTTTGAGACGGAAGAGGGACTATTTCAGTGTCGATTTCCATGCATTTCTATTGCAAGGATAATATCTAAAGTATGAAACGTGAATTGGGCTTCAAACGTAAATGCATCACCTTAAGAGCCATGTCACGGTACGCCACTTTGATACATTCACAAGTAAAAAGATGCTATTTTTTCCTATTTTGTGCACTTCCATTGCAAAGCACTGGTCGCCTTCTAGTATTACTTTAGTTGAAATTACTTAAATTAGTTAAATTTTACCAGAAAAATTTATCTTGCAATTCCTATGCGAAAATCAGTGTGAGAATAATTAATGTACATGGGAAGAAGCCAGAAGTTTAGTGAATACTCAATAAGATAAGTTGAACTTTGGTAGCTTTTTGAAATTAGGTAGATGTTCTGATACTAATCAAAATAAGTGAATATTCAATAAGATAAGTTGAGCTTTGGTAGCTTTTTTGAACCTAATACTAAGCAAAATTCCAATTTCAGAGTATGCAGTTGCATTTATATTCATTACAGAGCAAGAATAATCATTTAAAAGCTTCGAACATTTGCATTGAATTCATTGAACTTTCAAGGCAAAAAATTGCACTGTAACACGTTCAACATATTTCCATAACATAAGACATTCCAGCGGATTTTGTTGAGTTTCCGTACCTGTAATGAAATTCTATGGTTCTGTAAATCAAAATCATATTAAGTTATTTATGATCTTCACCTTGTCTGGCATTGATTAGTGATGCTGTGAGCGTGCATAAGTAGTCTGTACAAACAAAGAAGACATTCCAATAAGATGGGGAAATTTCTCCAACTCGGTCAATATTGTTTCAAAAATTACAAATTTGGTCTCAAATTGTAGGAAACATTCTGCTCTAGAATTTGAGACCGAATTGATGAATTTTGAAGCGGAATTGACCGAGCTGGAGTCAGTTTTCCATCTCGTCAGGATGTCTTCTTCGCTTGGACAGACTGAACATTGCTAATTGAACTTCATGAAGAAAGCTACATTTGTGACTGGAACAATCGCTAATTTCAAAACGAGAATGACAGACTGCCTGATGTGAGAAGACATTCAAGTCTAGACAAGACAATAACTGTACGTTACATTTCCCAATTAACATGTCTGTCAGAGCAATGATTGTGTACATGATTCAAGGAAGTACTTACTGTACGTACTTTCATTCATTCATTCATTCTGTTGTATCAATTTGCGAACTTTCACAGAATTTTTATTATTGTATTGACAAATGACAATCTGTTATACATTACTCTGATAAAGTCTTCACTTTCCAATAATAACATTTGTATTATTGTAAAAAAATTTGTGAATACTGATAGGATAGTGATCAAGAAGCAAGTGAACATAACCTATATTTTTCAACTTATTCATCTAAATTTTGGAAGAGAACATTTTGGACTGTATTGTCTGTGTTTTTACCCTTCATTGTAGTCTCTTGAATGAATAAATAAATAACTAAATTAATTACTATCACAAATCTCTTGAAAGAGATTACAAAAAAAAGAGTAGAAATAATAGTGGAGGAATTTTCAACTTCTCTACAATTGTTAGATAGTGAATTATGCAGTTTGTTTTTACCATCACTAGTAGGCTAATATGTTCATTCTCTAGTGATACCATCATAAGTAAATAAAATCTTATTAGATCTGATTAAATCTTATTAGAAGATTTAATTTGTTTCCAAGAAGCTATTAAGAATAGAAATTCAACTGAGTTGTGGTCGATATTGTAGAAACATTCCATGATGAAATAAACACACAGATTTTGTCAATTTTCTACACTGTTTATTTGGTTCACAACCATGGTTTCATGACCACACAGGTCACATTTTCAAGTGTACCAAATAAACAGTCTAGAAAGTTGACAGAATCTGTGTGTTTATTTCACTATTAAGTATACTTTTTTCAGGGCATTTGAAAATGACTATAAATAGTAGAAACATGTAGTGCACTAAGAAAATATTGAAAAAGGGTACTTTGATTATTATTTAAAATAAAATTCAGTGAATAGGGTTTATCCTCAGTCGTTCAGTGTAATTTATCCCTACCTTTCAAATTCTACTCTTTGTAGGGTGGTACCTATTGTAGTATTGGAAACATGATTTCCAGTTTCAGTTCTTTCGAGAAATCGAACAGAGTTCTTCTTCTTCTTCTTCTTGTTCATTTTCTTCATTCTTCTTTTTCTTCTTCTTCTTTTCCTTCATTCTTCTTCTTCTTCTTCAGTGGAGAGCTTTCATTTAAAAAATCAGTAATTGAAACAGTAGAATACTAATCCTGTAATTTGTTCCATTTCTACCATTCATCATTGTGGGTGATTTAAAATTCATTGTGGGTGGTAATCTGTTCAAGCAAAGAAGACCCTCTAGCAAGATGGAATAATGACTCCAGCTCGGTCAATATTGGTTCAAAATTCATAAATTTGGTCTCACATTGTGGATAAAAATGTTTCCTATAATTAAGGATAAAATTTAATATCTTTTGACAAATATTGACCGAGCTAGAGTCATTTTCCCATCTCGCCAGGATGTCTTCTTTGCTTGGACAAACTATACCTGGTCAGAATCTTAGTTGGTTTTTGAAAAGTGAACAGAATATAGAAGTAAAAAGTATTGGAAAATAGTTGGAATAAAGAGTTGAGTTAGAGGTTGAGAAAGTGAACAGAATACTTTGGTAAAAAATGGTTGAATAAAGAGTTTAAAAAAAGTGAAAAAGAGTTAAGTTAGTATGCTGTTGGGGAGAGACCACCCAACAACACTTCACTAACCGCAGTAGAAAAAAATGGGACAAGACGACCTTCCAGTTCCAGTGTCTTTGAGAGTTCTCCTCCGGGGCTACTGGAATTCTGGAGAACGCAAACCTTGCTACCATGTCTCAATAGACATCCGTAGTAACATCCGTATTAGAATGCCTAATCTCATACGTGCCATGAGAATATGGAATTTAAATCAATTCAAGTAGTAGCCTATACATTGTTGGTCCATACAGAAGGACCTACTCAACCTCAATGGATGTAACGTCCGTATTGGAATACATTGAGTGCCCTTTCTTATACGTGCCATGGCAATACGGGATTTACATCAAATTAAGAGTATATATTGTAGATCCTTATAGAAAGGGAGATCCAATACAGCTATAGTCTAGTTTGTCCAAGCAAAGAAAACCCTCTGGCAAGATAAGAGAATGACTCCAGCTCAGTCAATATTGGTTCAAAAATTATTGATTCGATCTCAAATTGTAGGAAACAATATGTTCTACTGTTGAGACCACATTTATAATTCTTGAACAAATATTGACCAAGCTGGAGTCATATTCCCATCTTGCCAGAGGGTCTTCTTTGCTTGGACAGACTATAATGTAGTAGGCTACTGCTTTGCTTACTATGTGAAATCTTTCCGCACTGACCTCAGATAAAAGAGAAGAAGGATCTCCTTACAAATATGCATGGAACTTGCTTAGTGTTCCTTCTTCTACGTATTCTCTACACAATTTTTCTTTTCTACCTTATTCTTTATCCTCTCTAGCCTATTACTCGCCTGTTTTCATTTTTCTTCCAAAAAAAATTTATATATTATTTTCTTCTCAAATTTCGTTCCATTTGTGAGTTAGTATTCTTAAGTAGTAATCTTCATTTCTAGTATAGTCTGTCCAAGCAAAGAAGAGCTTCTGTCATGATTTTTTGGTGAACTATTTTTTGAACAGATTTTAAAATTCAAAATTTGTCGAATTTTTCCTTTGGTGTAAAATTTAGTGTTTTAGGAATGGTTTATGACATAACCTGTTTTGTTTGGTTTGTTTGTATAAATTTAAGAACAGTTTTGGGATATGAAGTCTGTTTGATGTGAGATAACTGAATAAATATGAAAGAAACTAAATAAAGATGAGAAAATGACTCCAGATCGGTCAATATTAGTTCAAAAATGATTGATTTGGTCTCAAATTGTAGATCAGAGTAACTCCTACAATTGAGATAGAACCAATAATTTTCGAACCAATATTGACCGAGCTGGTGTCATTTTCTCATCTTGCCAGAGGCTCTTCTTTGCTTGGACAGACTATGTAATATTGTCACATATTTGGTTGTCTATTTATTTATTTTTATTCTATTTTTCTCAATTTTGGTACTACTCCTTCACTCCTAGGAGTGAAGGAGTAGCTGATTTCTCTATGTTCTGATTCTGAAGAGTTCAGATTTTCAGTTGATCCAACCAATTCTACTTATTATTATTCTACTACCTGTTAACCAAAGAAAAAGCTTTAAAATTCTTTCTCGAACATTCTGATGATAAAATCGCATAATAAACATGATAAACTTTCAAATAACTTCTAAATTTTCTATAAATGTATTTTCTCCCTGGAATTTATTTAAAACACCTAAGTTCCAATGTCTTAAATTTCTTAAGTATTCACAATTATTTTTCCGAATACGTTGTAGAATATACGTTACTGAAAACTCTGTCCAAACTTCATTTCAGAGGAATAATGGCAGTAAATCATTATATTATATTCCATACTATTGTTTAATTTCCATTTTTTGCTCTCTCGTTCGAATTGTAATTACTTTCACATCTCTTCAATAATTATTATCATGTTCATCACAAGATATTTTCACCTTTTCTTTTCGCTCTCACTTCTTTTGTTCTTCCTGATAGAGTACTTTGATACATAATGGAGTACTTTGTACTTCCTGATAAGATGCTAAAAGATAAATAAAGGGGGAAATCTTCTAAGCATCTCTTCTCTACTTTTCTATATCATCTTTCCTTTGAACCTCTGTTCATCTCTTGTCTTGTTCTCCTTTCTTTCTTATTCTACTTTCTACTCTCATCTTTTTGAAGAAAAAAGAAGAAGAAAAAAAAAAGGGAAAGAAGAAGAAGAAGAAGAAGAAGAAGAAGAAGAAAGAAGAAGAAGAAGAAGAAGAAGAAGAAGAAGAAGAAGAAGAAGAAGAAGAAGAGAAAGAAGAAGAGAAGAAGAAGAAAAGAAAAGAAAGAGAAGAAAGAGAAGAAGAAAGAAGAAAGAAGAAAGAAAGAAGAAGAAAGGAAAGTAATGAGTTGGAAGGCTTGAATTGTAAGATTGCATTCTCAGCAGGAGAAAAGCAAGTCAGATATCCACACTGTATATTGTGGGTATTGTGAACACAATGGAGAGAGGAAAGTATATTGACGAAGAGTGTTTCGACAACCTGAGGAAAGAAAAGCATAAATAAGTTCAAGCCTTCAATATTACTTCTCTACATTTCATTCTCCATCCATCAGGTCTTTATCTACATTCTTCATCTGTGCTCTTCTCTTTTTCTCTACACCTTCGTTTGACTTTCTCTCCACTCTCTTCGTTTCATCTTCCTTCTTCCTTTTTCTCTCTTCTTCTTCCTTCTTCTTCTTCTCTTCTTCTTCTTCTTCTTCTCCTTCTTCTTCTTCTTCTTCTTCTTCTTCTTCTTCTTCTTCTTCTTCTTCTTCTTCTTCTTCTTCTTCTTCTTCTTCTTCTTCTTCTTCTTCTTCTTCTTCTTCTTCTTCTTCTTCTTCTTCTTCTTCTTCTTCTTCTTCTTCTTCTTCTTCTTCTTCTCTTAACTCTCTCCATATTATTCGGCTTCGTGCTTTTTCTCAAACTTCTTATTATTCTATGTACTGTATTTCCACTCAAGTATATTTTCATATTTTTGTCCGTTTTTTCTTACTTCTCTTCCTATTCTTCCCGTTTTTGGTACTTCTTCTACACTCCGAATTTCTCTATATTTTCATTCACCTTTTTTTCTCCTTTTCCTTGTCGTCTCCTCCTCCTCCTCCTCCTCCTCCTCATCCTCCTCCACCTACATTTACTCTTTCGTTCCATTAGATTCCTATCGCATTATATAGTATCCCTTCAATATATTTACTTATTTCTTATATGCTTCTTTCCTATATATTACTCCATATATTCCTTTTTGACTTAATTTTCTTCCTCTTTGCCACTGAGAATATCCTCCACAGAAGCCAGCAGTGGGCGGTTAATGTAGAAGCCAGAAGCTATTATGCAGGGAAGACGATCTCGACTGAGTACAGTCTGGCGGAGCAAAGAAGACATTCTGTGAAGATGAGAAAATGACTCCAGCTCAGTCAATATTGGTACAATAATGATGAATTTAGTCTCAAATTGTAGGAGAAATTCTGTTCTACAAATTGAGACCAAACTTAAAATTTTTAAATTGACATTTACCGAGCTGAAGCCATTTTTTCATCTTGCTGAACTGTCTTCTTTGCTCGACCAGACTATACATAACACAAAAAGATGCTGGAAGCTACAAAGCTCTAAACTAAACGAAGAAAACGGATGGTTGGAAAATCTACTGGAATACAGCTTTCCAAAAACTTGCTCGTTAAAATTTTTTTCTAGAGGATTTATACAAAGGATGAAAAGTGATTGTTCTCTCTCATTTTCAAACAAAATTCTCCATTCAAATTAATTTAATAGAGTTTCAAGATAAATACACGAATGCATAACTCTCTTTCAAAAACGTATTTCAAAATTAGTAGAAATTCAAGCTTTATTATTTTCAATTCTTATAAATTACAATTAATATGTAATTATATTATATTAAATTATTATTAAATTACAATTCTTTATAACAAGTGATAATAAGAAACTGTAAGAATAATTCACGGCCTCAAATGAAAAATTCAATTGAATCTTCAATATGAAATGTACTTTCTCAATACACTTACGGCCAGTACTACATGGTAATATATCTATTATATCAAATACTAATTATGAGAAGACATAGGAATATGATTTCTTATTTTCATCTCTTTTCATATAATTCCCCAAAATACCGTCCTAAACAATATTCATTTGTATTGTGTCACTTTAGGGCCTGTTTCTCCAAAAAAGTTGATCAAAATTTTGGATTAAACCATCAGCTGGCTCAATTGAAACACAAGTTAATAAAAGTGGAAATACACTGACAGCTGTTAGTTTAAACTAAAATTTAAGTTAAACGAATTTGGAGAAACCGGCCCTTAATTGCATCAGAACACAGATCAAGTCATGAACTTTCTTTTGAAGAGTATCTTGTAGAAAGAATAATCTTAGAAAGAGTTTCATGTAGAAAAAATAATCTTAAATCATTAATGTTCAACAAATGAATCAAGAACTAGGGAGAATCATAATTTATTCGCTTATTCTTGGAATAATTTATTTGTGAAGCGGCAAGAAATAAAATTTATGATCGAATCGTACAAGTTGAACGAACCTGATTTCTAATTCAATGAATAAATATTCGATTCTGTTTCGGATGAGGCTGGACAATGGGGAGATGTTTTGAAAAAAGTTTTGTGTTCAATGTTGTGGAGGGCAGATTCTCGCATAAATAAATGTTAATAATTCACTTTGTGTTTTGGCGAAAGCCGTGACTTGGCAGGATGGCGGATTCATATTATTGTCGAACAAGGTTTGCGAAATTTATTAGCTTGAAAAATAAATAAGATTCCATTGATCAGGGGAAAAATACTTTTAATCGCTGTTTTCGGTGGAGAGACCCTTGCAAATTCGAGAAAATGGATTCAGGCAAATTTTAGGGTATTTTTCTTGATTCTAAAATGTAATTTCCTCTCAATATTACCTTCTCACTGGTAAACTTTCAATAACTCACAAGTGACTACCAAAAATATCAGTTGTGGTGAAGAAACATTGAGAAAATCTCAATAATAAAAACATTCTGTATTCTAAATTTATTAGTGATTTCCATTGTGATCGGGAATATCTGTGTTTGAATTCAAGTAAATTTGACTCATTATTTTCGATTCTTGATCCAAATTGGGAAAAATAAGTAGTGTAAGAAATAAGCCTGTTTGTGGACCTGCCTGTGAACTTGGCCTATCGTTTTCGACTCTCAATCCAAATTGGAAAATGAATATTGCGGATATAAGACTGGTTTTCTTCCCTATATGCGTATGCCAATATTGTAGATAATTTATTAATGATTATACAATTATGGCATCAAGCCAGGGCCCTCGCGTGGTGTGTACAGAGTGTGCGACCGCACAGGGCGTCACGGCTAAGGGGCACCGCGGCGGCTGATGCAAAACGAGAATTCTAAAAATTTCAATTGGGCTATTAGAATAATTTTCTCACTATTTGATGAAAAATTATTTTACCAACAACTTGAATCCACAAGAAATTATTTTCTCTGCATTAACTCATTCATAATAATGGATTGATCAATTGAAAAACTACGATCAATGTAAGAAGCAAGCCAAGAAACGCCCCTCTTAAATGTAATTCTATTTTTGGCTGACAACGACCTTACACTCTGTCGACCAATCACAAGCCAGTTTCCCATGAAAACTTCTTCCTAATATTTTTAAAGAATTGAATTGTTGAACAATTAAACAATTGTTGTAGTTTTTCAAAGTTTTTCCTGGCATGAGGTCATTATTAGATCATGAATAGTTTGAGTTCTATCTCATCATATTCATCGTATAAAAAATAGAACTAATAAGTATAAGATGGGAGTGCTAAATAATATTTTCATCTCATTTTATACAGCATAAACTTATTGAAGTCTAGTACTGGCCCAAGTTACACAAAGTAAGACTGAGATTTATTCTAAATTCTATGAAAAAATTCTTCAAATACTAACTTGATAGAATTTTACCAGCCTAAATACATAAACGAATATTATATTAATTAGCAGGAGATTGTCAATAGTAGATCAGCGTAATTTCCTGTGTATGATTCACCTTCCATATATTTTTTTTGCTAGCAGCCATTTTCTAAGACAGAATTCACGAAACACTGTCAGCCAATAAGAAAAGAGCAGGCGGGGCATGAAGGCGTGTCCAAGTCAAATCTGAAACATCACCCGTCTACTGCTGCCATCTACTGGGTGAATATGGGAATTTTTTAACCGATGTTTCGCCCATTTTGATCGTAGGCGGAGCTTGGAGGCGTGATCAATGGAAGTCGAAGCAACTCACCCTATTGCTCCTACCATCTGCTGGCTGAATTCGGAACTATTTCGAATGTTATTAAGAAAGTTTAGTAGAGCAGTGAAAATGGCTGAAATCTTCAATTTGCTTGATATTGAGTTTCCGATTTTTTGTTGAAACAAAATTTTAGTATTTCCTACTGAATTGTTAATTTTTATTTATTTTATTAGTATGCCTGTCAATTTTTATTAGTTAAATTTTCGGTTTAAAGTAAATCAATCAAACCTTCTGTAAATAATTTATTATTTGGCATTTGCGAACCTGTCAGCGCAACAACTTTAGAGCTCTAAAAATGGAGCACAGACTAGGCCGTTTATTGATCCCGTTTTCATTCTTAAAAATGGCTTGGCTATGGAATGATATTTGCAAAGGACCCAATATTTATAAATTCTGTAATTGTGAATCTTATTGTAACTTCAAAAATTCATTATGGGCCTCGACTGAATTATTATAGCAATATTTATCTTTCTTAGATGGGACTCTAAAAGATGAGAATATTATTTTATTTTACAGCCCCAATGATGCAATAGAAGGCAATAGAATGGACAGTTATTGAATTATTTGGAAATTCAACAATCAACAATAAACACAAATGGATAAGTAACAAATTCTTAGCAACGTCAATATTCCGGTAAGGTGACCAGAATTTAAAAACCTTCAATCCACGATTATCTAGATTCGAGTAACGACAAATGATGTCATCCAACGTAACTTCATCAACAATAATGTAATACTGTATTAATGTTTCCAGTGAAAAAGTGATCACAGACTATCGTCAATTCAAATTTCAACTAAATATGAAATCAACTCTTTGCTTTGTAAAATCTTTTCTTTTATCCTATGTTATTTAATATATTCGGTTGGCCAAATTTGGTATTTCATTGACTTCTAAGCCTGAGCTGTAGATTATTAGTTTGAATTATGTTTAAAGGAATTTATTCCATCTCAACTAGATTACACAGCAACTTCCTGATTAATGGAAACTTTCTTTTAGCGATGTTTGAAGTGGTTATTGAATGTATTCAATGCCAAAATCTAGCACAGGGCGCCAAGAAACCACGCGAAGGCCCTCATCAAGCCTCAAGCCCAGTCACTCGATAATAACTCATCGTTCAATCACTTTAATTTTGTGACCCAATCTTCTCTGCTCTCCTTACTTAATCAAATAGTTTGCTGCTGAATTCTTGGAGAGAATATCATATCTTAGGAGATGAATCGAAAGCAGTCTGAGGAAATGAATTGAAAGCCATAAAAGCCAGTCGTATAATTTGCAGGCTATCGTTGAGAAAATCTGGAGTTATAGTCTGTCCAAGCAAAGAAGACCCTCTAGCAAGATGGGAAAATGACTCTAGCTCGGTCAATATTGGTTAAAAAAATATTGATTTCGTCTCAAATTATAGATTAGAATGTTTCCAGCAATTGAGACCAAATCAATAATTTTTGAACCAATATTAACCGAGCTGGAGTCATTTTCTCATCTTGCCAGAGGCTCTTCTTTGCTTGGACATAGTATACCACTTCAGTTAGAGTGGACAAAGCTTAAAAACATAGAAAAGAGCCCAGCCTATAGTGAAGAAAACACATAAAATGACCTAGACAAGTATTGATAGAGAAAGAAGAACTGGCAGCTCGTGCCAACCAAACAGGTGAAGTGCTGTACAGCAAACAAACGGGCACTTCACCTGTTTCGTGGGTACGAGCCGCCAGTGGAAAGAAGGGATAGAGATGGAGGATAGAAAGAATGATATTGGAGAGAGAATTGAGATTGGGACGAGAAACAGATGAAGACGGAAAGGGAAAGAATGTAAAGATGGAGAGGAGTGCAGAGAAATATGATAATTGTAAGAAGAAGAAGAAGAAGAAGAAGAAGAAGAAGAAGAAGAAGAAATATATAGGATAGCATATATTTCAAGATATACAGTATAAATTAATATACTCCCTGCTATTCCTACTTCAAAAGCAAAGGCTCCAGCTCAATAAAACATATGTGTATAATTATGTAACTTTATCATAATAATATATGTAAAGCTTAATATAGTATTAATATAATGTATATTATACAGTACAGTATATATAAATATTTATATAAATTATACAGTACAGTAATATGAATTTAGGCAAAATAATATGATGAGCTATATTTCGAAAGCAAAAGCTCCAGTTGAAATAACGTAATATTTACGCTATGTAAATCCGAGCAATATATATAAATATATTTCGAACGTTGTATCCCAAGCTCGTAAACTTGGACCAGATTCTCCAAGTGGATACAGACACTCTCCAACTTACATGACAGTTTGTCCAAGCAAAGAAGACATTCTGGCAAGATGGGGAAATCACTCCAGATCGGTCAATATTGTTTCAAAAATTATAATTTAGGTCTCAAATTGTGAAGCAGAATGTTTCCTACAATTTGAGATCAAATTTATAATTGTTGAACCAATATTGACCGAGCTGGAGTCATTTTTACATCTTGCCGGAATGTCTTCTTTGCTTGGACAGACTAGATACTATACAAGAGCAGAAAAACATACGTTAACAGACTCGAGACTAAACATACATAAACTTAGTGCAGTCTTCCTCATTTAGAGGTTGAATTTGTGTAGCCTACAACTAGCCTTCAAAGAAGACACTCTGGCAAGATGGAAAAATGACTCCATCTCGGTCAATATTGATTCGAAAATTATAAATTTGACCTCAAATTGTGGGAATCATTCTGATCTACAATTTGAGATTGAATTTATAATTTTTGAACTAATATTGACCGAGCTGGAGTCATTTTTCCATCTTGCCAGAATGTCTTCTTTGCTTGGACAGACCATATTATTATCACATGCACTCTGTTATAGCTGGTACCAAAAACTGAGGCGGAATGACTATTATCAATGCTCAGCTCTGTCAGGACAGTCTGAATCTGTCTTCGAGAGTGAATCAGTATAGATGTGGTCGCTCTTTTTTCGATGTACTCTCTCAGACAGCTCGCCGACTGTCCTGACTGAGTTGAGAATTGATAACATTCATTTGCTAACCACCTGAAACTTTGTCACTAGCTATATAGCAAACTACAGTGAAGGACTTCCCTATATCTATAAGTAGCGTCTGTCCAAGCAGAGAAGAGCCTCTGGCAAGATGAGAAAATGACTCCAGCTCGGTCAATATTGTTTTAAAAAATATTGATTTTGTCTCAAATTGTCGATCAGAATGTTTCCTACACTTGAGACCAAATCATTCATTTTTGAACCAATATTAACCGAGCTGGAGTCATTTTCCCATCTTGACAGAGGATCTTCTTTGCTTGGACAGAGTATAGGTTTCCTCTTATCTGTTGTCTAGTAAATTCTGACAGTTTGAGAATAAAATGGGTCCAAACTGTCTCTCAAGTATAGTCTATCCAAGCAAAGAAGAGCCTCTCGCAAGATGAGAAAATGACTCCAGTTCGGTCAATATAGGTTCAAAAATTATTGATTTGGTCTCAAATTGTAGATCAGAATGTTTCCGACGATTAAGACTAGATCAATAGTTTTCGAACCAATATCGACCGAGCTGGAGTCATTTTCTCATCTTGCCAGAGGCTCTTCTTTGCTTGGACAGACTATAGTCGAGTATCTACTGTCTAGATTAGACACCTGTGTGAAGTAGCTTCTCTACTAAGTTAATGAATACTGTACAGTGGACACATTAGGAACAAACTGTCAAAATGATAATCAACTTCCAACAGTATGACTGAGGCCTATTCACACGGCGGATTCTAGATACACAGTAGTGATACTATAGTTCAAAATTGATACGCAATCGTACAAGAAGGAAGCTCATTGACACAAAATGAATTATTTTGTGTCAATATCACAACATGATGTTGCAAAGTAAAGTTAGCTCATTAGACATTGCAGAAAATCGAAGAAAAAACCAAACTATATATTTTTCAGAGATTTTTTGACTAATGAAAATTATAATATTGAACTCGTTGAATCAACTAATTTTCATGAAAATGATTCAAACAATTCTGACATCATGAGCTACAAGTACTAAGTACCTTAGTTCAAAACTAATTTAAGTACATAAGTGCAAAATAATAATTTGGTTTTTGGTTTCCTTATTTTACTTACTTTGAATTCCCATCTAAGTAGATCTATATAATACAAGACTCACCTGTAAAAATAAAAAAGTATATTATTATAAACGCAAAATCAGAAGAAATTATTGTGAAAAAAGTTTATTACATATTATTGTAAATGATGATGGAAAATTTGGGTTTCTTTTACGCGTAAAACGAGACGGATAAGCGTATGCAGGCCTTTGAACTCGAACAAATCATCTAAAAAAAATTCAATAAAATACGTTTTTTGCTAGTTTCAAGAATCAATAATAATAATTATAGTATATTTTCTATTTTGTCCAATTTTATACTATAATATTGGCAAAAATTGGAAAACAGTACAACGCCTATAAAGAGCAGAGAATAGGGAAAAACAAGATGATCCAAAGAAAAAAGGAGATAAAGAGAGCTTGTAAAAAGGCGTAATTTTTTAGAGGCTAAATACCCGTGAGGTCCATCCAGAGAGAATAGAATATAAAAATATATATACAGTGTATAATAGAGGCTATAGATAAGTATATAAATAAATAAATATATAGTATATATTTTTAATATTCTACTCTCTCTGGCTCCATCCAGTTCACGATCATTAAACCTGGCATAATGTTGGAATAGTGTGGCACGATTATCCTTACAAATAAATTATCGATAAATTTATCCTTACAAATATGGGCAGCACGAACCGCTTCTTAAAAGCTAATAAAATGAAAACCATCACTTAAATTTATCGCATTGCAATTCTCTTATTAAACTTGTGATACAACTTCTTACATGATTTGTAATCAACTAGAATTAACCAACTCATCACCCAATGATAAATTTTTTATTTATTTACCCAATGATGAAGAATGACTTCAATAATATTTTTGAATGGTTGTGATTGGCTCAAGCAACTACCAATAGCAGTGATTGACCGTTTAGTATAAATACTTATGCTATTTCAAGTTCTAGCAAAGACAATAATTATTAGAGTACTTAGGAAACAATTAGAGTAAATTATAGACTAATGGAGTTAGTCGAAGGTTCTAGTTTATCAGAGATTTTTAGTTCTGCTGATGAGTGAGTGAGTGAGTGAATGAATAAATGAATGAATGAATGAATGAATGAATGAGCGCCATTTCGCTTTTATAGATATAGATAATGGTGTAGTAACCAAAACCGGTTTCTCAATTTTTAATAAATCTGTGGTTTGGCAAGATCTTGTCATTCCATTTTTAATATGAATACCAATAAGTGTTGCAATGCTGTGCATCCACAGAATATACTTATCATAAATTTTATTGTTTTCATAAATATATCATCTTATTTTTGTTCGCTTCATTATAATGTTTTAATGTTTAAAATTCTCTTTTTATACTTGAATAAATAATTATTGCTTCCCCTGCTCTCGCTTCAAGAATTCTGATCAATTTGAACTAAAGCTCTATAAAAGGGTCTTCATAGAGCGCTAATTCACACAGATAAGCAACTACGCAACCAGAATTTCAATTTCATAACATCAATTCCTTTCAATTTGAATTTATTTTATTAAAAATTTCTATTTTTTATCCCAAGCAAGAAACACCTTCACACTCTAAACAAGCATCATTATTCAATACAACTTCCAATTCAACTCAACACTAAAATTTATATCATTTGACAATAAATTTTTGATTTTTAGATTATCTTTCTCCACAAAACTAGAGTGAATTCGAGGTTTTATACTTAATAAATTTTCTGTGTTTCCATCCACATCATATAAGGTGAAGGTGTACTGTTATAAATGAAAAGACAAGATGTTGTCAAACCACTGATTTATTAGAAAATCGAGATACCGATACTCTAAAGCTTACCTGAGATTGATAATAGTGTAACAACCGAAACCGGTATCTCGATTTTCTAATAGATCAGTGGTTTGACAACATCTTGTCTTTTCATTTATTATGGATAATTACCACAATATCACCTTCACAACTACTCAAAGAGTAAATGTACTGTATTTTCTAATCATTTCTCAAAAAATTACTCATCAGACTAATAGAAAAGATGATGAGATATTTTTACTTTGAAAAACTGAATAATGAAACCAGTTTTCAATCAGTTTTCATCCGGTTGAAATAGGTTAAACATTGTACAAAGTTGAAAAATTTCAACAATGGTAGAAAAACTGAAAAATAAAACTAGTTTTTAATCAGTTCTCATCCAGTTCAACAGTTGAAACATTGTACCGTGAAAAAACCGTGATTTAGAAACGTTTATGACAGGTATATCATCACATACATTGTGTATTATTTATTTTCTTATCGTCTGAAGATAACAGACAACGAACAAGTCCTAGATCAACATTCAAGTCTGTGAGAAC
Source organism: Sogatella furcifera (assembly GCA_017141385.1). Taxonomy (NCBI): domain Eukaryota; kingdom Metazoa; phylum Arthropoda; class Insecta; order Hemiptera; family Delphacidae; genus Sogatella; species Sogatella furcifera. The sequence goes on from CM029551.1 coordinate 35,269,711, forward strand.
GGTTATATCACTTAATGTAGTCTGTCTAAGCAAAGAAGACCCTCTGGCAAGATGAGAAAATGACTCCAGCTCGGTCAATATCGGTTCAAAAATATAAATTTGGTCTCAAATTGTAGATCAGAATGTTTCCTACGATTGAGACCTAATAAATAAGTTTTGATCGAATATTGACCGAGCTGAAGTCATTTTCTCATCTTGCCAGAGTGTCTTCTTTGCTTGGACAGACCATAGCAGGATTGCCCTAAATTTTCAAAGCATTATCACAAGTTCAAAGACCCACTTCTACAGCATCAAACGACAATTTTAATTACACACCTTCAAACGAATTGTTACGTATCTCATGCCAAGTTCATTACTATAGTCTGTCCAAGCAAAGACGACATTCTGGCAAGATGGGAAAATGACTACAGCTCGGTCAATATTTATTCAAAAACTATAGATTTGATCTCGAATTGTAGGAAACAATCTGATCTACAATTTGAGACCAAAGTTATGATTTTTAAACCAATATTTACCTAGCTGGAGTCATTTTCCCATCTTGTCAGAATGTCTTCTTTGCTTGGACAGACTATAACTCGGCTGGCCTAAATATTGTTTCATATTTTACAACGGTTAAGATTCACTTAGACAACATCATTTTTTAATATTGTGAAATCATATGCTGTTATTGGAGAGTATTTAATTTAACAACGCTCAAAATCCAGTAGTACAGTAACATAGTGATTATTGAAAAGATAATTTTGGAATAATTATTATTCCTTATTATTGGGATAGGATAATTGCATGTTGTCAGTATAAGAATTGAAACCCGTAAATTTTTGACAACAAATATTTCGACTCCTACGGATTTTTTTAGTTGCAATGTATTTTTCTGAAAGTTGATTGAGAAAGTAGTCCAATTTATTCCATGATAATTTGTTATCCACATTAGATTGTTCACTATTAGTCCATAACAATCATAATAAACTACTAGTCCATTACAATCAACTTTCAGAAAAAATACATTGCAACTCGAAAAATTCGTTCAGCCCAACCGATTAGCCCACACACTAAGCAATGAGTTCGCAATACATTGGAGCAATTTTCAATGAATTAGGCTAGTATGAATACCTCATGATTGATTAAAAATGTCTTATGAAATTGCTCTTGAATCGATTTCAATACTGTAGTAGAACCCTCTACTACCCTACTATATTATGATATACCAATCTATCCGTTAGGCTGAGGCCGCACTGCCGGTGGGTAGTGCCTGGAGGGTGGAGGGTAGTTAGTAAATCTATAGAACATACACACCATACACAGTAATACATCGTATGAATGGTATGACGTCATTCTGTTTTTTGAGGTTATGTTGTCCATATTTAAGAATTTCAAGATGGCGGCTGAACACAAACCATTCATAAAATGTATTACTGTGGATGGTGTGTATGTTCTATAGATTTACCAACTACCCTCCACCCTCCAGGCCCTACCCACCGGCAGTGCGGCCTCAGCCTTAGCGATACTTCTCGATGTTCATGAAGATTTGACAGATTCTATAGTCTGTTCAAGCAAAGAAGACCCTCTGGCAAGATGGGAAAATGACTCAATCTTGGTCAATATTGGTTCAAAAATTACCAATTTCATCTCAAATTGTAGGAAACAATTTGATCTACTATAAAGACCACATTTATAATTCTTGAACAGATATTAACCAAGCTGGAGTCAGTTTCCCACTTCGCCGGAGGGTCTTCTTTGCTTGGACAGATTATACCAATCTAATGCTGGAAATAATCCACTGTAGAATACTTGTTCAATTACGAGATGTGTACGTTTTATGAATAAGTGCTGGACTAGTACAGATTCTTGCGTCGAATGTCTTGAATTTCCACTAGAATGCGACGCTGAAAATAACTCACGACTAGTTTTAGCCGTCATAAACATACGAACCTAAACGATATTGGCGATACCATGTACTGTCTGTCCAAGCAAAGAAGACATTCCGGCAAGATGGGAAAATGACTACAGCTCGATCAATATTGGTTCAAATATTATAAATTTGGTCTCAAGTTGTAGAAAACATTCTGATCTACAATTTAAGACCTAATTTATAATTTTTAAAATCGATACATAGAAGAATCGATTTGAATGAGTCGAATTGGATTGAACTCGATGTTTGAATTAAAATTTGGATATTAGCCTAGTCGATATTAAAATCGATTGATATGAATCGAATTACATCACAGTCGATATAAAATTAGATCGATTCTGATTGTCCTTCCTCTCTATCCATTCGCTTCTCTTCTCCTCTCACCTCTTCTCCTACAAATTTATTTTCTCTCTTTCTTGTAAAACCCAATACACAATATTCCTTTTCTCTCTTTTCTACACTCTGTCCAAGCAAAGAAGACATTCTGGCAAGATGAGAAAATCACTCCAGCTCGGACAATATCGGTTCAAAAATTATAAATTTTGTCTGAAATTGTAGTAAACATTCTGATCTACAATTGGAGACCAAATTTATACTTTTTGAACCAATATTGATCAAGCTGGAGTCATTTTCCCATCTTGCCAGAGGGTCTTCTTTGCTTGGACAGACTTTACCACCTCGAACGCTATACTTCCCACGCCAATTGTGGTCGTGAAAAATCACGACTCTACTGCTTCCTTCCCATACTCACGGTAATATTATTATCTCTTTACCTATTTGGGAGCTCATTATTTCATGTACTGTATATTATACTACTTCTCTCTGATTGCATTCGTTATACGGCCAATTCGATGCGGAATAGAACAATAGTACGCTTGATGGTTTGAATGCATTCTATAGAAAAGATGAAAAAGTAGATTGACAGAGGGGTAGGAGAAGGTGAAGAAGGAAGAAGGAGAACAGAAAGAGAAAAAGGAGAAGGAGGAGAGAAAAAGGAGAAGAAGAAGAAGGAGGAAGAAAGGAAAAGGAGGAGGAGAAGGAGAAGAAGAAGAAGGAGGTGGAGGAGGAGAAGGAGAAGAGGAGGAAGAAAAGAGGAAAGGAGAAGAAGAAGAAGAGGAGAAGAAGAAGAAGAAGAGAAGAGAAGAAGAAGAAGAAGAAGGAGAAAGAGGAGGAGAAGAAGAAGAAGAAGAAAGAGGAGGAGAAGAAGAAGAAGAAGAAGAAGAAGAAGAAGAAAAGAAGAAGAAGAAGGAGAAGAAGGAGAGAAGAAGAAGAAGAAGAGAAGAAGAAGGAGAGAAGAAGGAGAGAAGAAGAAGGAGAAGAAGAAGAAGAAGAGAGGAAGAAGAAGAAGGAGAGAAAAGGAGAGAAGAAGAAGAGAAGAAGAAGGAGAGAGAAGAAGAGAGAGAAGAAGAAAATGAAGAGAAGAAGAAGAAGGAGAAGAGAAGAAGAAGAAGAAGGGAGAAGAAGAAGAAGAAGAAGAAGAAGAGAAGAAGAAGAAGGAAGGAAGAAGAAGAGAGAAGAAGAAGAAGAAGAAGAAGAAGAGAAGAAGAAGAAGAAGAAGGAGAGAAGAAGAAGAAGAAGAAGAAGAAGAAGAAGAAGAAGAAGAAGAAGAAGAAGAAGAAGAAGAAGAAGAAGAAGAAGAAGAAGAAGAAGAAGAAGAAGAAGAAGAAGAAGAAGAAGAAGAAGAAGAAGAAGAAGAAGAAGAAGAAGAAGAAGGAAGAAGAAGAAGAAGAGAAGAAGAAGAAGAAGAAGAAGAAGAGAGAAGAAGAAGAAAGAGAGAAGAAGGAGAAGAAGAAGGAAGAAGAAGAGAAGAAGAAGAAGAAAGAGAAGAGAGAAGAAGAAGGTGAAAAGGCGGAAGAAGAATAAGAAGAAGAAAAATAAAAAAAGAAAAAGAAGAAGAAGAAGAAGTAGTAGTAGTAGTAGTGAACGAGTGTCAAAAATTATCACGATCCACGATAAAGGAAGAAATTGAGACCATAAAAATAATGAGAAATTGAAGAATCATATGAAAATAATTATTATTAGTAACTGAAGAGTTGAAAAAAAGTGAGCTGTATGTATGTAGATGCTTTACATCAGCTGTTGGTAGGTTATGTTATATCGCACTGAAGACAGACGAAACCACCGAACATTCAATAATCAGTAATCATTTTTTGTAGTATCATATACAGTATAGAATTCAACGAACTTTTGTTTCCATGGACGAGAATTAAACTCAACGAGAAATTAGGTAGTTAATAATAACATTAATAAAAATATTTGAAAGAACAAACTACTGGGAAAATTGAAGGACTAGTAGCCCAAGTAGAGAAAAAATAGCTGAAAACGGAAAGAAATGTAGACTATATCATAGAAAAAGTGGAAAGATAAGGTGGATGAACAGAAGGAAATGGATAAAATAAAAGAACAGAATGAAATTAAAGAGTGATAAAAGTCTGTCCAAGCAAAGAAGAGCCTCTAGCAAGATGGAAAAATGACTCCATCTTGGTCAATATTTGTTCAAGAATTATAAATGTGGTCTTAATAGTAGATCGAGTTGTTTCCTACAATTTGAGATCAAACTGATAATTTTTGAACCAATATTGACCGAGCTTGAGTCATTCTCCCATCTTGCCAGAGGGTCTCCTTTGCTTGGACAGACTATACCATGCAGTAGAGCAAGAAATAAAATCCAATAAATAACAAAGAAGAAACGTGAGAATAAAAATCGTATTATCCGAGTTGGTGGGCTAACTTATAACTGGTAACTTATAACCAGTAACGTGTATAACTGGCGATAATAAACTGGTGAGAGGTGCTTTCTGATAGCAATTTACGACACGATAAACCTGTCAGCCATCCACCGTTCCAATCAAATTGGCGTTTGGCAAATCACTGTTATAGATCCTCAGCTCTGTCAGAGCTGTCTGGAAGCGGTCGACAGCGCAAAAAAATTGAGCTGAGGTGGCTCTCGACTGGATTTACACTCGCAGACTACTTGCAGACTGTCCTGACAGATCTGAAAATTAATTACAGTCGTTTCCTAACCGCCAGGCTATTTGGCACCAGATATATACCAACCACCCTTTGTAAGATGATTTAACAGCTGATGCTCAGCTGATTTTATTCGTTTTCTGACGCCTGTATTGTGGTTCCAAGCTGATTTTAGTCGTGTTCTGTTCAGGTTTTAATAACGCAGTTAACACTTGTGGGTGATGAGAGTAAGTAATGAGATTATAACACTGGCGGCTCGTACCCACGAAACAGGTGAAGTGTCCGTATCTTTTACTGTACAACACTTCACCTGTTTCGTGGACACGAGCCGCCAGTGATGAGATTAGTCTTTGTTTGAAATCAGAAAGAAATCAGAAATTCTTTATTTGCAAAATTACATAGAACAATTAATTTTGAGGGAGAATAAAGATTGGAAAGAAATACAAGTTTAAAGTAGAAAAATCATTGATAAAGTGGTAAAAGGTAGAAGAAAAAGTAGTAGGAGAGAAGTGGAAGGAGATCGAGAAGAAGAACAGATAATTAAAAAATTACTCACTAGATTTAGTGAAATAAACTTAAGTTTATCAGTAAAATCTCCGTATAAAATAAATACTTGTACGTGTCTAACAAAATACCAAGGGGAATAACATAACAAGAAAGCTGAATTCAATAGATAAGTAGCCTGTTTACGGAACGCCCCCCTCCAATTCTATTGGTGAACGCCATTTTCAACAGCTGACAGACCAGAGTATCGACCAATCACAAGCGAGTAAAAGTACAAGTCCACGCCCACAACGCGCTCCCATTGGCTGAATCGAAAGCCGTTACAATGGCGACCTAATTCTGTTGAACGCTACCATTTTGAATTCATCGAATGTTCTGGATAGAATCACAAAATTTGAGTGAAACAAGGATAAAAGTTAGAGTGGAAGAGGGATAGCTGTTGATAAATCTTATCATAGAAAAGAAGATTATGTATTTAAAATGGATTGAACGTTATTGTTATTGAAAAACTATATCTGTCTTATTCATTATCAATATCAGTAGATACGTATTTCATTCAGAGAAATTTCCACAATATTATCGACAACATTATTCACTAACCATGATAAGAGCGGTTTCTAAAAAAAAAATATAAGCTAAAAAAGAAAAATATAGCTCTATTTTGACCTATGGTGGTTTTTCAAATAAAATAGCTTAAAAATATAATTTAAATTAGTTTTCAGAATTTTCCCGGTATGTATGCTTCAGGCATTTTTGTAAATAAATAGATACCTTTTCAAAAAAGCTGAATAATGTTAATTTGTATGTAAAACATCAATTATAAGTGACATCAATAATCAGTTTCTTTTAATCCTTCTCTACAATACAATCATGATTAATGATGTATTCAAGTAGAAGTCATCTAAAGTGCTGGGAAAAAATTAATCCAGTCCACAGTCGAAAAAATTTAAATAATCAATAACATGCATAATTTAGTTTACATGCGAAAAATATCAATTAATGACATCCATTTTTCTGATAAGAATAAAATATTTGACAGAAAATCAGTCGTAAGGTAATAAAATTGTGGGAAAAATTGAGACAATTTTCGGCAAGAAACATTTCAACAGTGATAAAACAGCACCACACCTCAATTTACGAGGATAAAATTTGTGATAAATTTTATCTCCCATCAAAAGAATGACATTGAGAAGGGTGTTGACCATGAAAAGAAACTTAAAACTGTAGACTCCGACAGGTACCTGCCAAAATTCTCCCAGACTTTAACAGGTTGTAAAATAAATTTCGTCCGAAACTGAAGCTTGGGCAATTATCCCCAGAGAAAACTAAAGCCGATAACATAAATTGATTTTACGTCTGTCATCATTCTAGGCGACCAGTTTTTACAAAAAATTCCAGTGTCCAAATTAAGTTATTCAACTCGAAATGCTATTCCCTACATGGTGAATGAGTTAAAACATTATTTCTGATAGCCGCAACATTTTCCATGTTGGAGTATTGACATTTTTTGGCGGACAGATTGAAACTGAGTAGCTGTAAGATGGATGAGGAAGATTTTATCCGGTGAAAATTTGCATTTTTGTGTCTTTTCCAACAACCTTTCAACTCAATGTTAATGGCTTCAGAATGCTCACTGATACTATCTACATTTTTCAATTCTCCAGATCAAGTTGGCAGCTCGGGTTGGAATCATGAGACCAAAGGAATTTTGAAATTTGATGAATTTGAAGTTTGATAAATTTGGGAGACGATTAAGAGGAGGAAACGCTTCCTTTAATGGAGATACTTTTGTTGAAAGGAATTTTGAAATTTGATGAATTTGAAGTTTGATAAATTTGGGAGACTATTAAGAGGAGGAAACGCTTCCTTTAATGGAGATACTTTTGTTGAAAATATAAAAGGTGGCACCATTTTTTCAACAGTTGAACTTATGATATGACAGTGTAACCTGATGCTTTCAACAAATATTATCACACACTTGTTGATTGAGAAGTCCCTGATAAAAATCAAGTTATTGGAGTATAAGAGATAAAAAATATTATGATAAACTGCAAGAATTCAGCCGACTCACTTTGTGCTTTCATCATTCTCTTCTTTGAGAAAATCAGGGCAAAATCAGATAATCAAAAATTTTTCTGAAAATCAGAAAATCGTGATTTGTGAAATTTGTGATTCAAGAAGCATTCTAATATTTGAAATTTTCAGCTGGAAGTCTAATTTATTTCGGCAAGTTTCATGAAAATCAAGTTTTATAAGCCTTTTACTTTGAAATAGAAGAACTATGAACACATATACTGATCAGTTTATCATAATAAGTCAATCATTAGGGTGTGTTAATAGTCGGTTGAGAGATGAAAATGTCAAAGTTGATATTCATGGATAAGCTATAGTAATAGAACACAATGAAATAAATGGAAGTAAACAAATCATGATTTAATGAACGTCATCTTCATATTTTAAAGTATGTAATATAAATGCACCCAAAGGCTAAAAAGTAAAAAGTCCCAAAGTGAAAATGAAAGCACCCAAAGTTCATTGTGATCCAGTATATAGTATTTTAAAATGGTTTGTATGTTTATACTGTATGTAATTCTCTGTATTACAATTTTTATATGTAAAATGTCACTAATATCAGGAAAATTATAGCCTTCTGTTTGTAAATAGACTTGATAACTCCAGTATTCTAGAATTGAAAAACATCTTCAACAACTCAAATCAATGAACTACGCTGCATTGAACCATAAATCTCAATCTCTAATTATTTCCTAGAACATTTCATACCCCCACACAACATTACTCACATAAATTAATAGCCGCAAGTGAGCAGATGAAATAAATTACAACACTTTTTCCACCACTGGAGTAAATCGGCATTTTATTTCGTTGCAATCATTATAGTGATAGTCTGTCCAAGCAAAGAAGACATTCCGGCAAGATGAGAAAATGACTCCAGATCGGTCAATATTTGTTGAAAAATTTCAAATTTTGTCCCAAATTGTAGGAAAAATTCTCATCTACATTTTGAGACCAAATTTATAGTTTTTGAACCAATATTTACCGAGCTGTAGTCATTTTCCTATCTTGCCAGAATGTATTCTTTGCTTGTACAGACTATACCTGTTGTAAGACATTGAAATATTATCTACAAGGTTACTTGCATCGTAATTACGCGTCAATAAATGGCTGGACAGTGCAGTAATATTTTATTGTATGCTAAAGAGACGCAAATTTGAGTGGGCAGACAGAAGAAGAATGCCGCTATGGCCGCAATCTTCTTCCCCTAGATAGACATCGAAAGTAAAAATTGTTTTCATGTTCATTTTTTTACACCTTTCATACGTGAATTGTTTGAATAATGCAAAAGCACGTTGCAAACACGAAACACCTGTTGCTCGGAGATAGACTGTCTCACTGAAGTAACTGCATTTTAATCATCATATTTTTCTTTGTTGTTATTATTGTAAATAGTTATTGATTTAATTGTGATGTCATTGTTGAACTATTGTGTAATACAGTAATACAAATTTATAAATGAACAGTATTATTATTTTATTTCACATCATTGTGGATTTACAACTTTAAGCCGGAGCTTCGATTACAGAAATGGCGGGAAAATAGTTTTATTCCAAATCGATGAATACCCCTTAAAAATTGTTAAATTTACGTCTTGTATTTCACGCGTTCAATGGAAGAGGGTGGATCAGAGGAACAATAGTGATGAATAGTGAAAAAATTAGTATAATACATACAGTAGGCTATAATAATGACAATAGTGAAAAAAACAAGTGAATGTCACTCATGTCTATATCATTCGTGATTCTAATTGTATAATTGTATAATTGTATAATTGTATAATTGTATAATTGTATAATTGTATAATTGTATAATTGTATAATTGTATAATTGTATAATTGTATAATTGTATAATTGTATAATTGTATAATTGTATAATTATTGTTATTTATTAATTTCCAGATCAATGCAGGGCTCTATTCTAAATAAAAAGCTGAAACTCAATTCAACTCTTTCCACTTCAACACAATTATACTTTGTATTTCTGTTACTTTTATCCTTTCATTTATTGAAATATTGAGTGTGAAAATTGTATTATTGTGAATAAATAAATATCAAATCAAAAATTATTTGTGTCAGGAATACTCTCTTTGTTAAATTAACAGGGCTCTCCCAATTAAGTGGTTTGACAATATCTTGTCTTTTCATTTACTCTTCCAATTCTTTTGACACTAAACTTGTTACATTTAATGGATCTTTCAAACTTCTTTTTTTCTCATCTGGTTTCTCCCCTTCCATTTCTTCATTACTTCCCCCTTTCCGTTCCCTTCCCCACTAATCGCTATTCCTCCATATTATACGTCACATACCTTTTAACGTACTTACATATTTGAACCACCCCAAAACTATTATTTAACATGCACTTAGGGTACACCCCATCAATTAACAAACCTGTGGATAACTCGGTTGTTGCATTATGTACACAAAGATAAACAAACACACACACTCACAGACGCACAATCACAAACAAATCCCCAAGACAATACTACAAGGTACTTGCACTTTGTTCTAAGTATATAGAACAAGTTTAGTTCTATTATCTGTGGCTGTTGTCAATGTCTCCCAACCCCACATGGTATCAGAGACCAGGTCTAATATATCTAAAATGGTACAGAATGGTGGAGCAAAGAAGATATTCTTGCAAGATGGGAAAATGACTACAATTCTGTCAATATTGGTTCAAAAATTAAAAATTTGGTCTTCAATTGTAGGAAAAATTCTGATCTACAATTTGAGACCAAATTGATCTTTTTACTACAAATATTGACCGAGCTGTAGTCATTTTCCCATCTTGCCGGAATGTCTTCTCTGCTTGGACAGATTAAATCTACAATGGTACAGTCTGTTCGAACTAAGAAGATATTCTAGCAAGATGGGAAAATGACTTCAGTTCGGTAAATATTGGATAAAGTATTTTGAATTTGGTCTCAAATTGTACAGCAGAATGTTTCCTACAATTTGAGACCAAATTTATAATTTTTGAACCAATATTGATCGTGTTGTAGTCATTTCTCCATCTTGCCGGAATGTCTTCTTTGCTTGGACAGACTTCATCATACTCCAAGTATAGACTAGGTCTACTATAGTCTGTTCAAGCAAAGGAGAGCCTCTGGCAAGATGAGAGAATGACTCAAGCTCGGTCAATATTGGTTCAAAAATTATCAATTTGATCTCAAATTGTAGGAAACAATTTGATCTACTATTAGGAACACATTTATAATTATTGAACAACTATTGACCAAGCTGGAGTCATTTTCCCATCTTGCCAGAGGCTCTTCATTGCTTGGAAAGACTATACATCTATATATAAATGTTAGCATAGGCCGAGCATCTGTAAACAATTCCAAAAGGGCTATTAGAGAAGATTGTATAGTATAATACTTGATCCAAATAAAGCTCAAACTGCTTTTAAGCATCAAACCCTCCCTCCGCCCCTTGTCTAAGTTTCGAACGTGTCTAGCTTACTGAACAAACGAATGCGCCATTCTGTGTCCACAAAAGGATACACAACATGTCGGGGCGGGACAGGCGTCTTTCACTTTTCAATCTGGGATGTCGTTTGTCGTTTACCCACTTTCATGCGTGTTTGATTGCCCTTCCCTGTAAACAATGGGAGGTTGTTGGAGATACAGGACAAATATCAAGGATTCAGGAGAGTATTCCACTAAAATGGGGAATGTGGATGAAAGGAATTCAAAATAGGACTATATTATTGTAAGATGAATATACAGGGTGTTTCAGGAGGAATGTGCAATACTTCTTAGGCTGATTCCTCACACCAAGTAGACAAAAAAGTTCCATGGGACCATCCCCAAAAAACGCTTTGTTACCGAGATAGCAATGGCGAAAAATTGAGATTTTTCAAAATATATTAATTTTTCTATTTTGTTGGAGGCATTAGTGAGGTTCTAATAATCAATTCCTATGTAAAATTAACTGAGAAATCCAATGAAACCAGTTCCAAGTTTGTAACTTCAACGGTTATCGAGATAATTGAGAAAAATATGCTAGGAAACGTCATTTTTCAACAATATGGGTTATAACTGGATAAGGAATCATAAAATTGTATTTTTTATTAATGGAAGTTGAAGAGAGTCGGATTCTAAAGAAAAAGTTAAATGACGGAGATTGTGTAAATCTTACCCAAATCTCAGAAATGGCGATTTCTCAGAATGACGAGTGAGGAATCCGCCATTCTTCAATTTTCCGCCATTGTTATCTCGGTAACAAAGCGTTATTGGGGGTTGGTCCCATGGAACTTTTTGTCTACTCGGTGTGAAAAAACCCATGATATATGCTCTATTTAGGTAAGTGAGAACAAAGGTTGTCAGACCCACAAAGTTTATTTAAAATAACATACTTAAGTTTCAATGCTCAGGGTATCATCATCAGTGGAAAACAACCTTGACAACCTTTGTTTTCACTTACCTGAATCGTGGATAAGTTCCACAACATCTCTGATGAAAGTGTGAATTATATATGCTCTATTTGCTAAATTACAGAATTTCTGTGTAGCTAACGCCAAAAAGTTAGACGGTTTCGTCTGTGTTCCAACACCTAATTTAGTCAATAGAGTTCTCATTCAGCTATGAATTTCCTGGATTATGATTTTAAAATCAGAAGATACAATAGATCAAGGAGGTTACATGAGCTGTTTGTAGGTTACATCAAGTATAATAGGCAGACGAAACAGCACAACTTTTTGACGTCAGCTATAGGCTATATAAAATAAATTATTATTGACATCAGTAAATATTGATATCAGAGCCAATAGCCAGTAGGACTTGAAGAATGCAATTATTGTACTAAACAAGATTCTATTACATTAAACTGTATCGCAGAACAAAATGGTTCATTTATCAAATTTTATCAATCATACAAATTGATTGAATTTGAAATATGGAAATAGATCGCCAGTTCTCTTTTGTGAAACTCATTTATTAAATTTTGAGCTCTTGTAAAGACATCATCTGTTGGTAAATAAAATGGAAATCAAATACCCTTTTTGAAAAAAAAACTTTAGAAGTATTAGTTTAGAAATACATAGTTGATACCACGGTAATTACAATAGGAAGGTATGAGTCATCAACTTCAAAGCTGGGAGGAAACCGTGAGTTCTGACGTCATCGGCAACACAGCTGTTTAGCGATCCTAGAAATTAGGAACTTCGTCTGCTCCTTGTGCGTTCCAATCAAAGTAATTAGATGAAAATCATTTCTGACGTCACGGAAAATATGCACTCTGATTTGAACAGGCTATTATGTTATAACTGCATCATTTTTTTGCGAACATGTGGTTTTTGTTATTAGTACAGAATCTGTTCAAAAAAGAGGCAAAAATTTCAATTTCAAAACATTATGGGAAAAGAGGTTACAAGAATAGGTTTGGTAATAGATGGATTGCATGTGAATAATATAAATATGGGCCGTATAGCTAATGCCAAAAAGTTTTTCAAATAGGCATAGAAAAATCAATTTACAACATCAGCGATTGGAAACAACAACAAAGTTGAAACGCACAAGGAGCAGACGAAGTTCCTAACTTCTAGGTTCGCTAAACAGCTGTCGTGCCAATGACGTCAAAATTCACGGTTTCCTCCCGGCTACGATGTTGATGACTCATACCTTTCTATTGTAATTACCTTGATTGATACTGTGTATCAATTCTTTATTTTGTTTCTTTTTTGATTGGAAAAATAAATTATTTATTTATTAGTTTACAGACATGTTTAAATAGCCCTAAGTTTAAAGTTTAACATCGGCTGTTGTATCAAATACATTGAATGGTAATTCTATTTGAGTATGGTTATGTGCCCATTCATCTAAAGAGTTGATTTTAATAAAATTAAGTAGAAGTTTCCTTAGGGTGATCTCCAAATGGGCTTCTTGGCCTGTGCGTGAGTAATGGGGATGTACGAGATGGAGATAAACAAGTAATGGAGATAAACAAGTAATGGAGATAAACGAGTAATGGAGATAAACGAGTAATGGAGATAAACGAGTAATGGAGATAAACGAGTAATGGAGATAAACAAGTAACGGAGATAAACAAGTAATGGAGATAAACGAGTAATGGAGATAAACAAGTAATGGAGATAAACGAGTAATGGAGATAAACGAGTAATGGAGATAAACAAGTAATGGAGATAAACGAGTAATGGAGATAAACGAGTAATGGAGATAAACGAGTAATGGAGATAAACGAGTAATGGAGATAAACAAGTAATGGAGATAAACAAGTAATGGAGATAAACGAGTAATGGAGATAAACGAGTAATGGAGATAAACGAGTAATGGAGATAAACAAGTAATGGAGATAAACGAGTAATGGAGATAAACGAGTAATGGAGATAAACGAGTAATGGAGATAAACGAGTAATGGAGATAAACGAGTAATGGAGATAAACGAGTAATGGAGATAAACGAGTAATGGAGATAAACGAGTAATGGTCGAGTAATGATGATGTGACACGAGTAATGGAGATTGAGTTCGGAGGATCTAATGTGATTGTGCTGGGGTAATGAGATAGTGCCCCGGTCAATGGAGATCGAACCATGCTTTTTATCTTAGAGAACAGCCTATCTTGACAAAGAGATGGTCTCGTATGATGATGTGACACGACGACTACTTTTCGGAGGATCTTGTGATTGTGCTGGGGTAAATGAATAGTGCCCCGGTCAAGGATCGAACCATGCTTTTTATCTTAGAGAACAGCCTTCATCTTGACAAGATCCCATAGCTTGTCAACTGTGCTTGATAAAACTATGTATTATATTGACTGACGTTTCCGATAACATTGAAGGAATAAAGGCATTCTTACATCTTATTCTTGAAAGTTGCGTGGAAGATCCGCAAGAAGTATGAGCCAACTCCTTGAAACATCTTTCCAATACCTTTTTACACAGTAGCCAACTCTAATCTTCACATCTCTAAGAAATAAACAAATCGAAAGTACTGTGATGGGCGTTTTAGTACCTCGAGTGTGATAAAATCCTTCACTGAACGTGTTTCATGTAGATGTGAGCGGGCGGGCAATTTGAAATGCACAAATAAGTTAATTGATATTCTGAAAGCTGTAGAAGTTGAATATAGAGTGCTATGTGTGGGAGTTGAAGAGAGAGAGAGAGAGAGAGATTTGATACAAGAGAGGAAAAGGGTGTAGATGTATAGTCCAAGCAAAGAAGACATTCCGGCAAGATGGAAAAACGACTCCAGCTCAATCAATATTGTTTCAAAAATTATAACTCTGGTCTTAAATTGTAGATCAGAATGTTTCCTACAATTTGAGACCGAACTTTCAATTTTTGAAACAATATTGACCGAGCTGGAGTCGTTTTTCCATCTTGCCAGACTGTCTTCTTTGCTTGGACAGGCTATGCAGATGGATTGATAGTGTTGGTACTTAGTGAAAGAAGTAAGACTGAATAGATTCACGGACACGATCTGTAGTCGGTCCAAGCAAAGAAGACATTCTGACAAGATGGGAAAACGATTACAGCTCGGTTAATATTGGTTCAAAAATTACAAATTTTGTCTGAAATTGTAGGAAACATTCTAATCTACAATTTAACACCAAATTTAATTTTTTAAAACCAATATTGACCGAGTAAGGGTCATTTTCTCATCTTGTCAGAATGTCTTCCTCGCTTGGACAAACTGTATATAGTTTTAAGATGTAGTATGCTTGTATAGAGCTTTAGAATGGCCGTTGTAAAACACATTTTGCCACCCCTGTCGGATCACATTTGAATAATATATTGCCCGATCACGTATTCCTTTAAGCCGTTTAATGTTGGCAACACTGGAATTTAAGGCGGCAAATTGAATTGAGACGAGAATCGAATTCTATTTGAAGAGATTGACTGAAATAGAGATAGGATTTAAACATTCAGGGAGTGGTTGCATACAAACTCATTGAGAAATACGCGCGGCTTGGCAGGATTTTAACTTAGGTGTTGGGTTTGCATTTCATTAAAGATTTCCATTCATGTTGTGTTGTAAATTTTTTGTTTTAAATTGAGCTGTTAGATTGCTCTACTATGTTCCTGAATTGGATTATTTGTGAATTATTTGAGGAATTTAACTCAGGTGTTAGGTTTGCATTTCATTCATTCATGTTGTGTTGTACATTATTTGTTTGAAATTTAGCTGTTAGATTGCACTGGCGGCTCGAACCCACGAAACAGGTGAAGTGTTGTACAGTAAAAGATAAGGGCACTTCACCTGTTTCGTGGGCACGAGCCGCCAGTGTTAGATTGCTCTACTATGCTTCCAAATTGGATTGTTTGAGAAATGAAGCTTTTACATAGTAACTACTTCAGAGAACGAATAATCCATTATAGTCTCCATATAGTAGTCTGACCAAGCAGAGAAGACATTTTGGTGAGATGGAAAAATGACTGCAGCTCAGTCAATATTGTTTCGAAAAATATAAATTTGATCTCAAAATGTAGATCAGAATGTTTTAAACAATTTAAAACCAAATTTATAATTTTTTAACTAATATTGACTGAGCTGGAATCATTTTTTCATCTTGCCAGAATGTCTTCTTTGCTTGGACAGACTATTGTCTGCTATAGAATTATTCGAATTTAGATTATTCAATCACTAAACCATTGATTGAAAGGCTTACTTGTAGTTAATGAAAACATCTTGCTTCGTATGTTTAGCCTAAATAATCACTACAGAGGAACTCCAGTTTCTATTATTGATAGCCTATTTATAACTAAATGAAGACTTCTTATGAATTCAGACCACATTAGAACTATAGAGAAATAACAGTTCATCTATGATATAAATATGACGATACAGTACGTAATCTTTTACAACCTCCAATGCATTTGACACAAAGAAGGTTCATTAAATGAAAACCACAATAGCATTTTTTCGTCATTTGTGTTTTTGTAGATCAAGATACAGTATAAATGATTCGCATTTGAAAATGACTATTAATAGTTGAAACATGTTATGCATGAATAAAAATAAGTGAAAAGGGTACTGAGATTAACATTTAATACAAAAAACAGTAATAAGGTAGCCCTAAGATAAAGGAAACAATATACATAATTATGGTTTAAGTTTTAACAGTGACGTCCACTCTATTAATATCACCTATAATACTTGATAAGTCTAACACTAACCATCAAAATCGTTTATTTATCCATTAACAATAAAACAGTTGTGGAAATCAAAAATCTAGTTACATAAGAATAATAATACAAGTAAAAAATTATTAATACCGTGAAAATAAGGAAGGTCTCTGCAAGGTTAAGAAACCTATGCGCAGAGGCCGAGTGTTCAAAAATTTATATTCAGTGGAAATAATGGATTGAAAAAGATGAAATGAACTGCTTCAGTGAAAATGAAATAATTACAAAACTGAAAATCATAGAATCTGATAGAAATTAACACATCTGAATTGAAAACCGTTTCAAATAAGAATCCCTCCCAAGAAAATTCTTGGACATCTTTACGAGCATATTATTCCAAGATTGACTGAGAAGACAAGATATTGTCAAACCATGGATTTATTAAAAATCGAGATACCGGTTTCTGTTGCAACACCATTATATTATCAATCTCTGGTAAACTGAAACTTGAAGCAAATAGCAGCAGTATTATCCCAAGAGTCCAAACTCCATACAAAACTCCATATAAAACTCCATACAACACTGTGAAGCAGATGTTCTCTCCCACAACCAACTGTGTAGAAACTTGATGAAGCATTTCCGATCGTAATTACTTGTGAAATAAATTAGCCTCAAAAACCTTCAAGTTTACAGCGTCTGGTGGAAAGTATCCAAATAGGATCATTGATCTCTTCACGACCGATGTAACATACTCAACCATGTGTATAGTCTAGTCAAGCAAAGAAGACATTCTGGCAAGATGGGAAAATGACTCTAGCTCGGTCAATATCAGTTCCAACTTTGAAAACTTGGTCTAAAATTGTAGAAAACTTTCTGTTATTCAAGATGGAACAAGATTTGATACAAGATTTGAAACAATTTGAAACAAGATGGAACAAGATTTGAAACAATTTGAAACTTGAATTTGGCAAGATGGGAAAATGACTCCAGCTCGGTCAAAATTGCTTAAAAAATGAATGAATTTGATCTCAAATTGTAGGAAACACTCTGCTCTACAATTTGAGTACCAATATGTAATTTTTGAACCAATATTGACCGAGTTTGAGTCATTTTCTCATCTTGCCAGAATGTCTTCTTAGCGGGAACAGACTATACTGTTCTGAAGTACCGTCTAAATTGTTGGATTTATTAGTGTAGTGAAAGACTCAAACTTACGATTCTATTACATTCTCAAGTTCAGTACTACAAGCATGTATATTTAGTGTTAGTAGTGTATATAATATAGTGTTAATGTTACATATTCATTGTACATAAGTTATTTCGGGATCCCCAACTTGAACCAACTTATCGCAAAGTGAAGTGAATTACTGGATTGGCTGAAAGTTAAACAGGAAGACAGTAGTTTGAAAACTACTTTCGAATGTCAGAAAACTACATGAAAAGTCCATTCGCCTAGTGTTTTATCTGGGGTTCCAATTTATGAAAACACTATCAATTCTTAGTCGACCGTGAAATTGTTTATTGTGGAGTGATTTACTAAACTGAGTGTTGTTAAAAATTGGTGTGATTATTTTTTCGACCACTTCCACTGATGGATTGTGTTGAGAAAGTTTATTTGAGTTAAGATGGAGTATAAATTATAAAGTTTAGAATTTAGAATATTTGGAGTGTATTTAGTCACTGTCAGCTGAATTTTTTCTGCAAGCTGACTCGCACGTGTCACTAGAAGCTTGTGCCAAAATATTGTCATAATTTTTGTTTCATTATCAGTTCCTCTTTTTCCGTTAGTTTTTCCCAAACTATATCACATTTCTATAAATCTTGTTCTTCAGCATTCCTTATTTTATCTTTTCTGTGAATTGTTCAATTGCGTTATTTCTTAGTTCAATTATTATTCGTCTTTCAAATTGAATGAGTGATATCTTTACTACTCAAATGACTACTTACTACTTTACTACTTAGTACTTTACTACTTAGTACTTTACTTTACTACTTAGTGATACATTGTTACTCAAATGACATTCCATTGTCATGTCATATTGGATAGAAATTATTTTCGTGTTTAATAGATGTCATCTCTCAAACTGTGATCTGAAAAATCAGTAGTGGTATTGTCGACACCATTAAATGAAAAAAGGATAGTTGGAAGCTTTCACAGATCTAATAAAATGCGACGATCATATTTTTTATCATATATAATTTATAATTCAATAAACTTTTCATGTTTCAGACAAGAAAAATGATAATTGGATTTAGTAAAATGTAAAATGTAAGTGATAATTTTTCCACATTCACGATCTACTTGTACAGAAGTGGTAAAAATAAATTTGAAATAAGCAACGAAGCTAAATTACTAGTCATTCTTTATAACAAGAATCATAATAATAGTATTTTATAGTTAAAAAGATACACATATCTCGAATTCATCTTTAGGCTTTCAAATTCATCTCAAGGCTAAAATCCATCTCTAGGCTTTCAAAATAATCTTCAGGCTTTCAAATACATCTATAGACTTTCAAATCTATCTTTTTATTTTCGAATCTATCTTTTATTTTCGAATCCATCTTTATAGTCTTTTAGATCCATCTTCAAGCTTACGAATCCATTTTTAGACTTTTAAATACATCTTCAGGCTTTCCAATACATCTTCATTCTTTCAAATACATATCTAGGTTTTCAAATCCATCTTTAGGCTTTCAAATCCATCTTTAGGCTTTCAAATCCATCTCTAGGCTTTCAAATACATCTCTAGGCTTTCAAATACATCTTCTAGGCTTTCAAATCCATCTTTAGGCTTTCAAATCCATCTTAAGGTCTTCAAATCCATCTCCAGGCTTTCAAATACATCTCTAGGCTTTCAAATCCATCTCTAGGCTTTCAAATACATCTCTAGGCTTTCAAATCCATCTTAAGGCTTTTGTTTCCATCTTCAGGCTTTCGAATTCATCTTTATACTCTCAAATCAATGTTTCCTTTATCTTATGGCTACTTTATTACTGTTTCTCATTTTTAATGTTAATCACAGTACCCTGATTAACATTTCAAATCCATCTCTAAGCTTCCATATCCATCTTAAGACCTTCAAATACATCTCTAGGCTTTCGAATACATCTTTAGGTTTCCTCCACAATGGACGTATTTTTATCATTTCAAATACGATACGAATAGAGTAGTAGCCAGCTTTGACACTGAACCAATTTCAGACGAGATAAATGTGAACCAATTTAGTGCAGTTCAGTTGAGAGACTTCATTCGCTCCATGACGGCTGGCTCAGTCAGTCCAGCGCATTAAAAATAGTCGAACAGCAGTTGCCGCGCCGAAAATAGCACACTGGTAAAATTGGCACTAGTCTGTGTATGGCACGAGTCAACTAATACAAGCAAACGCCTTGCATTCTCATCTCAGACTGTCCAAGCAAAGAAGACATTCTGGCAAGATGGGAAGATGACTCCAGCTCGCCCAATATTGGTTCAAAAATTATAAGTTTGGTCTCAAAGTGTAGAAAACATTCTGATCTACAACTTGAGACCGAATTTATGATTTTTGAATCAATATTAACCGAGCTGGAGTAATTTTCCCATTTTGCCAGAATGTCTTCTTTGCTTGGACAGACTATACAGACTGTGAGTGCTGCAGAAGCTGAAAAAGTTTGTCTGGTTTTTAGTCGACTCATTTTTACATAAAAACATGATGAGTATGTAATCGAACATAGTATATTCGTATACTTAGTATACTTAGTAATTCGAAAATTAGTATATTCGTGTTCATAGCATATAAACATAGTGTATTTGAACACGATTACTATAGAAGTAAAAGTAATATTATTAATATAGCCTAGTACTATAATACAGTTTAGTAGAAGTAAGACGGTTTCGTATGTACCTTTTTTGAGTTGTCATTTATGTATATCTAGATTACGTTTCTATGCCAAGAGAGACAATAAAATGCTGCTTTAAATCAGCTATTAGTAGGTTACATCACGTGAGCTCAAGACTGACGAAACCACCTACATTTTTGGTGTGTTGAGAGTAGGGAGAGAAAGAGAGTGGTTACATAACATGTGAACCCTTCTTCCATGAACCTCTCAATTTATATCTATATCTTTCAATTGAAGAATGTTTCTCAAAGAGCTCAGCAGATTCTTCTGCTGCTTCGATTAAAACTTCATTTGTAATTAATGCATCAATAATGAAAATCTAAGCTTAGGTTGAGTGGTTGAAAGGACTTCCTAGTGCTAACTCCGACCAATAAATAATATTTCCATTTCATTTCATGTTTATTTTCGAAGTTGACGCAAAACTTAAGATCACTAGACTTATCAAGAGAAAACTAAATCAAGAAGATAAACGCCGAGCCAAACAAAAGAGAGAACTAATCAAGACTAAAGCGTGGTACATGAAAATTTGATAATGCAATTTATTACTCAATTTCGATAGAAATTAAAATCATCGATTTGTCATTTCTGGGCAAAAGCTATCAAAATCTCAGTGATTCATGAGTCTGGCTGTCGAATATTCCATAAATAAAATTCAGATGATTCCAACCATTGTTTCTCTGATTTAGCTGCACTAATTTGGCTCTTATCAAACTCTATATTCGAAACAGATTTTATAGCATTACATCAACATCTTCTAGCATAGCAAGCATTTTCGATACCAATATAAAAATAATAATAATTGTTTGACTTGGAACAAAAAAAATTATAAACAGATTCAATCATATATTATTGTCACCAATATTTTCTCAATTGATATCGATATCAATGGTCGGCTCTTATCAAGCTCAAAGGTTTAAACCATATTTAATAGCCCAACATCAACATATTCTGTATTGTTATCAATACCGATATGTTGATAGTTCGACTCTTCTGACTTCTTGACTCTATTATTCATCAAAATATGTTGATAAAAGACGTTTTGTTGGACATTAATTTGGGTTTTCAACCAATAAGTGCATCAATTTCTATCAAATGAATACAGGCGAACATAAATCGATCTAATTATATCATACTTTAACGTACTAAAAACGGTATAGACATTAGTTCAAAATTGGAAAGGCATGGAAGGTGAGTGAATGTGTGTGCAATTATTTTCCTTTTTCCCCATACAATATTTTATTACAATTTTTTTCTTTCTCTAGTTCTTCCAATCAACTGAATAATAAAAAACTTAAGTAAACACTCCTACTTGCATACGATAAGCATCGTTTGCTTACAGCAAGTAGTATATTATTCTGATTCATCAATTTTTTGCGGATATTTAATACATTATATGATAGATATACGAGTAGAATACCATAACTAGCTTATTCATCCATTTATTTTCACAGTATGCTTTGATATTTTTTTCTTCTATTGAAATTGTGTAATGTGTTCATAATTCTGTTCATGTATTGTTTATGAATCGGAATAAAGAAATTTGAATTTGAATTTGAAGTAGTTTAGGACATAGCTTTTAAACCAATAACAGCATGGTTTTCTGTCATATGAATGGATAAATGGATCGACCCGATTATATCAAACTTTGACGTGATGAAAACTGTACAGATATTTCAATTATAGATTTCTATTTGTCTTCTATTTGATTTCTATTTATGCTGCTGGAGCATTGCCCTTTGTTGTTTAGTAGAACAAAGAAGAAAAATTAAAATAAAGCATATTCAAACACATCACATTACATCTGTCTGATTTATATGGATATCAATCAGAGAAAATAGAATAGAAAAGATATAATATCAATAGTCGAAGTATTTCGATCCTGTCGGAACCAAAGATTCGAAACGACAATACAAACATCTTTTTTTTCTAGAAAAGAAAAAATATAGAAAAACATAAGTGTGACATACAGAACCTTGACAAAATAGGCTTGAATCTCGAGAAAAACTTTCACTTGTATCAGAGTCAAGACAAGTAGCTTATTCCGCTTTTAAAATCGGGGTGAAGTTGACTCAGGCTGAGAAGACACGCCAGTACAATACATTTTACACTGTAACGGAGTATCTTCTCAACGTGCGCGTACTATGTATGGACGCTGTAGCGGAGAAGACACGCCATCACAGTAGTTTTTACATTGTAATGGAGGTCTTCTCTGTGACAGTCATCAACAGTCATTTAATTCGAATCACGTACCTCTATTATTCTGTCGATCAAAGAAGTGGGTTATATACATTATTGGGATTGTATAATATGAGAAAAAGAAGCGTAATCCGATATGGTAGAGTTATTACAAAATTCCTTGTTTCAGTTCAAAGACACTTGGTGTTGGTATTTTTTTATTGTGTAATAAAAAGCAGCTCAGGTTGTAATTGATGTTCCATCAAAGTGAATGAAAGGAGTTCTCATTTCTATAGTCTGTCCAAGCAGAGAAGACATTCTGGCAAGATGGAAGAATGACTCCAGCTCAGTCAATATAGATTCAAAAATGAGAAATTTTATATAAAATTGTAGGAAACATTCTGATCCTCAATTTGAGACTAAGTTTTTTAATTTTGAACCAATATTGACTGAGCTGGAGTCATTTTTCCATCTTGCCTGAAAGTCTTCTTTGCTTGAAAAGACTATACTATCATAGTGAATTTCGTATACTGGGTTGAAATAATAAATCGATATCAAAGTAATGCAGAAAGTAGCCTTTCACTATTGAAAAGATATCAAATTGATAATTTTTGAACCAATATTGACCGAGCTTGAGTCATTCTCCCATCTTGCCAGAGGGTCTTCTTTGCTTGGACAGACTATATGCTACTTTTCATCGGGATAGTGTCGTATCGTACTTTGTATCAAGTTATAATGAATGAGGTAAAATTCTTATTCATTCTAACTCAACTTGAAAGCTTTTAAAACGTCTCATTCCAATTTCAATCCAAAAACAATATACAGTGTACAAGCATAAGTATTCAACGGGTATTTCTTGTATTTTACTCTCTCATAACATCTTTTTCCAATACGAAAAACCAGATATTTCCATCCCAAACATTTCGTCCACAACTAGTATGACACAACGATGATGGATAGCCAAAGATGATAAAAAAGTGCTAGACATATAATAATTTATACCGTCCAAGTTGAAGCTAGGATCTGGGCTGAATGCCAGGCAGCGTTTTCGCTACACCACTTAACTGTATCACACATCTTTTTTTATCTGGATTTTTTCTAGTTTCTTTCCTTTTTCTCTGTTTGTATCCGACTCAGATTTGTATTCAACAACTAGGAGTGACACACTCGCTTCTTTTGACAAGGTCAGAATAGCGCTAAGAGAAGTGGGTTTTGAGATTTGCCATGTATCACAATCCGTATGCACTTAAGGCTAAACAGTGCGAGAAAAGTTGTGGTTCCATCCGACAGATAGTAGCAATGTCGGGGCTGAATTATAAATTAATCCTGGTCAAAATTTATTAATTTTTCATCTGTTTTATTATTTTTACTCGGCTCCAGTTTTTCCCTAACATCATTCTTTAGTTCCAGTCATCTTTTCTTTATAACTTGCCCAACTTCAATTTATTCTTCTATCTTTTTCCATTTTCTATATCTATAACAAAATTAGTTTTCTTAGTGATCCACCTTCTATCCAACTTTTTCTACTGGAAATTCTTCATCACGCATATCGTTGAATCGTATATTTTCCACAAAATTAAAATTCACAATTAGGGCTACTTCAAAAATGAGTACAGTATATAAATAAAACATTTGAAAGGGTACTTGGGTTTTTATTTATTTTTTATTAATAAACCACAAAGTATTTGAAGCTCCTGGTAGCCTGATTGTCTCGGCTTTATGATTCACGCGGTGTGACAATCAGTTAATTTTTGACAGTAGCACACTCTAGCGCCCAAAGTTAGAAGCTCAGCTTTTAACAATGAATACATAATCTATTCAGCTATTCTAGTTAGTATTTAAGAACAATTGTGTAATTAATTCGGCTGAATATATCTTATGAAACAATATTTTCAAGATACCTTGTAAATTTATTAATTATGTGTATTATAACTAACCTAGTGGATTTTTCCCACCTTGAGGAAATGTCGTGTTTTTTATTTCACCTCAACATTCTTCAACAATAATTTTTATTCCTCGTTACGCCTATTTTTTCTTTTTTTCACCTGATATTCTCTATGTAACTACATTATTTCATAACTAGTCTTTACATTTTTATTACATCTTTATTTTTTACTTTATTTTATTATTTAATTACTTCTTAATAACTAGTTTATTTCTTTCTACTTCTGTTCAGCCTGTGGAACCTAGTTGAAAGATTCCCGATCTCCGTCATAATTTAAATTCTTATCACAAATAACAGTTTCAAAGCTTTTTTCAATTGAATAAAACTTCAAATCTAACGAAAACTTGTTGTTTCCTCTTCCTTCAATTATTAATACCCAAAATACTCGTATGCCTTGCATACTAATCAGACAAATTAATTAGGCACGTTGGTGTGTATTCTCAAAACATGAAACTTTTCAGACAAAATCGTGCAGATAAATTCAATGGAACATCCGACGCCAAAATTTGACTGCTAACTATTGCAAACCAACAATTAGACAGAAATAAATCCCAGTATGTTTTTTTCAACACGTTTCAGTCAGGTACTCCAATGCAGCCTGTACAAGCAAAGAAGACATTCTGGCAAGATGGAAAAATGACTCCAGCTCCGTAAATATTGGTTCAAAAATTATGTATTTGGTCTCAAATTGTAGATAAGAATATTTACTACAATTTAAGACCAAATTCATGTTTTTTAAACCAATATTGACCGAGCTGGAGTCATTTTCCCATCTTGCCAGAATGTCTTTTTCGCTTCGGCAGACTATACCAGTTCATGATAGAGCGGGTCTATTCGGTATTTTGATTTATTAGAAAAATATTCCAACAAGCCTATTTGCCTTGAATTTGCATTTCCTCTAAAAACTGTTTTGTAGCTGCTAGGAATACAAACGCCTAATTATCGGCGGCGTTCTTCAATTCAATAAGGTTGGAAATAGTGATTCACATGTAAATCAACTTATCAAAGTTTGCTTGGGTGATTCAAACTACAAGCATTTGTATGGAATTATCAGAGCCGCTTTTTTATGGTACGCCCGCATTGTTGATCATAATTCTCAAATACCTGTTGTAAAAATATTTGTTCATAATAATGATTATAATTCATCCTTATTAACGTGATTGGGATGTTCCTACTTATTATTTATTAATTTTGTTTTTTGAATTGAGAATTGCTGATTCAAACGCATAATTTTGGAAGAAGCCAATAGTTTCGGACTTGAATTAAACGAACTGAATGAGCAGAATAGGTTCTTTGGAGCGAGCTATGCGTATTGGATGACCTGTCAAGGTGAACGACTGCTATTGGCTGAAACAAGCTACTCCCACAGAGTGGGCGGAGCATATGACACAATAAAAGCAGTTCGAGAATTATTATTCATATCTACTTTCCTTCCAGGGCTTTTTCCTTAATTTTTGTTGACAAATTCCAGTCTCTTTAATTGAGTCAACTTCAGCTTTATTTGCTCCATTTTATTCAACTTTTAGCCGAATATTCGATTTGATTTTCAAATCAAAATACTTGTAGGTACAGTATTTTCAAATCAAAATACTTGTAGGTACAGTATTTTCAAATCAAAATACTTGTAGGTACAGTATTTTCAAATCAAAATACTTGTAGGTACAGTATTTTCAAATTAAAAATACTTGTAGGTACAGTATTTTCAAATCAAAATGTATTTTCAAATTAAAATACTTGTAGGTACAGTATTTTCAAATCAAAATACTTGTAGGTACAGTATTTTCAAATTAAAATACTTGTAGGTACAGTATTTTCAAATCAAAATACTTGTAGGTACAGTATTTTCAAATCAAAATACTTGTAGGTACAGTATTTTCAAATCAAAATACTTGTAGGTACAGTATTTTCAAATCAAAATACTTGTAGGTACAGTATTTTCAAATCAAAATACTTGTAGGTACAGTATTTTCAAATCAAAATACTTGTAGGTACAGTATTTTCAAATCAAAATACTTGTAGGTACAGTATTTTCAAATCAAAATACTTGTAGGTACAGTATTTTCAAATCAAAATACTTGTAGGTACAGTATTTTCAAATCAAAATACTTGTAGGTACAGTATTTTCAAATCAAAATACTTGTAGGTACAGTATTTTCAAATCAAAATACTTGTAGGTACAGTATTTTCAAATCAAAATACTTGTAGGTACAGTATTTTCAAATCAAAATACTTGTAGGTAACTATTAGACTATTACTTCCATTTCCAAGTTCAAATCTGAATAATAAAGTTGATAAATAAGCATTCTATTAATTTGTTCACATTATTCGAGAGCAAAATGAACCAGCATTGCCAAATTCGCCGTTCGTTGACTTTGTTGGGATTTATAGAAATTGAAAATAATATAATGAAATCATCTTTAACACATCACAAAAGAGTGTAGCGTTATTGTATGTATTAAAATAATTTTTCCACATTTTAGTTCAACATATTGACAAGTTAAGTATGAATCATTAGTGAATGAACTGGATACCGATATAGCCATCAACTAGAAGTTATGTGGTATCGTCTGTCTCTTGTACGTGATGTAACCTACTAACAGCTGATTGTCTCTCTTGATTTCAAAAAAATTATCTACTCGTAGCTAAATTACAATTCTAATTGACAACATCAGCTGTCGGAGCGCACAAGTAGCAGACGAGACTGCATAATTTTTTGGCATCAACTATACTAGGGCAATTAAATAATTATATCAATCAATTGATACTTATAAGAATGCACAAATCTCAACATATAATTACCTGAAACTGTTGATTAGCTACTTTCTCAATGAATGGCCAGAATTTCTCAACACAAGGTGGGAAGTCAACTATATAGTTGAACTTCTAACTGGTTACAGTCCTACCTACTATAAGATTGAAGTCAACTATAGTTAAAATGTCAACTGATTAGAGCTTTCAACTAGTTATAGTCTCGCCTACTACAGTCTGTCCAAGCAAAGAAGACATTCTGGCAAGATGGGGAAGTGACACCAGGATGGTCAATTTTGGTTCAACAATTATGAATTTGGTCTCAAATGTAAAGCAGAATATCTCCCACGATTGATACCAAATTTATGATGGTTGAACAAATATTGACCGAGCTGGAGTTATTTCCCCATCTTGCCAGATGGTCTTCTTTGCTTGGACATACTAAACCTAAAATAATTTCTGCAAGCTGCTTTTTGGCGGGTTCAAGGTCGAATATTATTGGCTATATTACATACTTGATGTAACTTCCGACTCGTCCTAACTTTTATTAACACATATATGATAGGGGATAATATAATTGTATGTAAATTCGGAAGTTACATCATATATAGTGTAGGCTATTGGCACGGCGAATACCATCCCATGTGGGTAACTGCGACAATTAACGGTTATGTAACTGGAATTTATAGTCTGTCCAAGCAAAGAGGCCTCTGGCAAGATGGGAGAATGACTCCAGCTCGGTCAATTTTGGTTCGAAAATTATCAATTTGGTCTCAAATTGTAGGAAACAATCTAATCTACAATTTGAGACCAAATCAAAAATTTTTGAACCAATATTGACCGAGCTGGAGTCATTTACTCATCTAACCAGAGGGTCTTCTTTGCTTGGACATACTATACCTGTGAAGGCGTTCTCATGCTTCAAAGGTACAAACTGTACAAGCAAAGAAGACATTTTGGCGAGATGGAAAAATGAGTCCAGCTCGATCAATATTTATTCAACCATTATAAATTTGGTTTAAAATTGTAGAGCAGAATGTTTTCTACAATTTCAGATCAAATTAATGATATTTGAACCAATATCAACCGAGCTGGAGTCAAACTCCCATTTTGTCAGAATATCTTCATTGCTTGCACAGACTAGAAATGCTCTAGTTGCCCTGACTTACCTTATAAATAATATGTTATTATACCTCATGCTCGATTAGCATAGCTGGCAAACGATACATGATGGGACAATATAGATCAACGACCACATAGGCTACTCTACTATAGATGAATCGCAGGAGAAGACATTTTGCTAA
Organism: Sogatella furcifera; assembly: GCA_017141385.1. NCBI lineage: Eukaryota > Metazoa > Arthropoda > Insecta > Hemiptera > Delphacidae > Sogatella > Sogatella furcifera. The sequence continues at coordinate 35,298,306 of CM029551.1, forward strand.
GATGGAGGAATACCTATTCCTTTGTACGAATCCTGTATGAAATCTGTCTGCAAATAGAGCATAAAAAGAATACAGTACTTTAAATAAGTAGCATTTGGCTTCATCTAGCTTTAGTTTTATGCCTGGTTCATTACGTTTTTAAATCAGAACCTAGTCTGTCCAAGCAAAGAAGACCCTCTGGCAAGATGAGAAAATGACTCCAGCTCGATCAATATTGGTTCAAAAATTATCGATTTGTTCCCAAATTGTAAACCATAATATTTCCTACTAATGAAACCAAATCAACAATTTTCGAACCAATATTGACCGAGCTGGAGTCATTTTCTCATCTTGCCAGAGGGTCTTCTTTGCTTGGACAGACTATACCTCAAGTAGCCTCAGGTAAGAGTCAGGTCGAGCAAAGAAGACCTTCTTGGGGAAATTACACCAGTAATGTCAATATTGTTTCAAAAATCATGAATAAGGTCTCATATTTCAGAGAAGGATGTTTTCAGCAATGTAATACTGAATTTATAATTTTTGATTCAATATTGACCGAGCTGAAGTCATTTCTCCAGCGTGCCAGAATGTCTTCTTTGCTTGGACAGACTATACCTCAAGTAGCCTCAGTTAAGAGTCAGGTCGAGCAAAGAAGACCTTCTGGCAAGATGGGAGAATGACTCAAGCTTGGTCAATATTGGTTCAAAAATTATCAATTCGATCTCAAATTGTAGGAAACAATTTGATCTACAATTGATATCAAATTTATGGATTTTGAATCAATATTGACCGAGCTGGAGTAATTTCCCCATCGTGCCAGAATGTCTTCTCTGCTCGACTAGACTATTATAGTTATTAAGATAACCAGGGACGGCTACGTACTCATAACCCCACACCCAAGAAAAGCATCAGTAACATAGTGTGTCCAAGCAAAGAAGATCCTCTGGCAAGATGAAAATATGACGCCAGCTCAGTCAATATCAGTTCAAATATTATAAATCAGGTCTCAAATTGTAGAAAAAATTTTGCTCTACAATTTGAGTATAGACTCATAACATTTGAACCAATATTGACCGAGCTGGAGTCATTTTTCCATCTTGCCAGAATGTCTTCTTTGCTTGGACAGACTATAGTTCCCTAGATGGTTGTTGGAACGATGACCAAGTTCGATGTTCTTGGAAACGTTTTGTGATTTTTTTCAATTTTTCCACTCGTTACTCCTCACAAAAGTGGTCATTGACTTACTTGAATGGTTCAGTTCTTCACTATATACTCTGAGCTCTACTTATTACTTTTAGAGAGAGAAATTTTGAGTTGAGAGTATCATCTGGTGTTAAGAAAAGAGAGGATGTGATGGGTTGATGAGATAAAAAAAAACAATTCAGTAAATTCAGTAAAGCCATTCAGTAACTTGCATACCTGTTGCTTCTCTACGTTTTCTTTCGATTTGCAAGGTCTAGTCACATTTGGCTAAAATCATTGATTGCTGATGAGATATAGTCTGTCCAAGCAGAGAAGACCCTCTGGCAAGATGAGAAAATGACTCCAGCTCGGTCAATATTGGTTCAAAAAATAATAATTTGGTCCAAATTGTAGATCAGAATGTTTCCTACGATTGAGACCAAATTAATAATAATTTTTGAACCAATATTCACCGAGCTGAAGTCATTTACTCATCTTGCCAGAGGGTCTTCTTCGCTTGGACAGACAATAGTAGCCATACCAGGTGATTAATCGATGAAAAATACTTAATATTGAGCTTATCGCATGAAAAAATCAGCTGGTATCTTAGTCTGTCCAAGCAAAGAAAATCCTCTAGCAGGATGATAAAATGACTCCAGCTCGGTCAACATTAGTTCAAATATTATAAATTAGGTCTCAAATTGTGGAAAACATTCTTCTCTACAATTTGAGACTAAATACATTATATTTGAACCAATATTGACCAAGCTGGAGTAATTTTCTCATCTTGTCAGAGGGTCTTCTTCGCTTGGACAGACTATAGCAGCTACTATAGTGTCTTGTTAGCAGATAATTATGGATTCAGGCAAATGTGACTAACTACACCTTATAATTTTCCATAAGGATGAATTCCATACATTGATCTTCAATTCTAATTTCAAATGGAAAAGTGCTCTAAGGGTAGTTGGTAGGGAGGGTAGTTAGTAAATCTATAGAACATACACACCATCCACAGTAATACATTGTATGAATGGTATGACGTGATACTGTTTTTTGAGGTTATGTCGTCCATATTTAAGAATTTCAAGATGGCGGCTGAACACATACCCTCATACGATGTATTACTGTGGATGGTGTGTACGTTCTATAGATTTGCCAACTCCCCTCCACCCACCACGCTCTACCCACCGGCAGTGCGGTCTCAGCCTTCTAAAAGCTAGTGTCACTCATATATGAAGCTGCAGTGACATAAATAGTTTATGTCATTGTTCAAAGACAAAATCCTATTTAATGAGCCCTCAAAATGCATAAGATAAGTAGAATTAATGTTTCCGTTGCCTTTTCCCGAAAAAGGAGAAAAAAGTTCAAAGTGCACTAAAGATAATCATTTTAGAAAAGATACGGCTCATTAACTAACGTATTAACTATCAACGCTAATAAATTATTGAAAGATAGCTAGTATCAAACTAAAGATTACAATAATTTCGTTCTACAAATGAGCAGACGCTTACATAGTTGAATAACAATTAGAAAACGAAAAAAGGAAGATTAAAATGTATAAAATGGGAGGGAACGATTGACAGAAACTCCCATTGTCAACCAAAATTTGTTACGGAAATTACTACAAGAAAGATAAATACGTTTATGATTAACAAAGGTCACAAACTTGCTTCCCATTGACAATGTTGTAAAGAAGCAATGTCATTCAACTCATTAAAAATTCTGTGTTTTTAATTGTGTGACGTATGATGTTGTTTTGATACAAGACACTGACCCAAATAGATACATGTATCATAGTACTTGATACAGTCCAAATCCACTGTATAGAGTCCAGTACTGAATCTCAAAAAATAAAAAATGGCTGTTGTCTATTATTCATCCTTAGCTCTGTGAAGATAGTCTGGAAGTGGTCTTCGGCTTAGATGAAGTCACCTCACGGTTTTTGAATGAATTTTATGATCCCGAAGACAGCTCAGCGACTATCCTGATAGAGCTGAGAATTAAAGAACAACGAACTAGAGCAAATCACTGGCGGCTCGTGCCCACGAAACAGGTGAAGTGCGCTACAGTAAAAGATATGGGCACTTCACCTTTTTCGTAGGCACGAGTCGCCAGTAGAGCAAATTGGAATGAGCTATGTATCTTACAAACTGCAAATTAGATAACTTCATATGTAATAATATTTATATCATTATTATTTGATAATAAGTGAGCGAAATTAATTTCAATCAATCAAACCACTAATTGAAATTGTCATCCTCTCAATACATTCCACCAATGAAGATCTAAGTATGGAGAGGTCTATTATTGTATGATTCCACTTAACTCAATTCATTTTCACGCAATATCCGAATATATTATGAGAGCCTTCCAAATTAAGTCCAGGATCCTATCACCTATAAGCTCTAAATAAACTCTAGACTAAAAGTTTCTGATTGTGCAATATTCATTCACTGTTGATGTTAATCATCAAACACTCAAAAAGCTCAAATCAACAAAAAAGTAAAAAGATCAGTCAAAATTTAGATTTCAGTCCCAAAATAGGCCTTGTATAGTCTGTCCAAGCAAAGAAGACATTCTGGCAAGATGGAGACTCACTCCAGCTCTGTCAATATTAGTTCCAAAATTATAAATTTGATTCAAAATTGTAGAACAGGAAGTCTCCTACAATATGAGGCAAAATTTATAATTTTTCAACCAATATTGAGCGAGCTTGAGTCATTTTCTCATTTTGCCAGAATGTCTTCTTTGCTTGGACAGTCTACACGTAGAAGGGAACCCAATTTGAGAAGTTTATAAGACCTACATTTTAAACTCTTATGTATGATCAGCTCATCTCTTATATATCACATGACTGTATAATCTTCTTGAGAATACGTTTTTTAGAGAAAATACATCATATACCTGATGTATATAAAATATATATATATGTATGTATACCAAAATATATAATATCTGTATACCTGTATATGTGCTTAAATAGGCTTCTTGCACATGTAGCCTTTCGATGTAGTAAGCTATATATATAATGTTATCTTCGAGAATAGGTTCTTTAGGGAAAATACATCATATCTGTATACCTGTATATTATCTGCTTATACTTGAACTGATTATATTATATCTCTTTCGACGTAGTAAGCAATAGATATATTATCTTCTCTACAGGGAAGAAGTGGGAAAAATATCTGCACAATGTCAGTAACACTCAGTATATAAATCGGAGGGGATCACTCTACTCCAAAACACAGAAATTTTCCACTTCTGGCTAAGAACGACCTATTTTGAGCCGAACGTTTTAAAACCAATCAAACCAAGATAGCAAGAAGTTCGAAACTATAACCAATGCCAGTTGGGAGTTCGAGTTTACACGGATAATTGTCTGGTAAAGTCTGGCCAAGCAGAGAAGACATTCTGGCAAGATGAGGAAATGACTTCAGCTCGGTTAATATTGGTTCAAAGATTATAAATTTGGTATTAAAATGTAGATCAGAATGTTTTCTTCAATTTGAGGACAAATTTATCATTTTTGAACAAATATTGATCGAGCTGGAGTCATTTTCCCATCTTGCCAGAATGTCTTCTTTGCTTGGACAGACTATAACCAGCGTGAAAAAAGCTAATTAAAGTCGAAAATGTGTGTTAGTGGACTAAGGTTGGTTACTTGAAGCCCAGTATGCCAAACAATTTCAAAAGTATGGGGAAAAGTTGATTCAATTGTATTCCAAGTTCGAATGAATAGAAACCATAGCTGGCACCACAAATTTAGGCAGTTTCGTCTGTTTCTTGTGACTTCATCCCTTTATTAATGACGTGGCGAAGTTTGGGCAATAATGTTCATTCATCCTTTGCTTAAAATACTTGGAAACCAAGTCGCAATTGTAAAGAAAGAATAAAGAATTCTTACACTTGACCACTTGTGCGCTCCAACAGCCATTGCTGTCAACTGGAGTTGTAATTCAGCTATGCTTGGATGATGTCTTTGAAATCAAAACTGACAATAGATGATTTACATCAGCTGTTAGTAGGTTACATCACGTACAAGAGATCTTTCTTCCAAACAATTTGAGAAAAGTATTCTCAATTTATTTCACTTTTCAAACACTTTTCCAATAAAATTAGAAATCTCAGTCATAAAAAAGAACATAATCCAACAACTTGGGAAAGATTCAAATTAGGTCTCTTGAATGTGTTGTCTAGAATAATATTGGAAGCAGATAGATATAAAAAGGAGAATTTAAGACACTTGATAGAAAAAAACTATATTTTCATGGAGTTAGTTCAATAATTTTAGTTTTAGATACAGTGAGAACAGATGAGACAAAAAGAGAAAAATACAGAGAGAGAGAGTGAGAGAGTGAGAGTGTGTGTGTGAGAGAGAGAGTGAGAGTGTGTGTGAGAGAGAGAGAGAGAGAGTGAGAGTGTGTGAGAGAGAGAGGAGAGAGAGTGAAAGAGAGGGTGACTGAGTGAGAGAGAAATAGTGAGATAGAGAGAGAGAAAATTAATGTCACTCAGTTGGGATTCCGTCTCTTTATTGCCAGTAATAAATTAGTAAGAAACGACATCCCAAATCGTTTTAGAACAAAAACTTTGGCTCAGATAGACAAAATTGCTAATTCCAATAGTATAATGGCGTCGAAGTAACTTTGCCCTCAACTGCTACGTAGCGTTTTATCCAAATTCAGAATAAAAACCCGATTACAGTGTATCCTTAATGAAATCAAAAATATTTTTTGTAATGAATATTTCAATTCAAATTTATTGAGAATATTTAATTCACACTCCATGAAAAAATCGTCTTTTTCTATCAAGGGTCTCAAATTTTCCTTTTTATAGCTGTCTGCTTCCAATATTATTAGACAACACATTGAAGAGACCTAATTTGAATCTTTCTCAAGTTGTTGTATTATGTTGTTTAATGACTGAGATTTATAATTTTATTGTAAAACCTGTTACAAATAATTCCTAATTATTTGCAAGGTAATCTAATTCTCAATACATCATACCACAAAATAATCCTGTTGTGTTTCTTCTAAATTGGAAGTTGAACATTATCAGCATATTTTTAACACTTATTTCGTTCAATAATAATAATTTATTGATGAGTTATCAGTAATTTCAATTTTTGCCTAGCAATATTTTGGGATTTTCCATTCATAAATGAATCGATATGTTGAGTGGTTCAGTTATTTGTGATAATAATAGTCTGCTGAAATGTTTATTGCCTACTATTTTACCTGTTAAAAGTGCTGAATCGGTGGTCGGGTCTGTAGACTGTGTAGAGTTCAATGAATGAATTTATCAAAAGTGTATTGTTCTCTTCAACTGTTGACTGAAACGCAGTTTCTTGTAGATAAAATATACTGTATAATTTGTGGTATAATATAATAAATTCACTTATTATGATGAATTCGCTTATTATGATGAATTCGCTTATTATGATGAATTCGCTTATTATGATGAATTCGCTTATTAAGATAAATTCAATTAATAAATAACGTACTGGGTATTGTTCTCTCGGTGAGGGTGATCAATCGGTGAACGTGATGATAAGTCACGAACACTGTGGACTGCTCTTGGATGGGTGACCGATATTTGGCCCAGTGCACATTGGCGAGGTGGAACTACCCATAAGGGTCTCCCCACCATTAAAAGCCTTAAGAATATTTATTACTCATAAAATTAACTCAATAAATTCACTTATCAATCATAATAATGAGTTAATAAGTAGTTTGAGTAACTGCAATCTCATTATTGTAGATTGGATCTTAATCATTCAAGATAAGAATGCGTGCGCGATACTTGGATTCTCTGTTGAAATTATATGATAAAAGTAATAATTTAATTAAGAAGTTTGAAGACAGAATTTTATTTGATAGTTTTCTATTATCATTATTCATTTGAATATTGTTCTTAAGTAGAGAATAGATCCATGATGTTCCTCGATCAAATTCCTATATTTCCAGTTCTTCAAATCCTTTATTAACAATAAATATTGTTGATTTAATCTGGAATACACTGTTATCGGTTCTATACTGGAATTCAAATATTGAAACAATTAAATATTCAAACAACAGAATTATTTTGTGGTATGATGTATTGAGAATTAGATTACCTTGCAAATAATTAGGAATTATTTGTAACAGGTTTTACATCTGAAAGTCAGTAGGCCGGCTTGAGTGAACACACATATAGGACCAAAAAGGATTAGAAAAAGAGGGAGAAGAAGAAGAAGAAGAAGAAGAAGGAGAAGAAGAAGAAGAAGAAGAAGAAGAGAATAAACTAGCAGAAGGAGGATAAGAAGCTTAACAGGTAAGGTGAACATAATTCTTTTTGAAAAGTAATCTGTCTTTATGATAATATCTGAATAGGGTTGAAGTGAAATCTGATAGTAGGAAGCTAACCAGCCTAATTTATAGAACAAGGAGAAGAAGAATAAGAAGAAGAAGAGGAAGAAGAAGAAGAAGAAGAAGAAGAAGAAGAAGAAGAAGAAGAAGAAGAAGAAGAAGAAGAAGAAGAAGAAGAAGAAGAAGAAGAAGAAGAAGAAGAAGAAGAAGAAGAAGAAGAAGAAGAAGAAGAAGAAGAAGAAGAAGAAAAAGAAGAAGAAGAAGAAGAAGAAGAGAGAGAAGAGAAGAGGAGGAGAAGGAGGAAGGAGAGAGAGAGAAGGAGAGGAGAAGAAGAAGAAGGATGAGGAGGTGGAGGAGGAGGAGCAGAAGATAGAGTAATGAGGAGGAGAAGAAGAAGATAAGTGAAGAAGGAGGAGGATTATTAGAGGAAGAAGAAGAAGGAGGAGGAGAAGAAGAAGTATGAGGTGGAGGAGGAAGAGGAAGAGGAGGAGGAGGAGGAGGAGGAGGAGGAGGAGGAGGAGGAGGAGGAGGAGGAGGGAGGAGGAGGAGGAGGAGGAGGAGGAGGAGGAGGAGGAGGAGGAGGAAGGAGGAGGAGGAGGAGGAGGAGGAGGAGGAGGAGGAGGAGGAGGAGGAGGAGGGAAGATGAAAAAGGAAGAAGAGAAAAAAGAAGGAGGAAAGAACAAGGAGAAGGAGATGAAAAGGAGGAATAAGCAGATGATGATGGAATGATGGTGAAGAAGAATAAGAAGAAAATAATAAGTGTCTTGTGTCACATGTATCAGATTTTTTCCTCAGTTTTTTTTTACCTCCAGGTATGAAGGAAGGGACCACCAGTAGGTTGCCTGCTTTCCCTTTCAGATTCACATCCTTCACCCAAATCACACCTGTTATAAACTCAAAATTAAAAAAAAAAACATGTTTCTGTTTCCGAGTTCCATTCAAAAGAGGTCTCATAAATTAGGCCACACTATAGGCCTATCTGGAATGTGGGTCGTGATGGTTCTGGAGTCAATATTCACATCTTACATTTTATTTCATCTAAATGTAATAATTACTTTATGTATTCTAATCTTATATTTTTGAAATTAGAATTTTTTCTAATCGAGTTAACTAAGATGAGGCTTGAAAGTATTGCAATTGAAGTTTTTCATTCCATTGAGCTTGATTTGAATTTAATTTATTTGAAGTTTTTAAATTATCATTTGATTTTTAAAAAGAAATAAATTTGACAATTGATATATTTCAAGACAGAGTATTTCCTTTTTATTCGTGGTAATTTCCTTATTTCCATGTTATAATAATATCTCTGGATGTTGGACGACACAGTCAGAGGAGATCCTTGGATGATCCTTCTAAAATTGAAAGCTTGAAAAGTCAGCTTCATAGGCTACAACTTTAACTTAATTTACTAAGCCCGATTTAGCTGTTATCTCAAAAATTGTAAATTATTATCAATTTTTTTCTTTCTATTAAAGCTTCCAATGAACAGTATGTCTCACTCATACTGCATCTATTTCATACCTTTAATACGATGTCTCAATTTTGTTCATAGGTTCTTCATGGTCCTATCTTCATAGTCTGTCCAAGCAAACAAGACCCTCTAACAAGATGGGAAAATGACTCCAGCTCGGTCAATATTGGTTCAAAAATTATCAATTTGGTCTCAAATTGTATATCAAATTGTTTCCTACAATTTGGGATCAAATAAATGATTTTTGAACGAATATTGACCGAGCTGGAGTAATTTTCCCATCTTGCCAGAGGGTCTTCTTTGCTTGGAGAGACTATACCTCATTCTTTAGCGAAACTACAGGGTGTTTCAGGAGGAATGTGCAATACTTCTCAGGCTGATTCCTTACACCAAGTAGACAAAAAAGTTCCATGGGATCAACCCCCAAAAACGCTTTGTTACTGAGATACAATGGCGGAAAATTGAGATTTTTCAAAAAATATTTATTTCTCTAATTTTTTAGAGGCTTTACTGAGGTTCTAAAATAATCAATTCCTATGTAAAATAAGCTGAGGAATTCAATGAAACCAATCTGAAGTCTGTTACTTCAACGGTTATTGAGATAATTGGAAAAATATGCTTAAAAAACGCAATTTTTCAACAATAAGGGTTATAACTGGATAATGAATCATAAATTTGTATTTTTCATTAATGGAAGTTGAAGAGAGTCGGATTCTAAAGAAAAAGTTAAATGGCAGCGATTGTGTAAATCCTACCCAAATCTCAGAAATAGCGATCAAAAATCGCAAAATTCGACAAAACATGGCACAAGTGATAAATTTGTATTTAGTAGCGATTTTGCGATTTTTGATCGCTATTTCTGAGATTTGGGTAAGATTTACACAATCGCTGCCATTCAACTTTTTCTTTAGAATCCGACTCTCTTCAACTTCCATTAATGAAAAATACAAATTTCTTATTCCTTATCCAGTTATAACCCTTATTGTTGAAAAATGGCGTTTTTTAAGCATATTTTCTCAATTATCTCAATAACCGATGAAGTTACAGACTTCAGACTGGTTTCATTGAATTCCTCAGCTAATTTTACATAGGAATTGATTATTTTAGAACCTCAGTAAAGCCTCTAAAAAATTAGAGAAGTAAATATTTTTTGAAAAATCTCAATTTTCCGCCATTGTTATCTCGGTAACAAAGCGTTTTTGGGGGTTGATCCCATGGAACTTTTTTGTCTACTTGGTGTAAGGAATCAGCCTGAGAAGTATTGCACATTCCTCCTGAAACACCCTGTATATGTCTAACTAAATATATTAAATATATTTACTTAAATTTTAAGTAATTATTGTAGAACATGATGTGGAGTAACTGAATAAAGATGAATATGATACATTCACTAGAAATTGCAAGCATTTGAGAGATAGATTATTATTAAATTATTTGTTTTGATCTCTGAATCTCCGAAAAAGTGTTTATAAAAAATCATCACATATCATTCAGAAAAATGTTTCAGCAGTTACTGCTTCGCAGTCCAAAACAAATTGTAAATTTTTTACAGAGCCAATTGTCAAGTGCACCAGCTTTTATAGCCGATATTATATCACTCATAAATTAATGGGACAAGATAATAATACTAACAATGCAACCATAGTCTGTCCAAGCAAAGAAGACATTCTGGCAAGATGGGAAAACGACTCCAGCTCGATCAATATAGGTTCAAAAATTGAAAATTTGGTCTCAAATTGTAGAAGACATTACAATTTGAAATGAAATTAATTATTTTTAAACCAATATCGACCGAGCTGGAGTCATTTTCTCATCTTGCCAGAATGTCTTCTTTGCTTGGACAGACTTCAAGATTAGCCGTTAAAATTATTGTTAAGGTGTTGATCTATAAATGTGTCTCACATATATCTATGTATATGTTGTTGATGTATGCATCAATACCAACTGTACATGTACTTACTATTACTATATATTGATGGATGACTATATACTGGTAATAACCAATTACTATTGATTGAATACCTATATACATCGGGAAGTAGTGAAAGGATATAAGGAAGGAAGAGTGAAGGTTGTAATAAAGTAATAATGCAACGGGAAAGAGAGTGAGACAGAGAATGTGTGTGTGAGATTCATATCCAGATTTAGATTCAATAACTTTTTTCATGTAGATTACATATACAGGGTGTTTCAGGAGGAATGTGCAATACTTCTCAGGCTGATTCCTTACACCAAGTACACAAAAAGCTTCCATGATACGAACCCCCAAAAACGCTTTGTTACCGAGATAACAATGGCGGAAAATTGAGATTTTTCAAAATATATTAATTTTTCAAATTTTTTAGAGGTTTCAGTGAGGTTCTAAAATAATCAAATCCTATTTAAAATGAGCTGAGGAATTCAATAAAACCAGTTCCAGGTTTGTACCTTTTACATTCATTGAGATAATTGGAAAAATATGCTAGAATACGCCATTTTTCAACAATAAGGGTTATAACTGGATAAGGAATCATAAAATTGTATTTTTTATTAATGGAAGTAGAAGAGAGTCGGATTCTAAAGAAAAAGTTAAATGGCGGCGATTGTGCAAATCTTACCTAAATCTCAGAAAAAGCGATGGAAAATCGCAAAATCTCTACTTTAACTACACAAATTTATCACTTGTACTAAATTTTGTCAATTTTTCGATTTTAGATCGCTATTTCTGAAATTTTGGTAAGATTTACAAATTCGCCGCCATTCAACTTTCTCTTCAGAATCCGACTCTCTTCAACTTCCATTAATAAAATATACAATTTTATGATTCCTTATCCATTTAAAACCTTATTGTTGAAAAATGACGTTTTTTTAGCATATTTTTCCAATTATCTCAATGAATGTTGAAGTTACAAACCTGGAACTGGTTTCATTGAATTCCTCAGCTCAGTTTAAATAGGATTTGATTATTTTAGAACCTCACTGAAACCTCTAAAAAATTTGAAAAATTAATATATTTTGAAAAATCTCAATTTTCCGCCATTGTTATCTCGGTAACAAAGCGTTTTTGGGGGTTGTTCCCATGGAACTTTTTTGTCTACTTTGTGTAAGGAATCAGCCTGAAAAGTATTGCAATTTCCTCCTGAAACACTCTGTATAATATCAATGATGAGAGACTTTACTTTTACCTTCTAGTCGTGACCTTGTAGTTTCAAGTATAGTCTTGTAGAGCAAAGAAGACATTCTGGCAAGATGGAAAACTGACTCCAGCTCGGTCAATATTGGTTTAAAAATTATGAATTTGTCCCATATTGTAGAAAACATTCTGCTCTACAATGTGAGACAAAATTTACAATTTTGAACCAATATTGGCCGAGCTGGAGTCATTTTCTCATCTTGCCAGAATGTCTTCTTTGCTTGACCATACTCTAGTTGTAGAAGATTTGAGTATATGTAACTTTACAACTATGTATGAGTGAGAAATATACTGTATAAGTTTTTCAACTCGAATAACATTACAGAAGTTTTCTCAATTCATGAGTTTTACAGTATTATTGAAATTCCTATTTACAGATGAATAAATTTGAACGTAGTAAATGAAAATTATTTGAATGTAACATTTGGGCAACAATAGTCATTGTTCTTTCAACTGAGTTGGAGAATTTTGTATTTTTTGTTTGATATTCTTTCCAAGATCACTATTTTTTATTCGATTATTTATTGTTCTTCATAATAGATTGTGATAGTGAGAAAAAACTGATTTGATTAGTTATTAGAGAATTTAAGGCTTCAGTTGAATATTATTATAATTTTATGATTTTCCATCATATTATTTTCATTTATCTAAATAATATTGAATTTTGTCGATTGTTCAGAAGCAAATTAAATTTAAAGCCTGTAGAATATCATAGGCTAAACATATTATTATTACAAAGGTTATTACGATTTAGGGAAACTGTAACATTAGATTATTACAAAGGTTAATCCGATTTGAGGAAACAGTAGGGGGAGCCACTTTGCAAGGAGGTTACCTCAATCCCATTTTGTGATAATCATAGGCTAAACTTCAACTAACTGAACTCAGTGGGAAAGCATTGCATGGTATCCGTCAAATGACGTCATTCCACGATGGTTAAATTCTTATTATTTTCGCACAATACCAACGAACGAGCATCAAATATTTCAGAAGAATTAACCGCATCAAATTAAAATAAATGTGAAGTTTCAGGGATAAGCCCACCCATGAACAGCCTCACTTTCACACGTTCTTCAGTGACAGAAGGGCGGAGAAATGCAACGTTAAACCTTTAAATAACAACAGCACAAAAACGAGTAATGGACAAAATTCTAAACTAATCTTACTACACCTCCTGCATGTTCACGAGTTTCTACAAGCTACAAATTGTTAATACGTGGTCAGAATATTATTAGAACTATTCAAGATCCTCGAATATACGAATAATAGGAATAAATAAGAGAGATTTCTCAGGGAAAAAGGAGAGATGAGTGTACATCTAACAGGTAACAAGTAACAACTAACAAGAGAGATGGAGAAACAGAAATGGGAGGGACATGCAATAAAAGTTTATCTTGATTTTGGAAAAGGCGTTTCTCGAGTTCCAAAGTAGTAATTTCAAATAATTAAATTTAATTTATAATGGATTATTAGTTATCAATGTCTATCAACAGATCTTCAAATTTATTTGAAGTGTGTTTTCCAAATATTGAGATGGTGTACTGGAATATTGCTTCATAGCATTTCTCTCTATTTTATGCAATATCTCATGTGAATATCTAATATTAATAAACTAGTAATATCGCCAATAATAATGAGAAATATTTATAATTAATAAATAGTTTTGGTAATTGTATTCAAGAGAAGAGCTACACGAATTCCTACCATTAGTTATTCCTACATGTTAGTTATCACTTCTTGAATCAGAATGGTCATTATTCTTCTTCAAGTTTCTTTCAAGCTGAGAGAAAACACTTCACATTGGGACCAGCTTCTTCTCAGCTTCAAATTTCATAAATAAATATTATATCCAGGCTTTGAACTTTTTACTGGAATCTATATTGTTTTATAACATTGGAAAATAAATGAAAATCAAACACCCTTTTAAAAACTTTAAAATTATTAAAACACAGACATCATCAATCAATGATAATGGCGTAATGTGCCGAAACATGTCTGTGTTTTAATAATATGAAAGGTTTTAAAAGGGTGTTTGATTTTCATTAATTTTCCAATTATTTTAAACAGCCCTAAGTTTTAGTGTCGGAGCTATCATTATGTTATGTACTCTTATCTTCTTGTTTTAGCATCTTGGAATGAATTGAACCGAGTTCTCATCGCTCAAAAACCAACTAGATATATCTAACAGTATAAATAAAGAACGATTCTCAAATCTGTTCCAGCTATTTTTAACGGATACAATACTTTGTGAATGAGCGAGTCATGAGTTCAAAATCAAAAGCAGTATGCACTCTCCCGAAAATTCGAACTTGTACCGCCCCATTTGACAATTTATTCCCGAAATTAAATTAAACTTGAAATATATTTAAATTCCATATCGATGTACCACGTATAAGATATTGAACACAATTAACTCATAGATGAGAGTTACGTATGAACTCATATTATACTTAGGAAAGATGTAACTTCAGAAACGATATACCACGTATAAGATACTGAATACAATTAACTCATAGATGGAAGTTACATCTATTGCAGTATTATCAAGGGAAGAATCATTGTTACTTGGCTGGATTCAGCGACAACTCAGCTATCCTATTACAAATGTACATTGAAAGGGTTGGTCCTCCCAATGATAAATTCACTGAGCGTAATGGAAGCACTATTTAGGAAGCATTATTTTAGGGAGCAGTAAATTTAGAGTTCTAAGATTACACTCCACAATTCGTAGAGTGTAACACGGTCCCTCACAAAGAATACTTAATGACTAGAGGGTTTAAATACATAAGGTGTTAGACCTGCCATTAGTAAAAATATTAAAATATAGAGAATATACAAGGATATGTATATTAGTTAATATACAATTAAAATATAGAGATCCACAGCGGTAAGTACACTGTTTAATTCCATTTCAATTTTCAAGATTATACATTTGAAAAGATTCAAAAGATGATAACAATTTGATATGATTAAAAGTATAATGATTCAATTTCTTCAATGCAATACTTGCACCTCTTTAGTATATTCTGGAAAGAAAATTGAAACACTTGACTTGAAATACAAATCTTTGAAATTGACTACTTGAAAATCACCAGATTAAATTAAAAATACAGCAATTATTTTGAATAATTATTCAAAATATTGCTATATAAATAGACAAAGGACTTGACCAAATAGACAAATATTGACCAATGAAATATAGTATAGTATATCTATAATATCTAATAATTCTTCCAACAGAATTTATTTCTCAAGGGAAATGCTAGTAGAATATACATATACAGTACTTGAATCTTACCACTTTACAAATCATACACACTGCACTTCAGAAAAAAACAAATTTTAAAATGGGAAAGGAATATTATTGATCTAGATCTACTGAGCCAATTACAGCCACTACAGTATTCATTTTATAGATATATTCAAACAAATTATCTAAATATTGAATCTTCATCAATAATTATCGATGACCATGGATTTTTGAATGTATTGAACGAAACCAATTGTGATATAACAGCGATCTGATGCTTTCAGAAAGTAACTTAGTGACTTAATAATTATATACCGCTATCAGAAATTAACTGCTTCTCAAATATAGTAAGATGGAGCATTCATGTTTGGAAAAATTCAATGATTCACAAATGTTTATTGTCATCACAGAATTATGCAGAGTAGATCAATTTTTTTATTCTTATGAAATGAAAAATGATTGTAAGCTTAAAAATGAACTGACCAAGTAGGTTACTTCAAATTTCTTTGGAATTTGATTGAGAACAATGGAAAGATTTTTCCATTGAACCAAAGTTCAAAGCTTAGAGTTTCTCAAACTAGTTCATGAAGTGAGATTTTCTGTTTTCATGAATTTAATGCCATTGGGATTGAATATTGGAATCATGCAGTCAGAAGGAAAATATTGGAATCATACTAGTACATTTCCAATAATAAGTATTTATATTTTTATTATTATACCTTCATAGATGAACTGACACACCTCAAACCTTCCAGAAGTTGATAAATAACTTTTTAAATGAAAAGACAAGATGTTGTCAAACCACTGATTTATTAGAAAATCGAGATACCGGTTTCGGATGTTACACCATTATCAATCTCTGGTAAACTCCCGTTAATAAAAAATAACTTTTTTTACTCACATGTTGAAATTTCAATAATTCTTCAATGGTACTTGAACACTCACCTGGAACAAACAAAATGAGATATAAAGAGGGTATGAAAAAAGGATTAACAGTAACTATATTCTTAAACATAATCAACGCTTAAAAGATAGAGTTTTTATATTAACATGAGGTAGACGCGATTTTCAGAAAGTATACCATTTCACAAGTCAGTACAAGAGACTCAGTAGAAGTCAGTTCAAATATAATCTATGCATTATTTATTTTATTTATTCAAGGAATTACAATAAAGGGTACAAGCACAATTGATAATTTCAATCTACAGAATATCCTATTTTACACAATTATAATTCGAGTATAATTTTTATGGATGTCAAGATAAGGACACTTATAAAACACAATATATTTTAACAACAGGAGATAACAGTTGTACGATTAAATGTAAATAAAAAGTATAAATAATATAAAAAAGTATAGAATAAACGAAAAATCTATAGGCATCTAGGTAGACAAATCACAAACCCATGACTGTTCTATGAGGACTTACCAAAACAGTAAATTATACTACAGAAATTGAAAAGAAGGAATATTTTGTATCATATTATGACATCACAAAAAATTAGACATGTGAAAGTTAGCTTCATTCGTCAAATTAGGGCAAAACAATAATATTTTGCTAAAGATCTGAATGTAACCCGTGAAAGAATAGAACAAGGTATAGTCTTTCCAAGCAAAGGAGATCCTCTTGCAAGATGGGAAAATGACTCCAGCTTGGTCAATATTAATTGATCAAGAATTATAATGTGATCTTAATGGTAGTCAAATTGTTTCCTACAATTCGATATCAAATTGATGATTTTTGAATCAATATTGAGCGAGCTGGAGTCATTTTTCAATCTTGCCAGATGGTCTTCTTTGCTTGAACAGACTATATTTGCTGGTCTGAAGAATAGATAGAATAAGATACAATTTCTATAAGGGTATAGTATCTAGCTCTCAACAACATATCATCATTTGAATCCGTTTTCCTCTCACTTTGTCTTAAATTTGTTCAATTTCACAATTTTCTTTAAACGTCATTCCTCCTCGTATCTTCCACCTTCATACACTATACTTTCCCACTTCCTTTTTCTATTTTCCCTCACATTCCTCTCTTCCTTTCTCCTTCCATTCTTTCCTCTTCCGAAATCGTGGACACACAATTCCAAACAGCACGCACTATTCAATGCGAAGAGGTGAATTCGGTGATTTACGAACGCATCAATGATTATAGTCTGTCCAAGCAAAGAAGACCCTCTGGCAAGATGGGAGAATGACTCCAGCTCGCTCAATATTGATTCAAAAATGATCAATTTGGTCTCAATTGTAGGAAACATTCTGATCTGCAATTTGAGACCAAATCAATAATTTTCGAACCAATAGTGACCGAGCTGCAGTCATTTTCTCATCTTACCAGAGGGTCTTCTTTGCTTGGACAGACTATAGCAATAATTGGCTGACCATCGCTTGAATTCACATTTCAAGATTACGTGAGTGAATTGGTGAGAAGTGCGTTTTGCTTATATAGTTTAGTTTGTGATGTAACTATATAGCTATATCCTATATAGTCTGTCCAAGCAAAGAAGACCCTCTGGCAAGATGAAAAAATGACTGCAGCTCGGTCAATATTTGTTCAAAAATTATTGATTTGGACTCAAATTGCACATCAGAATGTTTCCTACAATTGAGACCAAATTGATAATTTTTGAATCAATATTGAGCGAGCTGGAGTCATTCTCCCATCTTGCCAGAGGGCAGAATTGATTCTTTGTCTGGACAGACTATACAATTATTGGTTGAGCTAAGGCCGTAGGCTGATTTTAGTCGATCTGTATTTGTTGGGCCATATCAACACCTATTAATACATCTAATAGATGTATATAGATCTAATATACTAACATCTAATAGACTAACATCTAATAGACCAACATCTAATAGACTAATAATACCTACTAATACATCTAATATATGTATTAGTAGGTGTTGGCCATATATGTTGAACTCAATCAGCTGATAAGACTACAATAGATGGTGCGAGATGACTCGATAGATAATTATTTTCAAAATGAATATAATTTCAAAATTTATTTTATATTGAATTAATTCGAATTTGCAGATGAATTTACTATTTCAAAGCGAAATACCATGATGCAGAGAATGATAAAACACGGCAATCTAGCTGCTATAGTCCGTCCAAGCAAAGAAGACCCTCTGGCAAGATGGGAAAATGACTCCAGCTCGGTAAATTTTGGTTAAAAAATTATCGATTCGATCTGAAATTGTAGGAAACAATTTGATCTACTAATGAGACTAAAATTATAATTCTTGAACAAATATTGACCAAGCTGAAGTCATTTTCCCATCCAGCCAGAGGCTCTTCTTTGCTTGGACAGACTATAGACAGTTATTGAAATTATTTGAATAATGAAATATTTAAATATAATGAATTATTTTAATAATAAATGAATTATTTGAGTAATGAAAGACAAAAATAAATAAATGACTCGATAAATATGATATTGATCGACATGGAAAGATCGTTGAATCAGTTTTCGTTTTCAAATCTTCCTTTCTCCGATACAAATCACAACAATTTTCACTGCTAATCACAATCCCACTCTTTCATTCACAACCAAGAATATTTCTAGAACTTTCCATGATTCAAATGGAAGCATTCAACAAACAAGATGGAATCCTCATCGTGACGTATAATGGTGATGGCTCTTGCTTCAGCCAATGAGAGCGCGTTGTGGGCGTGCCTTGTACTCGCACCTGATTGGTCGACGTTGTGTGAGGAGGGAGAGCTGTCAGCTGATGTTGAAGATGGCTTCCACCAATAGAATTGAAGAGAGGCCTTCCATTTAGACTGCTTGTTTATTATATAGATGTATTGTTTTTAGTTCCTCATCGGTATTCTCATTTAATTTATTGATTTTTCTGAATAAGTACAATTTTTTTTTTTTGTTGAAAACTAAATGGTGAACTTGTGAACTAAGTTTTAATTAGTGATTCAATTATTTTTAACGAGAAATCATGATAATTAAGATGATTTAATTCGAAAAACCAAGTAAAAAATTATGAATAAATTTCAAACATTCTGAAAAACAGCGATCCATGAGCATTGGAAATCTCTTGTATCAACGTGCTTCCTTCTGTATCAATTTTGGACTCTGTATCACTTCTGCGTATCAAAAATCCGCTGTGTAAAGAGATCTTAAGAGGAAATTATTCCAATAGAGATTTTCTAAAAACAATGGAGCAGATATTGACTCTAATCTAATCCATAAATCGATCATCAATTTCATGCATGTAGGCTATCTTGTAATATTGATACATTTTACACAGGGATGGCATAATTCTAGGAATTGAAAATTCTAATTCTGATTAAAAAATTAAAAGAATTTAAAAAACTTTTTCAAAAATAATCTTATATAAAATACAATTTAAAGAGAGATTTTCGTCTCATGGAACAAATTTCATTGTTTTGTTAAGGGTTAAATTTTAAATCTTATATAAAATACAATTTGAAGAAAGATTTTCGTCTTACGAAACAAATTTTATTGTTTTGTTGAAGGTTAATCAGCTATTGTTTTCTCGATGATATTTTCATTATTGAGTATAGGTAGAAGAGCGTGGGACCCTTCAGGGGTTCCTTCCTTATGGGTTGTTCAATTTTGGATAATCGTTCTGCTCAATATTAGCATAGCGGATTCTAGGAGAGTTCCATTATTCTATGATATAAGGAAAGTGTCAACAAAGATTAATTTGTTGGAAGAGGGAAAAGAAGAAGAAGAAGAAGAAGAAGAAAAAGTAGAAGAAGAAGAAGAAAAAGAAGAAGAAGAAGAAGAAGAAAAAGAAGAAGAAGAAAAAGAAGAAGAAGAAGAAGAAGAAGAAGAAGAAGAAGAAGAAGAAGAAGAAGAAGAAGAAGAAGAAGATTAGGGAAGACAGATAAATGAGGGGTGAAGGAAGAAGAAGAGGGGAATAAGGAATAGGTGGAACAGGAAGTGGTATAAAGAAACCGAGAAGTTTGAATAGAGGAAGAAAATGTAATAATCCAGGGAAGGAAAAGAAAAAGGAGAAGATAACTGCCAATGAGGGGTGACATAGAAGGAGAGGAATGGAGAGAAAGGAATGGAGAAAGAGGAATGAAGAAGAGGTATAAGGAGAGTGAGGAAGTTTGCAAACGGGAACGCAAATGAGGAAGAAAATGAGAGAGGACGCAATTCGAGAGGAACAGGAAACAGTAAAAAATATGGAAATAAAAAACTTAGAGGGGAGAATAATTAGAGTAAAAAAGAGGAATGCAAAGATAATGCATACGGAAAGGGAAAATCGAGGGGTCGAACAGGGGGAAGGCGAGAGAGAAAAGAGGAAAATAATGTGAAGAACATGGGTAAAGCGGGGGAGAAAAAGAAGAAGAAGGAGAAAAAGAAGAAGAAGGAGAAAAAGAAGAAGAAGGAGAAGAAGAAGAAGAAGAAGAAGAAGAAGAAGAAGAAGAAGAAGAAGAAGAAGAAGAAGAAGAAGAAGAAGAAGAAGAAGAAGAAGAAGAAGAAGAAGAAGAAGAAGGAAAGCTTAGTGACCCGAGAAATGATGCGACAACAAGCGATGTCTAAAATGTCGAAATATTGCTGGCGCCCCTGTGTGATTGGTCGGAGGGGGGGTTGATGGGGGGATGACAGGGGTTTGAGGGGTTGAGAAGTGTCAGGGATGGGAGATGATAGGGGTGAGGGGTTGGACAAGAAGGGGGTCTTTAAGGAAGACATTTAAAATGATTTAGTACATCCCCATAGTGTCAGCCTGAATACACATCATGTCACTGCGTTCAGTTTAGGGATGGAAAATAACATTTGCATACATAGGCCAGTATAAAGAGAAAACTGTATTATAGGCCTACAATATACAGTTACTATGGGCCAGTATGGTCTGTCCAAGCTAAGAAGACCCTCCGGCAAGATGGGAGAATGACTCAAGCTCGATCAATATTGGTTCAAAAATGATCAATTTGATCTCAAATTGTAGGGAACAATTTGATCTACTATTAAGACCACATTTATAATTCTTTTACAAATATTTACCAAGCTGGAGTCATTTTCCCATCTTGTCAGAGGCTCTTCTTTGCTTGGACAGACTATACATGCTCCAGCTATTCAACGAGGAAAATGCTGAGATTGAGTGAATATTGTCAAAAATAATGCAGGGAAATGCCGGATGAGAAGGGAGGGATGTAATTCATCAACTAGTTTTTTCCAGTTAAGGACGCTGTAATTTTGATATTATGCTGTATGATTTATGCTCAATCAAGAGCTCGTTCAATCATTTCATTTGTGTTTATTATTTGCCTTGCTAAGCCTTCCTGATAGATCCCTTATCTCATCAATAATCTTCTTAGACCATTTTCTATTGAACATCACAAACAACTAAACAGTCATTGACTGTCCAAGCAAAGAAGACCCTCTGATAAGATGGGAAAATGACTCCAGCTTGGTCAATATTGAATCAAAAAATATTGATTTGGTCTCAAATTGTAAATCAGAATGCGTTCTACAATTTGAGATCAAATCAATAATTTTTGAACCAATATTGAGCGAGCTTGAGTCATTTTCCCATCTTGCCAGAGGGTCTTCTTTGCTTGGACAGACTCTATCAAATTGTATAGTACTGGCAATTGGTCTCTCTGTGAGGGTGGACGTGATCTATCGGTGGACGTGATGTTAAGTCACAAACACTGTGGACTGCTCTTGGATGGGTGATCAGTATTTGGCCAAATTCACATTGGCGAGGTGGAACTACCCGTAAGGGTCTCCCCATTATTAAAAGCCATAAGAATATTCACAGTATAGAGAATAAGCCTAAATGGCACAATGCATAAATGGCCTAAAAAGCCTAAATGGTTACTATACAGAAAATAAGAATATTTATATCTCAAATCAATTTAAACATACTAGGTGGAGTTCAAAAATGATAGTATGATTGTTTTAAACGTATCAAATTATAACTTATTAGGTAAACTACAGCTGACGCCAAAAGTTAAGTGGTTTACACTGCTCTTTGTGCTAAACAGCTGGTGTTGTCAATTCAAGTTTTCAGGTTACATAACGTACAAGAGACAGACGAAACCGCCCAACTTCTAGGCGTCAGCTATAACATACATTAATTTAAATCTATATCTATATAAGCGAATATTTATATAAGCCTATATCTATATAAGGCACTGACTGACTAACTGATTCATTCACTGACTGATTCATTCACTGACAGATTCATTCACTGACTGATTCATTCACTGACTGATTCATTCATCACCAGAACTAAAAATCCACTGAAGCGAATGCGTTCAAATTCGGCAGGCATGTTCAGTTGGACGTTTAGACGCGCGCTAAGAGAGGATTTTGAGAACTTTTCAAGGATACGCCAAATATTTTAGTTTTTCTAGAGTTTTTCGGCGTTTTCCTCATTTTTTCGAGAACCAATCGGTAGAAAATGTTGATATTTGGTGGGCAGGTTCAAATGAGGTCTAGAAATTTTGTGCTAGCCCATCTTTGAAATGAAATGAAAATATTCTTTACTAGGCGGAGTTAGGACTAGGAAGTCCATTCTACCGTTCAACCTTTCTGAAGTCAGCTACAATACAAACCAAACTCGAAAACATATTTCGTATAAATAGTCTATTGATACTATATACTCTTTTCTACCAAGTTTCTTTCTCAGACATAGAATCTGTCGAAGACTCTTATTATAATCTGTCAAGCAAAGATAACCCTCTGGCAAGATGAGAAAATCACACCAGCTCGGTCAGTATTGGTTAAAGAAATATTGATTTGGTCTCAAATTGTAGATTAGAATGTTTCCTACGATTGAAAACCAATCAATAATTTTTGAGCAAGCAATCATCACAGTATGTATAGTATGTCCAAGCAGAGAAGAGCCTCTGGCAAGATGAGAAAATGACTCCAGCTCGGTCAATATTGGTTCAAAAATTATTGAATTGATCTCAATTGTAGGAAACATTCTGATCTACAATTTGAGACCGAATCAATAATTTTTGAGTCAATATTGACCGAGCTGGAGTCATTTCCTCATCTTGCCAGAGGGTTATCTTTGCTTGGACAGATTTTGCTCTACCACCTCATCTCTAGTACGGATTAGTAGTTGGTACTTGGTACTCTACTATGTTGTCTCGCTGGCATTCACCTCCTCATGAGTGGTTGTTGAAAATCGCTCACAATGAATGTCAGTGAGAGACTGGAGAGCTGTCAATGACCTGCTACACTCTGTCCAAGCAAAGCAGACACTCAGGCAAGATGGGAAAATTACTACAGTTCGGTCAGTATTGGTTCAACAGTTATCAACCTGGTCTCAAATTGTAGAAAACATTCTTCACTACAATTTGAAACTTGATTTGCACATTTTTAACAAAAATTGAACGAGTTGTAGTTATTTTCCCATCTTGCCAGAATGTCTTCTTTGATTGGACAGAGTGCCAGTCAAGGACAAAAACTGCTCTCCGCTGGCATCCGCGTGTGTTGGTAGGTGGGGTGAGGGAGGGGGAGTGGTGTGATACCTACTCGAAAAGACAGAGAAAGTGAATAAACGCGAAGGTCACGAATAACGATCCATCACAACACATCAAGAGTCACAATCGAGCACGAGACAGTTCACGCCTGATTAGCAGAGGAACCAGAGATAACTTCCAAGTCCACGCAGTAGACTAGGCTCATTTCTATCACACTTATTAGTTTCGGATGGACACGTTAAGCCGTCGGCCCCGGCTGCCTAAAAACAGTCGTTAGGTCATGTCAGAGGCCCTGAAATTGATCAGGAGCGACCTGAAAACTCTGACACCAGACCTGAGCCAGCCAGGTTACACGAATATTATTATTATTATTTTTAGTAAAAATAAATAAATTAACACGTATTAGTTATTACAATGTAATAATTACATTCATTTCTCTTATACACATTACACATTTGGCACTCACTCTACGTGCTAAGTGCTATAACCACTGGCGGCTCGTGCCCACAAAACAGGTGAAGTGCCCGTACCTTTTACTCTACAGCACTTCATCTGTTTCGTGGGCACGAGCCGCCAGTGACTATAACACCAATAAGTTTGAATTTATTCCAATCAATCTATAAACAGAGTATTCACTTAATGTTTCCTTTATCTTAGCGCTACTCTGTCACTGTTTCAAATGTTAATCACAGTACCCTAAACCCAAAAAATTTGCATTTGAAAATGGATATTAATATTCGAAACATGTTATGCATGAATAAAAACAATTGAAAAATGGTGCTGTGATTAACATTAAAAACAGAGTATTCAGTTCTTGTCTACTATCACTAGGTGAAGTTATAATTTGCAGGTCCTCTCTTCCCGTAGAGAGGCGACATGAAAGTGTGCTATTTTGAACAATTTCATTAAACTGAGAATGATTTTATGAAACTGTTTTAGGATTCCTTAAATGCTATAAGAATGACATTTCAATGTCATGTTTTAGTTGAGAACAATTTTGACTTAATATTGAGTTTTTATTTCAAATGAGAATCGCAGTATTGACTTCTGATAGTACAGTTTCTCATCTCAAAATATGCTATTGAAATAATGTTTCCTATATCTCAGGGCTACTTTTATCACTGTTTTTTCTTATTTCAAATAATTATCAAAGTACCCTTTTTCAATGCATTAAAATGTTTCGACTATTTATAGTCATTTTCAAATGCGAATGAAATTCCACTCTCATAAAATATCTGATAAATATAATATATATAATAATATCTCATAAATATTATAATCATATATCGGAAAAAAACTAAAGTTTCATGAAATTGTTCGAAATAGCTCTCAATATTACTATTTTTCATTCTGTTTTAGGGTTACTTTATCACGGGTTTCCATCTCAAATGGAATCGCAGTAGGCTACCCTTATCATTTGTTTTTAATAATGCATTACATGTTTCGACTACTCAGTCATATGCATTTGAAAATGACTCTGAATAGTCGAAACATGTAATGCATTATTAAAAATAATTGAATAGGGTAGCCTAATGCGAGCCTATTTCTCATTAGGGTAGCCTATTTTCTCATTTGGAATAAAAACATAAAAACCATTTCAAACTCATTTGAAATAGAGTAGCCTCAGACTAAAATAAAAAATAATAATATTGAGAGCTATTTCGAACAATTTCATGAAACTATACTTTTGTTCCGCTATATGAGAATAGTATTTCAATAGAATATTTTTTGTCGAGAAACTTTATCAGAGGTCAATGCCTTCTAGTTCGCCTAACCAGGTCCAGACTCATATTTCAATCTTCACAAAAATAACACGGGTCTTCAAACCTAAACTGCTGACTCAACAGAAGACAAATCGCTTCAAATTCAGTAAACACACGAATCAAATTGAGCTCATCAAACAAAAAATGTCGGGTACGACAAACATCATTTATAAAACACTCTTCAAAAACGAATCCCAATCGTAAGGAACGTCAACCATCATTAATTGTCTGTCTAAGGAAAGAAGACATTTTGGTAAGATGGGAAAATGACTCCAGCTCGGTTAATATTGGGTCTAAAACAATCAATTTGATCTGGAATTGTAGAAAACATCATACTCTACAATTTGAGATTGGATTTATGGTTTTTGAATCAATATTGATCGAGCTAGAGTCATTTTCCCATCTTGCCGGAATGTCTTCTTTGCTTCGACATACTGTACAGAACAATCTTTGAAAACGAGTCTCAACATCTATTTATGTTACAGTAACGTTCTTCAAGGGAATGCCGCCGACACCATGGAAGCTCCGTGTAAACCAACTCAAATTGGATGTAATGAATTAATTCCTGAAATCTATTTAAAACCGGAACACGGATGTAAGGCGCATCATCATAAGGCCGTTCAAAGGTTTTATTTCGGGAAGGAACAGATCATTAGCTGTTGATAACATCGTCTAGGACTGATAAATTGTTGAGATGCTATCTACAAAGATCGTGTGTGCTCTTCAAATACGGTACTGCTCCATACTACAGAAACATGAGGGTGATGAGGAGAGCTTCACTTTATCAAACAATTTTTAAGGGTTTGGAGTTTCGGTGTTTTCCTATTTCTGTGAGAATGTTAGAGGTTGTATTAATTTATACCATGTGTGGATAATTAGAATTTGCATTGGTAATGAGAAGTGTGACGAGTGAGAGAGAGATTAGATTAGATAAGATTTCTTTATTCATTTAGATAGCAACAAAATATTTTTGCCCAGTTTCTAGATTACAAGAGTTGTTATTAAATCTATCATTTTTACAAGTTACGCACTAATTTCGATATTTTACACTACAATTTTCACAGGATATTCTATAATTCTATAATCTATTCAACAAGAGGTTAAATATGAATGCAAAAATCATAGAACAATATTATCCAAACAATATGCTACTTCCTTGCAATCTTACTTGTTGTGCATTGAAATATCTAAATGAAAAGGCAAAGTTTGAGCACAAAAATGTCCATTCTTAGGAGAGAAAGAGAGATTAGATTAGATTCACTTTATTCAAGTAGAGTACAGCATTTACGATCTTAAATCCTAGATTCTAAAAATTAAACATAAATCTAATTACACTATTACGAGATAGTTCAAATAAGAAATACATTTATACAAGGAACTCACTAAATTACAGATATATAGGATCCAATATTCTTACTGTTATGATATGATTGTGATGGATCTACATGAAATGGCGGAGTTTGGACAAAGATGTCCATTCTTAGAGAAGGATATGCAAGGATATACCTCCCATTAACACTAAACCGTAGAGAGAGAGAGAGAGAGAGAGAGAGAGAGAGAGAGAGAGAGTGAGTGAGAGAGAGAGAGAGAGAGTGAGTGAGGGAGATAGAGAGAGGACTACTTTTCAAGCAGTCAGTACCTTACTGACGTAAAGTTGTTGTAATTCAATGAAACCAAAAACCTACTAAAATAAAATTCATTTTCAATGTTATAAAACATAATTTGATTATTCATGATGTATGCAATAGGAAATTGAAGTGTAAAGCTCAATATTAATAGTATCTGCTAAATACGATTAATATATTTTTCTATAGAATGCAAGATTTATGCCCGGTTCTTCCAAGCACACTCAAACTTGAGGGACCCTCAAATTATAATAGAACAGCTGACATTTTCTATGGTAAGTATAGGAAATGTAAACTGTTAAATTTAAACTCGAGGGTCCGTCAAATTTGAGTGTGCTTGAAAAAACCCGGCATTATAAGTACAAAATAGCCTATCACAAGTATTTTCAGTTCTTTATTCCCCATAAAAAAAATGTCTGCTAAAAGAATACTTTCTCTGCTAATAAAATTGGGAGTGGATCTCATGATACTTCTGCATAATGATTCGAGAATACTAATGACTACCATACTGCATCTCATTTGAAGTTTTTTTCATCAAAAAGGAAGCCACAACATGAATTTTTCAATGTATCAATGAATAAATAACATTATAATCGGATGAATAAATTCAAACACAACTTCTCCAACCACTGGTTCGACATCGTGTTCCATTTCATTCATTCGATAAATCAGAAGGATTAATGCACTCTAGATTCGACAACATCCATACAATTTTAAACATTGAAATATCACTCCAACCAATCAGATAAGACTTCCGTGGAAGTGTAAGAGATTACAGAAGCTCTGGTTGATATAGTCTGTCCAAGCAAAGAAGACCCTCTGGCAAGATGGGAAAATGACTCCAGCTTGGTCAATATTTGTTCAACAATTATAAATGTGGTCTTAAATGGAAGATCGAATTGTTTCCTAAAATTTGAGATCAAATTCATTATTTTTTAACTAATATTGACCGAGCTGGAGTGATTTTCTCACCTTGCCAGAGGGTCTTCTTTGCTTGGACAGACTATACGAATCCGTGTTTGAGCCGCACCAAATCACTTAGCAAGCTTCTTATCTGACAGGTGTATTATTATACCTATTTATGTTACATATATTATATAATTTGTATGTACGCAAATTAAATTCACCGCCTTGGTCCAATCTATCTAAGCTGGAACGAAATATAGTCTGACCAAGTGAAGAAGATATTCCGGCAAGATGGGAAAATGACTCCACCTCGATCAATATTGGTCCAAAATTTATGAATTTGGCCTCAAATTGTAGGAAACATTCTAATCTACAATTCAAGTTCAAATCTTATATTTTTGAATCATTAGTGACCGAGCTGGAGTCATTTTCCCGTCTTGCTAGAATGTCTTCTTTACTCGAAAATACTACATCTATCTATAACGTCAACCATTCTTTTTTCAATTTTTTATTCATATCGCGAACTTGTCAAGGTCTTCTTGTCTAGCGAATTTGCATTAGTGTCCAACACCTATCACATGTATTGTACATGTCTATGTATATATGTATTGATAATACATACCTTGATAATGTATTCACATATGAATGAATCGGACCCAGCCTTATAGTCTGTCCAAGCAAAGAAGACATTCTAGCAAGATGGAAAAATGACTCCAGCTCGGTCAATATCAGTTCAAAAATTGAAAATTTGGTTCCAAATTGTAGAAAATATTCTTATCTACAATCTGAGACATAATTTATAATTTTTGAACCAATGTTGATCGAGGTAGAGTTATTCTCCCATCCTGTCAGAATGTCTTCTTTGTTTGGACAGACAGTTTTCGCTTAGAACGGTTCCCGGTTGTCAGAGTGAGTTTATCTAAGGTTGGTATCTTCCTAATGTTGCATTCAACAGTGGCAAACAATCGTTATTAATGCTTGGCTAACTGTTTAAGTCGTCTAATGGTTTTGCTAAATGCTGTTCAACGTGTATAAGTGTTGTAGTTGATGATGAATTTGTCATATTCTACTTCCATTCAAATTCTCAACTCGAGTAGTCAACGGTATCATGTCTTTTCAATTTAGAGTACTGTAAAAGTTTTTGATTTAGAGTATAATCGAGTGGTTCTTTGCTATGTAGATAATTACTACTTCATTTTTATCTATAGTTCTTTAGAGTTCTGTACCTTGTCATGTTCTACTTTCATTTACAATTTTTAACTGTATGGGTTCATTCTTTTTTCAAATTTACCTAACTGTAGTTTTTTGAATCGATAATAGTCCAGTGGTCGCCAATTTAGTTTCATGAAGTTCCGTTTCAAAGTCTTGGCGAGCTTCCGCGGTCCATTAAGGGGCAACCACTAGTGGTGGGGGGGGGGGGTGTTACTCCACGAACATTTTTTTGAAAAATTGATAGTTCTACTACATCAATTTTTCAAATATTTGGGATACTGATTACTCTGTATGTATTTTGATTTTAATGTACTTCAAATATATTGAAGTTTGATATCATGCCATTGATTTATCAAAATTGAAATGAAGGCCATTATTTCAATCGGATTTGGCAATAAAAATTACTCTTTTGTTTATTCTATTTATATGAAGGATGTTCACTTATTAAATTGTCAAAACTATCCTCGAATTTAGTCCTTGACTATATCTCTTTAGCTATTGAAATACCAAGATAAAATAACACTTAACTAGGTATAAAATAATTGGTAGAAATAATGCAACAATATTAAATAAATTGTCAACTTTTTATTGAGAGTTGTATGATAAGAAGTGTTTATTTTATAATAATTCAATTTTATTCAGAATTTAGAGGGTTTCCTATGGATTTTTTGTTTTAGGATTTATTGTAAGTTTTTTCTCGTTGAGATCGGTATGACATCGCGGTCCGCACAAAACTAGCTGGCGGTCCGGACCGGATCGCGGTCCGCCATTTGGTGACCACTGATATAGTCTGTAGAAGCAAAAAAGACTCTCTGGCAAGATGGAAGAATGACTGTACCGGTCAATATCGGTACAAAAATTATCAATTTGATACTCAATACTGTAATGTAGGTTGACAACTACAGTATTGTACTAATACAGTAGTTTAAAGTGCTTTCATATTTCTATGATATTAGCTAAAAATTAAATTTTTATTTTTTCAGATGCTTTATCCCTTCAAATAAAAAAAACAATCGAACACAAACGAAATAAATTAAAATACATTAATATCCTTGATCTATTTTCTCGTATATAATGGAGCAAATAATTATTATTTGATAATGTTCTATATTCAAAGTATATGTCAAACAAGATTTTGTATGAAACACTGGCGGCTCGTACCCACGAAACAGGTGAAGTGCCCGTATCTTTTACTGTACAGCACTTCACCTGTTTCGTGGGCACGAGCCGCCAGTGGTATGAAATGATCATTCATCAGAGGAAACTCGATGGAACGCCATCTTTCGCAAGCCATTCACAATTTCGGATTCATTTATCTCCATAGATCGATCTCAACTCTTAACTTGACTGATAATCATTATCATAAATACAGAGATTGGACTACACATTGCAAACAAGATAAATACCTTCAAGAAAACACAATGCATCACCCCGTTATAATCAGAGAATAGAACTAATCTTTCCCATTCAATACACTGGTTATAATACCAGTCTGTACTAACTTAATCATGTGACACCACTTCCTGATCATAGGTGCGATGCAGAATAATGCATTTCCAAATCTAATCGCAGTTCAAACTGAGCTCAGCTTACCCTAATTCCATTCATGAGAGTATGGTGGGCGGGACGACCACAGAATACGAATACATTTGTATCAGCCTATGTGGTCGCAGGGCGTAATAAATGTACTATCGTCTGACCAAGCAAAGAAGAGCCTCTGACAAGATGAGAAAATGTCTCCAGCATGATCAATATTGGTTCAAAAATTAATGATTTGGTCTCAATTGTAGGAAAAATTCTGATCTACAATTTGAAACCGAATTTATAATTTTTGAACCAATATTGACCGAGCTGGAGTCATTTTCTCATCTTGTCAGAGGCTCTTCTTCGCTTGGTCAGACTATACACACACTCGCATTGTTTCAAGTTGAGCAGACCTTGATTAGGATTTATGTAAATCATGCAACGGTAATGAATGGGTTACTCACTTGGGGTGAGAGAGGGATTGGTGAGAAGGAGATAGTAGAAAAGGAAGAAGAAGATAAAAAAGGAAGAAGAGGAAGAAGAAGAAGGAGAAGACTAAGAAAAAGAAGGAGGAGAAGAAGAAAGAGTAGAAGAAGAAGGAGGAGATGGAGGAGAAAAAAGAAGGAGCAGGAGAAGAAGAAGAAGAAGAAGAAGAAGAAAAAGAGGAGGTGGAGGAGACGAAAAAGAAGAAGAAGGAGAAGAAAAAAAGAAGAATAAGAGGAAGTAGCAGAAGGAGCAGAAGAAGATGATGAAGAAGAAGAGGAGAAGGTGGTGGTGGTAGTAGTAAAAGGAGAAAAAGTATAAAAGAAATAGAAGGAGGAGAAGGAGGAAGGAGGAGGAGGAGGAGGAGGAGGAGGAGGAGGAGGAGGAGGAGGGAGGAGGAGAGAAGGAAGGGGATGAGGAGAAGAAGGAGAAGAGAAGAGGAGAAGAAGAATGAAGAAGAGGAGGAGAAGGAGAAGGAGAAGAGGAGGAGGAGGAGGAGAGGATCAGAGAGAAGGAGGGAATGAGGAGAAGAATAAGAAGAAGAGGAGGTGGAGGTAGAAGAAAGTAAAATGAAGATGAAGAGGAAGAAGAAAAGAAGGTGGACGAGAAGGAGGAGAAGAGGAGAAGAAGAGAAGAAGAAGAAGAAGAAGAAGAAGAAGAAGAAGAAGAAGACGGAGGAGCAGGAAAAGGAGGAGGAGAAAAAAGAAGGTGAAGGATGAAAAGGAAGAGGAGTGAGATGTGGTGGAATGGTAGAGGAAAGATGGAAGAAGTAATAGTACTGTGAGATAGAAAATAAAAGGAGAAGGAATTGGAAAAGAAGAGTAAGAAAAACGGATGGAGGAGGAAAAGAATTTGAGAAGAGTAGAAATTAGAAAGGTTGAGTGAATAAGAGGTTTCAAAACGCTTTTGAGGTTATCAACTCTCCTCTATTGAGAACGTAATTACTGTGTTGAATAATTTGAGTTATGGACTGAAGGGATATTGAGAGAAATATTTATCTATTAATTATTTCATCAAAATAATACAATGAAAGGAGAAAAAAAACAGGCGTTAGCCCAAAACTTCTTCTACACTAATTTTGATTAAAATGTCCAAATTCAGGTTATGTTCCTTTTCACACTTTCCTCTTCACACATATTGTGGAAAACTGGATGGAACATGATCATGATTGATTAAATTCCAAATTGTGCACATGAATCGACAAAGTTAGAACACACCAATGTCTAAATTGAGAAACTAATTTATTTATTTATTTATTTATTTATTTATTTATTTATTTATTTATTTATTTATTTATTTATTTATTTATTTATTTATTTATTTATTTATTTATTTATTTATTTATTTATTTATTTATTTATTTATTTATTTATTTATTTATTTATTTATTAACAAGATTGAAATACAGCAGG
Organism: Sogatella furcifera; assembly: GCA_017141385.1. Lineage (NCBI taxonomy): Eukaryota > Metazoa > Arthropoda > Insecta > Hemiptera > Delphacidae > Sogatella > Sogatella furcifera. The sequence continues at coordinate 35,331,064 of CM029551.1, forward strand.
ATTGAAACACAGACAAAGTCCAAAACGTCTCTTCTTCCCAATTTTGGTTGAAATATTCAAAATAGAGGTTATGTCCACACTTAAAACTTAAATTATACACAAATTTCAACTTCTGAAGGTAAAAAACTATGAAACCGAGATTTAGAATTTGGAAGGTTGTTAAATAAATAAAAATAACCAAAACACGGATAATATTATTTAAAATATTAATTTTCACGTCAAATTTTGAAACCCAAGATAGATAGACTAATGTCCAAGGTCCCAATAATGCTCTTACCATAACCACCTGGCCGTGAAAATTAAAAATGAGATTCAAAAAAGGATTGAGATAAAGAAAATACTGTATGGAGATGCATAGGAGAAGATAGATCACTAGGATGATGGGGTGATGTAAAAATTACAGAAAGCATAGGTACTACGATCATAAAATCAAGAAACAGGACAACATGAGATTGTAAAAGTGGTTTATAAAGGAAGAAAACCAAAAAATAATGAAGAACATACACTTGAATGTCTACAACACTCAATGCCTCCTAAATTTCTACACGTCTCTCAAGATTCATGACTAAGAGCTTTAGTCTGTCCAAGCAAAGAAGACATTCTGGCAAGATGGGAAAATGACTCCAGTTCGGTCAATATTAGTTTAAAAATTATAACTTTTGTCTTAAATCGTAGAGGAGAATGTTTCCTACAATTTGAGATCAAATTTATAATTTTTGAACCAATATTGACCGAGCTGGAGTTAATTCACCATCTTGCCAGAATGTCTTCTCTGCTTGGACTGACTAAAACATTGGATGCATATTATTTTCGAACCCGATCATGGTATGTCTATCCACGCCTGGCGGGGGTCCCATTCAACGTAGCCTATTGCAACAAGAAAAACCCTCCTCATTCCTCATACGTAAAATATTAATGAAGAAATTATGATTTACATAAAGCATAAGAGCTCGTCTTCGACTGTGTAACATCCTCGAATTATGATAAAGTGGGTCCCATTTATTAGTCTGTAACGAGTTTCATTATATAAACACTACATCATCACCACTACGAAGTATAGTCTGTGCAAGCAAAGAAGACATTCTGGCAAGATGGGGAAATGATGCCAGCTTGGTCAATATTGGTTCAAAAATTATAAATTCGGTCTCAAATTGTAGATCAGAATGTTTCCTACAATTTGAAATTGAATTTATATTGTTTTGAACAATGTTGACCGAGCTGGAGTAGTTTTTCCACCTTGCCAGAATGTCTTCTATGCTTGGACAGACTATCTCCTTCAAAAAGATTCTCGTATGATACTACTTCCAAATTAATATCATGTACTGTTAAAGCACTCCTTGCATTCTAATCCATTGTATAGGCCTATACAGTTATTTAAAATACAAAATTAATTGTATTATATATGTTTAAAGTATATTTTTTGAGACGGTAACTCAGGAATTCAGGTGTAGAAAATTGAAAAATCAACGAATTAATCATAATTGAGTTATAGATCTACTTAATTGGAGAATATGAGACAGCTCTTTGATAAATTGGTTCCAATCACACGATTGTTAATCTTATGAGGTTGTTCGAGAATATATTATTATTGTACATCTATGCAAGGGAAATATTCATTATTGTGATTATGAAGTATGTTTACATGAAGACATTTTTAAGCATCAGTGAGAACGGAATATCGCCTGCAAAACCTCTGTCAGTGTCAGCTGAGACAAACAGGCTCGCTTCGCTCGCCTGCAAATTCCGTTCGGAAGGGATTGAAAATTTGATGAGCACAGCATTTCTACACCTAATCTGGACCTGTATACATAATTTCAACATTTTCTGCCAATTTGTTCTAGAAAAATCCAAGAAAAACTCCGAAAATTCCAAAAAATAGTAAAACGCTAATATTAAGCGTAACCTTAGGAAGTATATCGGACATAGTCTGAAACTTGATTCAATATCTTCCAAATTAGTTCATCTATAATCTCGCTGAACCATTGAATTTACAGTTAGGATTGGTCGTATCAAGGTGGAAGATATGCAGCCCGCAACACATCTACAATTTTGAAAACCAAATTATTGAGGTAAACTTAAACTGATTTTAGAAATATTTTAACACAACATTTCATGACCTTATCCGATCCTGCCCACCAAATATCAACATTATCTACCAATTGGTTCTCGAAAAAATGAGGAAAACGCCGAAAAACTCTAGAAAAACTAAAATATTTGGCGTATCCTTGAAATTTTTTTAAAATCCGTTCCTAGCGCGCGTCTTAACGTCCAACTGAACATGCATTCCAAATTTGAACACATTCGGTTCAGTGGATTTTTAGTTCTGGTGAAGAATGAATGAATGAATGAATCAGTGCCATTTCGCTTTTATATAATTATAGAGATTGTAGTAGATTTTTTGTTGAAGCAGTCTTCCCTCTTAAGAGTTTCTTGGACACTATTTTTTGTGCAGCAACATCAAGATTGAGATAAAAATAAACTTCAAAGATGTATGTCATTATCATCAATAATGTGACAGAATTTGATTTTTAATTAATTAAAGACTCAACCTAGAAAATCAAGAAAATGGAACCAATTGAAAATAACTTGTTGGTGATCAGAGTGAATACAATATGAATATGAATAGAATAGATATTCTTGGTGATCTCTCAAAGACTTGAAACATCTTCCAGAAACATAATAATAAACGGCCATTGAACCAGTAACCGAGTTCCGCTACAGTACATTGTCAAAATAAGCAAGACAAGTTTTCCGAAAATCGCCAGAAGGCCCCAACATATTTGCAAGTCGGTCGAGACGCTGCATTCCTTCAAATTTGCTGCAAGTTTTCAACGAATTTACTCTTGTCCAGAATGAGTTGTCGTTCAAGCTAAGAAGACATTCTGGCAAGATGAGAAAATATCTCCAGCTTGGTCAGTATCGATTCAAAAATAATAAAATATGGTCCAAAATTGTAGGTAACATACTGATCTACAATTTGAGACTGAATTTTCTTCTTCATCTTCCTTCTTTCTTCTTCTACTTCTTCTTCCTCATCCTTATCCTCTTTCTCTCTCTTTCGCCTTCTGTCCACCGCACGCGGCTCATTGACCGGGCCTGTCTAGCCAGTTGTCTGGCCGTGCACTGATGGAATCTGACCGCACCGCTTTGACACACTGCTGACTGCTCTGCTGGAGCTCGCTCGACCCGCCGCACCAACCCAACGCACTACTCAACACAACTAAACTCGTTCAGACCAACCTGCCCACACAAACAGCTGTCTCGCGGTTATACACTGTCCAAGCAAAGAAGACATTCTGGCTAGATGAAAAAATCACTCCAGCTCGGTCAATATTAGTTCCAAAATTATAAATTGGTACTCAAATTGTAGAGCAGAGTGTTTCCTACAATTTGAGATCAAATTCATTCATTTTTTAAGCAATTTTGACCGAGCTGGAGTCATTTTCCCATCTTGTCGGAATGTCTTCTTTGCTTGGACAGACTATACCTCTAAAACATGCAGAAATATGGTTCCATGTTCTCCATTCCATAAATTCCTACATCCTACATTGGATGGTCATTACTAAGATCAGACATTTTTTTCATATTTTTTTTTTACTAAGATCATAAATTTGAGATCGATGATTTTTTATTTGGATCAACTTTAAACGTTTATTTATTGATTCATACTCATATCATACAATATTATACAAAATAATGGAAGCGGATTAAAAAACTAGGCATAGCTTCATTAATTTATACACTGAGATCAAGAGGGAAAACTAGGGATAGATCTATTATGCCCGGTTTTTCCAACCACACTCAAATTTGAGGGACCCTCAAGTTTACTACACTTTACTACATTTCCTATACTTATCATAGAAAATGTCAGCTGTTCATCAAAATTTGAGCGTCCCTCAACTTTGAGTGAGCTTGGAAAAACCCGGCATTACTCTCCAAAAAATATTAAATAGAGTCAATGTTTACCGAAATAAGATTATGATATTATCCATAGCTTCATTTAACATGTTAAAGGGGGCTATGTATTTTCGCACTGCTTGAACAAGTTATTTTTAATCCAGCAGGAATAACATTTTTCAATCCCGAGTACGTTAGGTTGATACAAGGAATCAAATAATCTATGCAATTGAGAAAAAATAATAAAGACTTGAAAAATGTACCGTATGTTTGTTATATCACTAGTCTGTCCAAGTAAAGAAGACACTCTGACAAGATAAGAATATTACTCCAGCTCGATCAATATTGATTCAAAAATATTAATTTGGTCTCAAATTGTAGATCAGAATGTTTTCTACGATTGAGACCAAATCAATAACTTTTGTACCAATATTGACCGAGCTGGAGTCATTTTCTCATCTTGCCAAACGGTCTTCTTTGCTTGGAAAGACTATACACCTATTAATGACACGAAAAAGTGGCATTGAATATAAGTTCTATAAATGATAGCATCCTTCAAGTAATAACTTCAATAAATGAAATGAGTATATGAGCGTGAGATAGTGAAAAAGTAAATCAGCGCTATGTTGTGTGAATGATATACCATGCTCCATTTTCTCGCTAGCAGCCATTTTCTAAGGCAGAACTCACGAAACACTGTCAACCAATCAGGAAAGAGCAGGCAGGGCATGAAGGCGTGTCCATGTCAAATCTGAAACATCACCCAACAACTGCTGCAATCTACTTGTCGAGTGTGGAAACTTTCCAAAAGAGGAAAACATCAGGTGGGACATGAAGGCGTGTCTATGTGGCTGATGACGTCGGCCAATCAGAGCGTAGGGGTGGAGCTTGGAGGCGTGTCTACTGGAATGCTAAGCAAGTCACCCTATTTCTGCCGCCTTCTGCTGGCTGAATTCGGAACTATTTCTAATTTTTTTGTCAAGAGAGTTGCAAAGGGCAGTGGAAATGGCTGCAATGTTAAACTTGCTTGGATTTGGTTTCCGATTAATTGCCAAACATTGGCGGCTCGTACCCACAAAACAGGTGAAGTGCCCGTATCTTTTACTGTACAGCACTTCACCTGTTCTGTGGGCACGAGCCACCAGTGGTTTCCGATTAATTGTCAAAACATGTAGTCTTTAGTTTCAGTAAAATGTAATATTCATGATGAATCCTGATTATTTTCTCCATGAATTATTCATATTTCCCATTCTTATGTCCAAAGGTCTTTCAAGCAGACAAATGAAAAATAAATCAATAATTGAAAATTGAGTAATTGATAACAAGCTGAAAATTTTTCCGTTCATAATAATAAATAGTACAGTATTTCAATTCCAACTTCTTTGTAAAACCATAAATTATTCAAGCATCATTTTCAAGTGCTCTCGATCATAAAGAGTCCGGTACTACAATTTATCAGTTTTGTTCAATTTTAGAAATACCTAATTTTCCAATAATTCCTACTACGCTATTACTCAACAAACTTTCTCCAAATGATGTTAGTGCATTTGATACTACAATCACCGTATAAACGGAGAGGGAAGAAAATAAATAAAAAAAAAATAATTGAAAAAGGGTACTTTCATAATTATTTAAAATAAAAATGTAGTGATAAAAGTAGCCCTGAGATGAAGGAGACAGTCTCTGCGGATTTTTATGTGCCTCATTGATTGACATTTGAACAAAATTTCAACCATTGTTTATAAATCAGGTAATAGAAATTCGAATTCGAGAATTAAATTAACTGAAAATACCAACTAAAGTTACTGAAAATTAATTTGAGAAACAAACCAGTTGACTAGTTCCATCAAAATGAAACAAACAACAGAGACCAAAAAGATGTAATACGCACTGGCGGCTCGTGCCCACGAAACAGGTGAAGTGCTGTACAGTGAAAGATACGGGCACTTCACCTGTTTCGTGGGCACAAGCCGCCAGCGGTAATACGCCCAGTAGGTCATTGAGCTCCATTTTGTAAACGTAGCGACTGTAAAATATTTTCTCGTGAAATATTCTCTCGACTTTGAAATATTCTCTCTTGGACAATAAAAATGAGTTTCTATTTTCACGTACTCTAGCTCATTTCTAGTGAAAAAATCTGTCATTCATGCTCAGAAAAAGTCAAACTGAGAAGTTATTCAAGTTTGAAAGGCATTACCATACTTACAAGAACTAACTAAAAGACTCACTTCTTGTAGACTGTCTAATAAGCAGAGGAGACATTCTGGCAAGATGGGTAAATAACTCCAGCTCGGTCAATATTGCTTCAAAACTTATAGATTACGTCTCTAATTGTAGAGCAGAACGTTCTCTAAACTTTGAAACCAAGTTAATACTTTTTGAACCAATATTGACCGAGCTGGAGTCATTTTACCATCTTGCCAGAATGTCTTCTTTGCTTGGACAAACTTTACAATGATGAAGTTAACGAATAACCTATGAATTTCTCTTCACAGCGGATACAGATGTACGTAAAAGTAATAGCAAATTTAATAGTTTACGAAAGTGACATTTCAAAATAAACAAAACAAAATTCAGTGAAATTTCTCTACATGACATGGCATTTCGTTAATGGGGATATAAAACCCTACCCTATTGTTAATATATTAAGTGATGTTACGAAGAATGAATGTATTAGCCTATTATGATTGTTGAGGTTATCCAAACTTCTCGAAACTACAGTACTTAATATTAATGAATAATATATTATTACCTAGTAGGCCTATATTTTGTGGGGAAAAGTGAATTCTTCGACTAGCTTTCCATAATAATAGTTACAGTCACTGACAACTCGTGCCCACGAAACATTTGTGCATGGTTTCGTGGGCACGAGCCACCAGTGGTTACAGTATCATTATATCATTATCATTAATCATTATATCATCGATGGATGAAGAATTCTTCATGAACAGAGTATAAAAAATACATGAATCATGAGTTTGTGAAATTTATACTCTATTTGATGCTTGAATACTACATTTAAAATTTGATAAATAATTTTTATAACATCAAAAATGTACCAGCTTGTATTCTAGCTAAACTCCAAAAGAAATTGCCAAGCGAATGCAGGTTTGAATAAGGGAGTCACGGAAAAGAAATCCGGTAATAGCAAAAGAAAAATGTTTAAATCGAGATAATGTAAGGAATAAGGAGAAAATAAAGACAAAGGGAGAAGAAATTTTTAATTAAGAGACCAAAGTAAAAGAGAGATTATACGCAAATCTGAATGATTTAATATTTCAAAATGAATTGAAGGGAGTAGAGTTGATTATTTCACTAGGACAAATGAAAGGCTACTGAAATAATGGAATTATATCATTTAGAGAAAAGAATGAGGTGAGAAGGAAACAAATAAGGAGAAGAAGAAGAAGAAGAAGAAAGAAGAAGAAGAAGAAGAAGAAGAAGAAGAAGAAGAAGAAGAAGAAGAAGAAGAAGAAGAAGAAGAAGAAGAAGATGATGATGATGATGATGATGATGATGATGATGATGATGATGATGATGATGATGATGATGTAGTTACTCATATTGATGAAGATGTAGTTACAAAAAAAAGAGACCAAAGAATTGAATCCAATTGAATTGAATAATTTACTGCTTTTAGTACAATAATTCTTTGCTCTCTCTTTAATGAGTTACTACATCTTCTTTTTTTCCTTCTTACCTTTTTTCTAACTCCTTTACTCCAGTCTCCACTCCAGAAATACTGAGAGAGATCGCGAACAACTTGTATAGTCGGTCCAAGCAGAGAAGACCCTCTGGCAAGATGGGAAAATGACGCCAGCTTGTTCAATATTGGTTCAAGAATTATAAATGTGGTCTTCAAAGTAGATCAAATTGTTTCCTACAATTTGAGATCAGATTGATAACTTTTGAACCAATATTGACCGAGCTAGAGTCATTATCCCATCTTGCCAGAGGATCTTCTTTGCTTGGACAGACTATATCAAACTTATAGCACACGACTTTAAAGCAGGCAAGCATTCACCTGTCAAATTTATGGAATTGGATTTATCCACTAGCAAGCAAGCAATGAATGAAATCTTGCACGCAACTCAAAGCTGAAAAGCTGGCCTCTGATTGGTGCGTTGGATTCATTCATTATTTTCCTCTCAGCACGCTGTTCAGTCAAGTATGACTTGAAAACAGTTCGCGTAAGCTGTGAAGACACGACGTTACAATCTACTTTACATTGTAATCGAGTATCTTCTCAGCTTGCACTAGATTCTACAGAGTAACGAATACATCAAAAAATTCAAGTGGCTGATGTCTTGTAACTGGAATAAGTTTTTCATCACTTTTTTTTCAAATTTACTATCATTTTCAAAATTTCTAGTTCCAACAATTACATGTGTAGTTAATATTATTACTGTAATACATTACAAAGGTTTCCAAAATGGCTAGATACTTTCTAGAATTATGTAGGGAGATTTGAATACTGTCTGCATTTAAACCGATTTATTGAAGAAGCCGGGGAAAGATGATTGATGAGTGACATTACACAATGTTTCACGGAGTTTAAATCCCATTAGATTTGTAAAATCAACAGAATTTAACTAGGTACTCTGAAACAACTTGAAATATGAAATACTCCGAAGGATGAGATCCTTCGCAAAGGTATACGGAAAGGTTGAGATTAGAGTCATGGATAAAGTAAATTATATTTGCTCAGTATAATACAATGATGGAACATGAAAAACAACTCTAGATGAACTATTTGTAAGCAGTACTATCTGACAAATATCTAATGTTACTAAATATTAGTTAATTATCAGTTGAATTCATAAATTATACTGAATTCTCAATACTTTTAACCCAGGATTCGTGTTTTGACAAAAAAGTATGCCTACTTTATTTTCATCGTAAATCATTCATCGAAACTATGTAAATATTTGTTGAGTAACGAAAACTAAAATCCATCATTTCCCAATCATTCAACAGTAGCGCCACTCAAAAGTATAAATTGAAACCTTTCTGTGTGTCTAAATAGAAATTGAGAAACACTCAAATCAATTGATGAGTCCCTTCCCTCTCATCAGTGAAGACGAACTCCTTCAATCGCACTAATGCATTTCAAACTTGAAACTATCTGTAATCATCTACTTAAAACCAACACTTCAAACAAGTATGATAGGTATGGTCTGTCCAAGCTAAGAAGACATTCTAGCAAGATAGTAAAATCACTCCAGCTCGATCAATATTGGTTCAAAACATATAAATTTGGTTTCAAATTGTGGAAAACATATTGATCTACAATTTGGAATTAAATTTATGATTTTTGAACCAATATTGACCGAGCTGGAGTAATTTTCCCATCATGCCAGAATGTCTTCTTTGCTTGGACAAAGAATACTGTAAGCCTATGTAATCCCCTACATGCGTGTGTAGTCTCTATAAGTACTTAATCCAGGCTCCCAATCATTTTTCTGGGTCAGCCTTTCTTTTTTTCATTCATTTGCAGTGTTGCTGCTACATTGTTGCATTACAGCCACTGGAAGAATTCTATCGCTTGCCATATGGCTTCATTATTAAGTAATTCGAAAAGTAATCAACTTTTCACAATCATTATCTTGAAGTGCTTTTTAATGGAGACAAAAAATATCTGATTCACGAGCTACCCATAATTTTTTTCGTAACTTGAGTAGAAAATTGATCCTGAATTGTCAAAATTATTTTGAAATACAGAGTTTTTATGCTTACAATTGTATAGTTAATGTAGTAATTAGGCACTCTTTCTGTCAAATTTATAACAATATTTATTGAAAAATCGAATAAACTTCTGATTACAATTATTCTATTAACTTAAAAATTTTTATTAAAAGTAAATCACTCTTTCTGTCAAATGTATGACAGACAATATTTATTAAAAAATCGAATAAACTTCTGATTGTTATCAACTTTTCCCATCAATACTGCATTAGAATATTCAAAAAGTATTCATCTGTATTCAATATTAAATGAAGATTCAATATTCTTCAAGAATCAATTCATCCAGTCAAACCTCAATTAAGGATTTCAAAACTAATTCATTCCGAAGCTGTATCTGATATTCTGATTTACACTCAGCTGGCATGAGTATGAGAATTGGTATTGAAATAACAATCAAATATTGTGTAATACAGTACTTAGTATTATGAATACTGTGAAGTACTACAAATACATCAGTACAAATCAAATCTGATTTTTTCTGGGAAAAGTTACAGTAATTCATGAAGTACTCTGGCCAAGCAAAGAAGAGCCTCTGGCAAGATGAGAAAATGACTCCAGCTCGGTCAATATTTGTTCAAAAATTACTGATTTGGTCTCAATTTCAGGAGACATTTTGATCTACAATTTGAGACCAAATAAATAATTTTTGAACAAATATTGACCGAGCTAGAGTCATTTTCTCATCTTGCCAGAGGCTCTTCTTTGCTTGGCCAGACTATATCTATCCACGAAGTACACTGTTAATGTTTGTTTGCTCTTAATTAACAATAGTTAACTTAGTTAACAATTTGCTCTTAATTTGCTCTGAACAAATAGAATTATGTATTCAATAATTTCATATAATCAGTTTCATATACTACTCAATCCTTGCAATTAATACAATCAAATCTTGATCCCACCAAGATTAGCTACATTAATTCATCAGTTTATATTTTTCTGACATAATTTCTCATTTCCAGCAAATCGTAGCAGCATTCATAATCCCCAAACAAAGCCTATGTGCATAAAATTAGATAACTGATGAAGTCTTGAAATAACTCCACTGTAAACAATCCGGATTTCAACGATACTCAACTGGAAATAGATCCATTAGTGCATCTATTAACACTTGATAAGTGGTCAATGCTAATAGCCAAGAATTATGGTAGCAATAACAGTTCAAGAAGCTAATTCGAATTATGATTCCAAGAATTTCTAGAACTTCTAGTATGTCCCTAATTTGAGGCTATCTATAGATAGATTCAGAATTATCCGCCTAGAATTAATATCCGCCTAATAAAGAATATTTTCATTTCATCTAATTCAGAATTATCTATTTATCAGTCACCCACGAGTGCTAGGAGCTAGGACAATACGAATTCAAGAATTCGACTGAAAAACGAATGGTAGCTTGAAACTATTTTTGATGATCTTGAAGAAATTTGAAATTCTTATTGCAAATTGTATTATAACATCAATTAGGTACCCCAATTAGAAAACCGCCCAAAGACTAATCTAGTTTATGTAATACATTACATAAATGTCCTATTATTTATGTAGAAAACATATAGACCTATATGTACCACAGAGGAATATATGGAAGAATCTGTGGCTGTAGGCTATGTTCACGAATCAGTTTATTTTCAAATAAATAGAAATCTATTGTCTTGGAGTCTTGTATATATCTTAGATTGTGAAGTAGGATTTTAAGTAGGCTAGTAAAGCGTATTTCTTCTATAATTTGGTGAGAAATCACTTTTACTCATTACACAATATGGAGCGATAATTATTTGTTGTTAAAGTCTGTCCAAGCAAAGAGGACATTCTGGCAAGATAGTCCAGCTTGGTGAATATTGGTTCACGAATCATAAATTTGGTCCCGAATTGTAGGAAACATTCTGATATAAACCAAATTTATAGTTTTGGATCCAATATTGACCAAGCTGTAGTCATTTTGCAATCTTGCCAGAATGTCGTTTTTGCAGGCCCAGACTATGCTTGTCATGGTGACATCTCTCGATCACTCATCAAGCAATCATAATAATGCAAAGAAAATTTACAAGAATTAAGTTAATTTTATCTCAATTTGAAAAAAATAATAAGAAAGTTAACAATTGTAGAGAAATATAAACATTTTGCTACTTATTAAATCCATCAACATTGCAGTTGAATGTTCAACCGTTGACAATTTTCACCACTCATCAGCAAAAAACTCATCTTCCGCTTTTATTTCCAAGAACAAATTCTTCCAAGAAAACGAATCTAACTGAGGAAGAGACCACGTAATACATGGGAACTAACTAGCGAAAACAAAATTCAGATTCTAAAATGGAATACAGTGATATTGTATTATGTGGTCACTGTAACTGACGCATTCAATTCATATTTCTATTTTCACGTTTCCTGAAAACAAACTCTTAATGGACATATTGGTTAGAAAAATTTTTATCAAAATTTTGAAGTGAAAGACAGTTCGATAGTTTGTAGTAATCTTTTTGAAGACAGTTTAACGGCCGTTACCAAGACCGTAGACGGTTAACTAATTGGAGTGCTGAGAGTAGAACATTGGAGTGCCAAGAGAAGTGATGCATTTCCTTCAATTCCAACAAACTAGCCTATGTGCTTTTTATAAAAGTGGAAGACAATTTAATTAATTAATAAAATCAGAGATCTGCCTTGTGTCCCAAATAGCTTTAAAATATCAAATGATTAGGTTACAAACAGTGCACTACAGCCCACAATATGGTGAGCCTACAACGCCGGACCGGTACCTCTGAGAGGGTGAGGGAGAGTAAATAATTTTATTTTTTCTCAAAGATATGTAATCTAAGATCTAAGATATGTAATTTCAATGATTTCAATAAGTATTTCAATGATAGAAATACACAACTGGAAGCTTGAATAACACTCTAAAAACAAGTTTTGATGAGTTGAAATTATATTATTTGGATGGATACTGGAGTGTGAAGAAGACAATGAGATGTCTCAAACTTGCAAGCCAAAGGAAAAAACTGGAAATATTGGGGGAAAGGTTCAGAGACGA